>CM037793.1:26464045-26514045 GCA_021229015.1 Solen grandis | reverse complement strand
CACTGAAAACATCTAATGAGCCGGACGATGACGTCCTTGTGTATACTCTGAACTCAGTTAGCATATATAATGGCAAAGTGAGCCAAGCAGCTTCTTAGTACTGACAAGCCTCTTGCTGAACAGAAGTGGGTTATGTCCAGGAGGAGAGTGTCAAGTGGCCTAAAAAGGCTAGAGAGACTTCTCACCTCAGCAAAAGAAGCTTGCTACAGAATACACAGTCATGCGACAAGAGTAGGAAAGGAATGGGCAATTAACAATGATGGATAGGTGTGTAATTATATATGTGTATAACCTTTTGTTTCTCCCTGGACCCTTAGATGTGAACCTCAACTGTTAAGGCCATGCAAATATGTCCAGTGTCAAAGTTGTACGTGGAATTGTGTGTTGGTAAGATGACAGTTGATCCCGGAAGACCAAATAGGAATCATAACTGCCTTTAAGAACATCAAAGACATGTCTGACATTCTTAACCTCAATGTTCATATTCAAATACAATTAGAAAAGAAAAAAATTTTAAAAACAATAGAAGAATACTAAAATGTGGGTTAGTTTAATCAGAACAATGATCTAAATCATGCTAATAAAATCTATGAAGTGATTAGCAAAAAGCGCATGGTTAGATAAAGTTTGAAAATCCTGATCAGTAGTAATAATCAGGTTCTTTTTTTTTACATTTGTCATTTATAAATTATCATTTATCATTAAATAATGAAGTACTCTTCATGCATAGTCCTCAAATTGATTTTTTCAGGAGAGAATTGAAGAAAACGTTAATGTCCGCAATTTGTTTAAATAAAGTACCAGAGTGCAATGAAATTTTTAGTTCTGTTTATTAAAAAACAACACTTTACTGAACAGGATATTTTCTGTCATTTTTGCAGATCTTTGTCATCTTTATCAGCCCCCAAATATTTACAGCATCTTGACACAATTGTAGACTAAGATGGTTTACAATACTTTCCAGACCTGAGAATAATCGTAATTCTGGTTTATTTCATTAGAATCTAAATTTAATTTGATCCAATGATTTATACTAAAATATATTGACATGTTCTTCCGTTTTGGTCTACGTTTCATTGTGTTTACTTCAACTAACTGACATACGAGTAAAAGGCAACAAAAACTATTGTTTTGGTTTTGTCAGTTTGTTTGTTCAATCGTTCGTTTGTATAAGGGAATGACTGTTCCGCCGACATATTTTTCTGTAAGAGATAAACTGTGTAGCAATACCACGTGATCGTGGCGTCACTAAAGGCATCAAAAGCAAGACAAAACTATCAACATCTGGCTTCGCTTGAAAATAGAAAATTACCCGTATGTATTTCATCATCGATTTCAATGGGATATGTTTCAGTCTAAAGAGAAAAATATAATCTTTTCACTCCATCAGCAGCTGATCCGTTTAACGTATAACAATGGTATACTGAAAGTGATATGCTTTATTTGTCTTATAATAGTTACATATAGATGATACAACCGTAATACACATAGTCGATAGTAAAGACGATGACCATTGCAGACAGAAGGAGGGGGTGATGATAATGATGAAATGGATTTTCATGGTCCTGACCTTATGAAACCGCTGCGAACGCGATATCTGTCAGAACGTTTCTGGATTTCAACAAATTCTCATTTAAATCAGCATTTTTTTGTAATAAGAACAAATGTTGTAAGAAAATGTGTTAATTTATCCATTTCAGTGAGTTATAAAAAAAATGCACTATGCTCCTGTTTTTTACGCATTTTCGTACCTTGACAGCTGCAGACATCTTGTAAATAAGCAAAGACCCGATTCACAACGTTATGATGTCATTAAAAATGTGTAGATACATACGCGGTTCTATATTGAAATCTTGTCACACAAACAACAATTATAACAACTTTTTTCGAAATAAACCGTGTTCGGTGCATAAACTGGTAAAATCTTACAAACCAAGGTAGATGCGTTGATTTCATTATCTTTACCGTATTGCAAACGCTCATGTACTGCATAGGTAGGTTTTTCTCTCTTTTTTTCCATACATTATATTGTCAAAGTGCGCCTGCTGCTCTTTTAATCTTACCTGTCCTAAATCTTCAAAAATGTCCTACCAGTTGCAACAGCTGTCTTTCGAACTTCAATCCACTTTGTGCCCCTCACCGCTGTGGATTCGAATCTCGGTAGGGACTTCGGATTTTTCATGTGAGGAAGCCTTCCAGCTGGCTTGCGGTAGGTCGGTGGTTCTACCCGGGCATCTCTGTGTACTCGGGGTCTTCCTCCACCTCTAATTAGCTGGACGTCGCTATATGATTAAAATACTATCGCAGCGACGGTAAACCCCAATACAACAACAACAACAACAATCCACTTTGTGCTTCTTGTTTACAATAGCGAGAGCAACTGTTTTCATTTTCTACTATTCCAATTTACATAATTTTCCTGCCAATCAAGGTCAATAATTATGTCCCTAACATAGAGGTATGCTGTCGAAACAATATATCCTAATTCATCATTGCACTATAGCAAATCGGCAATAGCAGCTTTGGCATCATACATATCAGTTTATCAGTTTCTACTGCACTTATGACGAAAGCGAACTTGTATGTGCGCCAATATTGTTCGCAGGTTTTGTATTATGCGGCTTAAATGGAGTATTAGTTTTTAACATTTCTGCGATATATTCTTTATCTACCAACGGGATATCTTGGATTTCAAATTTACCTTATTTCTAAATCAGTTACTAATCTCAGTGTTAAGTTGTTCGCGCCTTTCCGAGAAAGTTCGACTTTGCTCATATCCAAAGACATTTACATCACCGTTTTTCGCACTTCAACCAGCATTTATTTTTTTACCATCCACACAGAGTTTATAGGTTTTCAAGTCATTATGTTTTGGGATGGACAGTGACTGAATTAGACTTTCTAATACCCCAGGTTTGGCGTTTTTAATTCCATTTGATCATTGTAGTGGTCCTCAAAAGGACCGTTTTCTTTTTTAGAAGTGTCTAACACTCACTAAAATATAAATACCGCTAGTAATGTCTGCTGGCTTCTGTATAAGCCAAGTAAAACCCTAACAAATCAGGGTACAAAAGTGCAGGGGGTAAACTTGGATACACTCTCTTCTGTTACTTCCATTTTCTTCTTTTCCTTCCGTAACGCCTTCCTTGCACGCCGGAATAACTTACGAAGGAACTTCATTGTGAAAAAATGAATAAATAAACTGCATTACACATTTTATAGTCAAGGTCAAACCTCGCATCATTTTCATTTGATGAAAATAACGTTCTCTAAAAAAGTAGGTCAACCCGGTGTCATAAAACAGAGCACTTATTCTAAACTTTATTATTCATGAGTGAAATAGGAGGTCGTACACACGCATGTCCATCCAAGACTTGCTAAAATTGTTCCATCGACAGTCCCAGCACGGAGAAACTAAAGAGCGACCCTGACAGCTTTCACGCCGAATTGAGGTGTATGATCATTATCATGCTCTTATTGAAAGGGGATATCTCCCTAATTACCTGCCAGTTACCTTTACCTCAACAGAGGTGGTGAGTCTGCCTGGATAATAAAGAAACAACGGCCCTTTACAGGGCCAATCCTAATGTCTCGAAAGGACATGTTTTACAATTGCCAAACCGAATTTTCTATAATAGAATCACCCCTTTAACGCACATAACGTTAAGAAATGATCCCTTTAACTAGAAGTGATATATGACGCCAAAGTGCCAATATCGCGTCATTGGAATGTTTGGTATGCAAGTTCGTACTCGACTTTTATCCCGACAGATCTTAAGTAATACTAGTATTAGTCTGACGGTACGAAGCTACGAACGGTTTTCTTGATCTATAGGCAACATAAGATGCAATAAATTTTCGTTCCAGGTGCCATCAATTTCCCTCGGTGCCATAAATGTTCGACCCAGGTGCCATAAATTCAAAATTAAAAAAAAAAAAAATCAGGGTGCCATAGTGCCGCCCTTCACTACTTTGGTTGATATGCACAGAATCTTAGACTGGAAAACATTGTACTAAAACTGAATTTTGACGTAGTAAACAACTGTATCCAGTATGATTATAATTCTTTATTTGAATTTTGTTTATGAAAAATTGAATTTATTTTTAGTTTGTGGTAGTTCCCTGCTTGGCGCTCTGCATATCCACAGTGCGGTTGCAGGACTGGTTGGACCGGTGTCAGGATAACGTGCACACGTGGGCGTGATACTGCAATGTGGTAGCACCATAGTATCTCCAAATGACTGTGAAATACTGTCGGTGGGACGATAAAACCCAACAAACAAGCATAATATGACTTGGTGTTTATTTCAAGGTCTGGTGAATGGCCTGTGCTGGAAAACACAAGGCCCCACACCCAGTTGAATGACATTCGTATCCATTCGGGCAGTCTTGGAGACCCAGATCATCAAAGAGGCCGAATCCTGGGGAACACGATATCGCGCATGCGCCCCTTTTGTTTATGTCTGAAAGAAATATAATCAAACCATATGTTGGTGACAAAAAAAAAGAAATAATGATAAATTAAGTACATGTAGATAGCGATTGAAAATGCGTTAGTACTGAACCCTTAAAAGTGTCATTGTCCTTTAAATTTTTTGTGGGTCACGAAACATCGTTTTATATTCCTTTTTGTTTTCATGTTTTTGTTGTTTTTTCAGTTAATGGAAAAAGGTATTTATAGATACACTTTACTTATCGTCAATGTCATGTTCCCCTTACCGGAAGTGACTGGATGACACATCGCTCCACACCCGGTTGACCTACATTCATATCCAGTTGGACAGTCCAGCAACCCAAGGTCATCATACAGGCCCTTTCCCGGAGAGCACGTGATTGCGCATGCACCCCGGTTGCTTGGCAACGCACTGGCACCTTTGCAAGTATAGTTTAAATGTATGTCATGGTGTATAGGCACTCATTTCAATTTAACCACGCCAAATTAGGTACATGTATCCATCAACGCTAATTGAAAAAAACAAAACAAAAAAAAAAGAACAAAAAAAAAAAAAAAAACGTATCTAAGAAATTAATATACAATCTATATAAGTCACAAGTCACTTCTAGCATGGTTGTCATGGTTTCATGGGAAGAGGATGATTAAGTTATTCAAACTAAAAATAGGCCAAATGTTGACTTAAATTGAAGATACGCAATTTATGGATAAACTGTCGATACAAGTAACAAGAAAAGGATTTTAACATATCAAAATTATGCTATTTAGAAATATAAATATTTATTTCAATACGTTGTTTACAATATTTATCTGGATAAAAGGTTTGAAGAAATGATTATCTGTCCTGAATGAATAAAGCATCATCTTATTAGTTCGAAAGGGTGAAACTAAAAAAAAAAATAGATATGATAAAAATTAATACAAAAAAGAAAGTAAAACAGTAATCATAAATTAAAACAGAATTTTAATGGTAATACGGACGATCGTCAAATAATTGTTACTTAATTAATTGTGTCCAGTAAACTGTCTGGCAGACAGAACAAATATGGCGCTTAAAGAACAATGATCCGGCATTATGATGCACTATGTTATGAACATTATTCATTTGATGAAGATAGTTTTTATTTATATTTATATGTTTAGTGTCTTTACCTTGACCCCAAATTTGGACAGGGGATCAGGAATGAGTTTAGCTAAAGTTTAAAAGGTGAGCATTCCTACGGTATTTAATGTTCGAAAAAAAGAGAAATAGTCATCTGTTCTTATTTTATATATATGTAGAAGTTGAAGAATTTACCTGCTAAACAACACAGCAGTAGAAGTGTGGCTCTGATCATTCTCCTACAGAAATGTCGATTTCACAATCTAGGTCACTTTCATATCATAAACGGCGGAAATTACCGAGGTATTCCGAATGCTTATATCTTTAACTTCGCTTGCTCTTTATTTTGCTTCTATTACTACAATTTTACTACGACTGCTATTCATTTAACTACTTACTTCAACTACTACTACTAGTGCTACTGCTACTTCTTTATGTGTTTATACTTCAAATACCAATAATAATACCACTACTACTTCAACTACTACTACTACTACTGAAACCAAAACTACTTCAACTACTTCTACCATACTACTACTATTTCTACTATATCTACTGCTTAAACCACCATACTTCTACCACCACTTCATAACACACGGTCAGGTGGCCGAGTGGTTAGAGCGTCCGGTCGGGAATCGGAAGTCATGACTCATGGGTTAATCCCCGGCCGCGACAAACCAAACCAAAATCGTAAAAAAATGGTATTTGTATAGCTACCTTGATTGGCGCTCAGAATATAGGGGTAGTTCCATAACTGGGTGGCCCCGGGTCAAGATAATGTGACTGGATATCATGCCACATGTCGACACCGTGGTATCGCAGTGTGGCAGCACTATATCTGTCTAAAGTTTTTTTATGCTATCTTCATAGAAGGAATAAAAGATTGAATTGAAAAAAAATGTCACATGCATGTAGGCATTGTCTACAAATGGCTGAAATACTGTCGACAGGACAATAAGCCAAATAAACAAACAAACAAAACAAACAAATAACATTGGTCCTTTAAGTTCGGAAAAGGAAACAAGTCGATATGAAACGCGTTTCTTACAATACTTACTGCAATCTTATCAAGCATTCGACATGCAGCTTGCACTACTGTACATCACATTGTAAAGACTGGTTTTGACAAAGTTGAGAAAAAAAATTGCGAGCTAACGCTGTTGTGTTAAAATGTTAAAATTGTACAAATAAAGCGTTCAAATTCTATAATTTCCCCTATAATCAGAATGTTTTCTGTGTTAAGTTGCCTTCGCTCCGTGACGACACTGCTTGGGGTATCTATGCTATATATCTGAACACGCTGTTTTTTTTTATATCAATGCCAACATTACTGCATGTTATATAATACATGTGTAGTCCGAAACAAAAATAGCTCCAAGATGAGGCGAGTGCTTGAACTGTTTTGGTGAAAAGGAATCACGACGTTTTCATTGCCTAACATTGTGTATATCAATGTTTTATACATAGAAACGATATAGTTAAGAAAGGTCACCTTTTTAAATATTACAAAAAGGAATTCATGATTTGTAGTAGGGAACTTAAAACAAAATAACTAACATTGTTGTGTTGGCACTAGGCGTATTCGGCTCCAAAAAACATGCAATCTGTCACTCTTCAATTCCTTCCATCTTATAGTCGTATAACATAAATATATGACGTCTATGGCATTTTCCTTTTAATACTTCAAGCAAAATTTGTTCGCGTCTGCATATTATCGACAATATCGTTGGTGTTCGATACAGGGTGCAGCTGACTGATAAAGAGATGAAAATGGGCGGAAACGTTTCCTTTCCTTTGCTACTTATAACGCCATAAATGGAAAAATAACTTTCCTCGCCTATCAGACAGAGTTATCCCGAAATTTACCCGTGTAAGACACAGGTACTTGAGGACAGGACCCTGTTTGGTGCGCCCCCCCCCCCCCCCCCCCCCCTCCTTTTCCACACACACACACACACGAAGCGTTTTGAATATAGCAGGTTTCAATATGAATTCGCTATTTACATCAGTGTATATGTATCAAAATATTCACATTCAAAGAAATTTAACATTTACTATCAATGTTGTTATGAATAAAAAATAAACACTAAATTTATACTATACTATACTATACTATACTATACTATACTATGCTATAAAAGAACAAGGTTACCAACTTCAGCAGCATACTAAAGGCCGGGTACCCATCAGGAATTAGTGTCAAAATATCTAGGAAAAATGTGTCCATCAGTATAATTGGCGATTTCCCACTGTCAACGGATAATTGATCATCATGATTGTTCATTAGAAATAAAAATATAATTATTTTTAATGTATGAAATATCAAGATTTAGACTGGGGGTTAAGTGATTTAAACCCATTCGAACCTCGATCAACGGAAGTGAACCTAATAGGTCAACGCTTCAAAATAGATGTTGCGATTTGTTTATGTGCAGAACTGAAAGGCAAGAGTATTCCAAAGTTATTGTGTTTTTACAAATATATTCGGAGCACTCTTACCTAATCTTTTTCTCAGTCGGAGTTGACCTTCTTGAACGATGACGTCATAGATGTAGTTCTGGGTTCACTTCCGTTGATCGAGGTTCCATTCGTTTAAAATAGCTAAATCGCGAGTAGAAATAATGAAATTTCAGGCATTAAAAATAATAATATCTGTTTTTCATGTGAACAGTTATGAAGGAAATTGAAGGAAAATTATCCGCTGACAGTTGGAACACTCAAATATTATCGATGGGCACATTTTTAATTATTTTTGACACTTATTCCCGGTGGGTGCCCTTCAGCATCCTGCTGAAGTTTGTAACCTTGTTGATTATTATATATAGATTATCATGACTTTTTTATTGATACAGACATGGATGATAAAAATTAGCATTATTTTCATAAAGGGGGGGCAAACGGTTTTGTCCTCAAGTACCTGTGGTGTGAGATAATCTTATCTCGTCGTACAGCTTGTCTCGTTCAGCTGACTGTCTACATGTACACAATATGAGTAAAGCGGTACTTTAATGGATCCACAAATGTTTTGAATTTACATTTCAGTCGTTGGAGATATTTTTCTCGTTTGTTTATTATTTAGATGTTAAATAAAATGTGGCATCTTGTGTAATTGAATTTCTATAATGTTTTGTTTTGCATAGAGTTTATAAATACAAACACCTTAATGCGGTCTTGTGTACGAAGAATGCTGAAAATGAACGTTGGTAGGTGAGAAAATAAATCTTCCACGCCCATTGAGTTGTGGATAAGGAAATCCCACCCGAGGATTAAGATACGTCCAAAATGGATGGGATTCTCTTATCCACAACTCATGGGCGTGGTAGATTCACTTTCTCTCTTGTATGTATCTCTTCAGGTCTAAATTTACCTCGTCTTCATCTATGAAATTTCCAAACCCACTTTTAAGTAGGCTTATCTTCCACTTTATCTTCCTCATTTTTACGAAAAGCATTTCTCATTGTTTCGACGGAAAACATTTTTTTCATTTGTCATCAACTGCCATACCGATTCATACGGCATCCTTTTTTTGATCTCCCTTTCGTTTAAGACTAATCGCTTAGTCTGTCATTTTGTGAAAATCTTAACTTTACATTTTACCATACGTTTCACACTACCGGATGATGTTTGGTAATATCTTTGAGAATATTGACACCTGTTTCAAGTTTTTCGTTTCTTATCTTTTCTGATTGTGAATTTATCATTTCATTCATCTTAAATGAGTGCAATTTTACTTGAAAACTAGAGATACAAGTACACATCAGACTTCCCTGTCTGTTAAGGTAATCCACCCATTACACTGTAAACATGGTCCATTCAAGTGATCGTAGAAATTTATAGTAAATGCAAGCCTTTCTAAACTTAGGAAAAGAACATCTGATCCAAGGCAATGGACGCTTGCATCTGCACTAAACTCTTTTAAGCATTTGAGGACCAGGATTATAATTGAATAAGGGATGGATTGCCTTAAAAAGTAGAATGCGTCTCACAGAGGAATATCAGGTTTTAAAGAACTTTCAAAATTTATGTTTGGGCCGCCTGATCGCTGAATAGCAGTTAGCAAACTAACGATAATTCGGCATTTCAGCAATTTTGAAAACACCAACAGTAAGTGAAATTGTCGCAAATCATTTACTTAACATCATACTTTCAACACTCTTTCGCTTGAAACTTTGGTGTAGTGGTTTGATATTCTGTTTCAAGAGGAGGCTTAACTCTTACATTTTTGAATAAAGCCATTAGCATACGAGGGGCGTTCCAAAAGTAATGTCGCTTAAATTGGGACGCTTAAGTAGCGAATGTTTTGATCGCTTCAATTTTTGTTCTGTCCTTCAAAATACTCCCTATCTGCCTGAATACACCTTTTTTAACCGTTCAGTCCATTTTGGAATAATTCTTTATACACTTCAATGCGGAACTGATAAATACCAGACCCAATGGCATCTCTTTCCAGATAGTGATATTTTTGGGAACCAGGAAATAATCGCAGGGGACCAAGTCTGGTAAATACGGAAGATGCGAGAGGACTTTAAAAACCCGGTCACAATACATGCCTTTTGAGCGGGCGTGTTATCACGGAAGACTTGGAGGTACTTAAGTCCTGTTTTGGGGACGACTTTGTTGTAGTCTATTATTTTTCTGAGAACGTTTACTATAGAACTTTACTGTGACTCTTTTGCATCGGAATTGACGTGAATGTACACTTATTATCGAAGAAAATTACAAACAAAACCTTCAATGCCCATATTCCTTTTGGAAATACTTGGGCGTCGCATTTTGGGTGTCCTAAATTCGGTTGGAACACGTCTGCTTTGGTTCAAAATAGTTAACCCATATCTCCTCACCAGTAACTAAATTGTCATGTGCTTATTTTGTCATAGTTAAGTATATTTTCGAAACATCTTTTGTCTCTCTTTGTTCATCCGTTAACAAATGTGGTACCCATCTTGCAATTATTTTTCAAAACTTTAGATGCTTCTTCCAAATACCATGAACTCGTGATAACAAGTTTGTCAACGGCCAATTGCTCAAGGTGAATTGGACATTTCATTTTCATTTTAAGATATTGCGGATTTTTTCGATGCTGCTTAACGAAAAACTTGTTTCGGGACGACCTGTGCGAGCAGCATCTTTAAGGCTCTGGTTTAGCTTCCCATCTACAAATTGACCAATGAAGCATTAGTCCTCCCCATAAATGCCGCACACCTCAGAGTTTTATGCCGAGGAGCGACCTACGTTTAACAGTGTGGCCATACCACATGGTATATGACTTTATATTGAGCTATCACAAGCAGCATATGTTGATACGGAAAAGAAAACTGCTGTAAGAATATTATTTCTTCGTCAATTTTAATAAGATATAGCGCATGCAAAGCGTAAAATTGTGAGGCCCTAATGATTCGTCTGTATTTTTTTAAATTTCATTTTCAATAACCTTGTTTTATTTATAAACAATATACAAATGATCAAGTTCTCATTTTAATAAGTAAGGCTAAAATGACTACATTTCCATAACGCCTTTATTGTGAAATCCATCCAATGCAGCGTGATATGCAATTATTATACCCCACCAAATATGTGTGTGGGTATATTTGAGTTGTAGCTTGTCGGTCGGTCAGTCGGCCTTGTCATATCCATTATAACTCATGAAAGGGTTCGTAAAATTATATTATATTTCATTGAACTTGTTAATCCTAAACAAAGTTCGCCTTTGAGCGAAATCCGTATATTTTTTACACAGTTATGGCCCTTTTTCGCTATAGAATATGCCAAAAATACCTTGTTATATGAATATGGCTTCATATTCTCTGCCCGGTCGCGGTGTTGGGGTATTAATCACCTTCAGTGAAATTTATAGTTGTGTTTGTTTAGTTCTGGCTGATATTATTTATTCAAGTATTAAAAAGAAATAGGTTTTACCCGGAACAGAATCTTACTTATTGCATATTTATACTAATTAAATTATCGTTAAACATACGTTAACATTTCGTTGAACAGTACATCTTAAGGATAATGTAAAACAGTTTACGGTAATAAATGATTTAACATCGTTTTACACTACCATCTCATTTTATTATCATAGGATAGATTGGAACAAAAGCTATATCTATATAAATAACATGTCACATTGTATTTAAATACCACGCCTCCTGCCAACGATGACTTCCTGGTGACAGGTTTCACAACAACGCCGTAGTTTGGTCGCATCATACGAGTGACAGCTACTGGCGTGGCAGTGGCTCGACTCGTCACCGTACAGACAATCTGGAACATAATTGATCGTCATTGTTCCATAAAAATCCTCAATTATTTCCCACTTCATAGAAGTGGTGGTTACAGTCGTATCCTTGGATTACGCTTAGACGCACATTCACTTTCCTTCAAATGAGATCAAACATAACCACATCTGATATATAGTTGTTTAATACACATGTATATCTGAAATCAAGTAAGTCATCGATTTAAGTAATTAATCCCGCTGAAAAATATATAATAAATATCGTTTTTATTCATTCTAAGCAGAACTCCAATCCTGAATACCGAAACAATGTTAGTACTGAATTGGCTATGAACTTTCATAACAATTTGATATCCAAATATGGCTAACAGGATCGTACTTTTGTGTGTTCGTATGATTGTTTAACCTTAGTACCTCCAAGCCTCGCTGAAAGCGTTCAAAAATTTCGTGCCAGAGTTAAACGCTTCGACAAGATAATAATTTCGTATGCAAAGAAAGTGTATACCAAATCAGCATACGTATGTATTTCTTTTTTTTTTATTCACTGAGAGACACATGTGTCAAGAAGTGTGCGATTGAATCTTTCAGCCAATAGGTTTCTCATAGGGTGAAAAGGAGGTTGAAGAGGAGTCTTACACAGTCCGCTCACCTTGACCAATATAAATGAAATTAATCAAGAAAGTGCTCATGTGTAGTATTTCTACATAATTAGCATACTGGTAAATGTAGTCTTGCAAGCTTTCCGATTTTGTGGAATCGGAAAGCTTTCAAGACTACAAATGCACACTTACTTTTTTGATCAGTTTCATTTAGTTCAAGGACGGCAGTTCGATACCCAAATTACAACCCCGTTTTGAAAAGAAGTGGAGTTAGAGTTATTCGTGTATTAGAAAGTTAAAAACTTACCTGCACGTGCTTTGTTAGCGAACTTATTGCAGCTGCCACAGCAGAGGTTTGCATTGTCTCCATAGTAACACATTCTTTTGTCCGCCTCAGTAGCAATGTTGGATTGGCACCAGTCACTCTTGTCACCAAAGGTGCAGTCTGAGGTAAATGATAATTAAGTATATCTGTCAGGAATAACAGGTCTCATGACATACCCTTCCCAGCATTTAATCGTGATCATGGTTCATCAAGTGGTCATCGGAATTTGATGGTAAAAGTGAGCCTTTATAGACTTAGAGCAAAAATGCCTAAAGATCAAAGTCAATCGATGCTTGAAAGCAATTAAGGAACAGTCATTTTAATAAAAATGATGTATGGATTACCTTTATAAATTACATATTGCAGCTTGCATAATAAAAACAATAACGATGATCCAATCAATGATTCATTAAGTCATTGGGAATGGCCAGAAATGCTGCTGACTCATTGCGAAATCACACGGAAGACAAATTGCATAATACTCTATCCAATTATATTTTTCTGACACTGGGCTAAAAAGTCCTAAGACTATGCAGGAAGCGCCGACATTGATATGTCGCGACCGGGGATCGTACCCACGACCTCCCGATTCCTGGATCGGGGAAGGGGCTCTAACCACTCGGCCACCGGGTCTGGTGTAGCTATGTGCACCGTACCTAAAACTGCAATCACTATTAACAGTATATCGTTTTCAATCATCCCTGTCAGTTACTGATACGAAGACCATTTGAAACTGGTTTTCTGACGATGAATTCGTTATCAAAATGCTTCAACTTATATGGTAGGGCATTTCACCTCATTGGTCCTACATCAGTTATTGATCTTTAGCTGTTTAGTTACACAAATTGCTTTCCCTAAATGATTTCAGTCTTGATATTTAGATTAGAATATGACTTAATGAGGTGTTAAGCATTATTGGGTTTTTATTGTTGGACTCAAAGACAATGGTTGTAGGGTAAACATGATTCTTGCTCGAACTGGCAACCAATTTAGAATTTTTTAAGAGATCAACACTACAAGTAATTCTTCAGAAGTCATATTTTAACTTCTCTATCTGTGTAGTTCTGCAATTTCTGTAGTCTTATCAAGTTTACGACTTTGGCATGGCGCGACCGGGGACCTTCCGGATACGCAACGAAGGCTCATACAACTCGGCCATCGTAAAAAAAAAATGTTCGATCTTTAAAAATGAAATTGTAAATAATGATCACACTCACTCGGCTCGTTTCGTTTGATGGAGTCGCATGACGCGCAGCATCGCTTGTATGTGTGAGTACTGTAACAACGCCACTGATTGGCCGGGTCCTTGAGCTGAGCACACGTCAGCCCGTGGGTTACAACTCCGGGGGAGTCACCCCAGGGGCACGTGTCTAGTGTCCGAAAAAAAATAAAGATATGCCATCGTTAGAAATTGATATTATTAGATAGGTGATAATGATAAAAATGATATATCTGTGAATATAAAATAACCCTACGGTTTTCCTTTTGGCTAGTTTTACTTCACTCTGATATCATTCCATTAATATATGCCATACTTCCGTAGCCAGTGACGTTATTCTTACGTATGGTCTCGAGCTTTTTTTTTGTGTGATAACAGTAACAATATAAACTGACTCTCGGATTTATTCAAATACCTGCAATGACCCTGAACCGGAATTGAGTGGTTGGTTAAATGATGTTGGTGTTTATTTCCATCACGTAACTTTTACTTTGTCATGCAGCGTTAATTGATTAAAGGATAACATACCTGATACACTAGGTGCTTGATCGTCATGGATACACTGGCCATTCATACACCACTGTTACCATGGTGATGAAAAAGAAATGGCATGTGTACCTCAGATCAATAAATAATCCGGGTCAAACATTTACCAAACTCTATAAAATAGTTAACTTTATTTTAACCGCTTGTTATTTTAGAGGATATATACATATAGCCAATGCGACAGAAGTAAAGTCATATAGCTATGATCAGCTAGTATCGGTTGACGCTTATATCTTAAATTTTATGGAATTATCGCAAACGTCGCGAGGCACATGATCCGAGCTGGCCACGTAGGCACCATACACACTCATGTTTTTTCCATATAAAGACCACGTGGTTCAATGTATTTTTTCAATTTTTAAAACGAAATACAAGAATTTCATTGGATGATTAAGTAGGCCAAACTGTAAATAGAAATGTAAAAGTATCTCGAGTGCCCAGATGTTTCTACCTATCGAAACTCACATGGAAGGCTTCTTTCTTTACATGAATAATCCAGGACACAGTATATAGTATGAAATCGAATTGTCCGACTTAAACACTTTTATTTCATGAACACGATATTATCTTTTCAGTCACGCTCTATATTCAAGCTTAAGACAAGCGGGTGGATGGAATAAACACAATACCATGACGCAAAGCTTTGTCGAAAAGAACACTTAAATCTCAGACAAATATCTGAAATTTTATCACAATTCACATATCCATAATTTTCTAATCTGAAAATAAAGTAGTGGATGATGACTTTTTTTTTTAAAAGGGATTTAATATTTTTTACCTTTTTGTATCCACATGGCGTCCTGTCATCTGCTACCTTGGAGTGGCACCAGCCCTGCCTGCTCGTGTCCACACACATAAAATCCGAACAGACGACATCCGAATAGGCTTTCCCGTCATACCTGCTGGGAGCCTGAACCGGAAATAAATGGTTGGTTCAATGATTCTTCCACATAACTTTTACTTGTTCATGAAACGTTCCGCTTAACGTATTTTTTTTAATTACGTTTTACTTGGTTTAAATCCAAGTCGATTGGTCATTGTTATTAATAAAATAAAATAAAAATCGATATGATAAATAAAATAATAAGAAGCAAATACACGTATCTGTTATTATGAATTAAATGCAATTTGGTTTCGTATCTACTATTTTGCCATAACAGTTAAATTTATAATAAAGTCCCGTTATTTTGGTATGGTTTAGTCTACGCCTTTTCTGTGGTTATAATAACCATAGCAACGCACCCTGCAGATGTACGATCCAGCCCCGTATTTGTCAGCACACTGTTGGTCAGTTTTGGCCGGAACTATTTGCGCGCTGGTTCCACACGAGTTACAGCACCACACCTTGACGTGTCTCTCGTTACACAACACAGGCTGGTCTCGGGCAATCTCTTGGCACGTCAGGCCATTCTGAACCACGCCCTCCCTGTCACCAACGGGACAACCATCTGAAACACGGTACCGGCAAACGTTGTTTATAAACGTGTTATTTTAAGTGCTTGACCGGGAATCGAACCCGGTCTCTGGTTATCAAAGTCTTTTTTCTGCATATTCCGGTTACACGTTAACACATGTAACGGCAATTCTACAAATAGTATACAGTTATCTAAATAGAGACAACATTGCAATATACTTATATATCAACACCACAATAGCACTCAACTGAAAATTCACTTAATTCATCATGATCCTTCAAATGCTTAAACAGACTTCAGTGCAATTGCAAGCATCCATTGACTTGGAGTTATAGGATAGTTTGCTCGTGGTCAATAAAGGCTTGCATTTAAAATAAAATTACCACAATCATTTGATGGACCATGATCACAATTAAATGATGGATTGATGATACTTTAACCCTTTCCCTCATAGATGAAACCATGAAAAGACCTATGCGAACAGCATAAAACCAGATCAGCCTGCGAGTAACTCGCAGGCTGATCAGGTTTTATGCTGTTCGCTGCTCCTCAGTGGTCTGGAAATGAGGATTTTGTAATTAAATTTGGTAAGGTTCAACTTTTGTTTTCTGCAGATCAGGCTTTATGTGGTACCTATTGAGTGCGTCAAAATGAGCCTATATGAGGGAAAGGGTTAATAGACCCAGCAACAATTGCCAGAAGTAATACACTCCGGCTGAATTCGGCTGAAAAAAAAGAGTCAAACAAAACACACTCAAATGAAAAAATATCGTTTTAGGCGATAAATCAGACAGTGCTGGTGGCTGTACCTTAATCACGTAAACAGAAAAAAAATCATATCAAAATTTTAAAAGATATCATATTGAAATGATAAACACCACACATTTTGTTGGGATAAAATCGAATACCATGTAGATGTCACATTTGTTTGTCCGAGTCACTGATTACACCATTCATAACACATTGTGCATTTCCAGAAAAAGATGTTCACAGCTTTAGCTGGCCACTGAATTTATTTTCATGCTATAATCTGGGTTGACACTGAAAGTGAATTATCGCTTCCAATCAGAATTTGTTTTTCGATTATAGTAGAGATGACACCGACCTTGCAATAAACATGTAACCTGTATGTTACACATAAAAACTTAATTTTAACTATTTTTTTTTGCCGGAGTTTTTAAACTATAATGTATGGAACGTTACGCGTCGCTACGCTATGGTACAAGACGAAATGTGATTTCAGTAATAGTCCCTTGATGGTCTGTAGATAACGGGGGTAAGCTTTTTTTTAAGTTTTTAACAATGAAAATTTAGACTTCATTTTTCCCATACATTATTAGATCAACTGATCACAAACAGTTTCACAAACAAACTTCTATATTTTTGTGTAATCCATTAACCATTGACTAGTTATCTTAGTGCAAATGCCAGATAGCTTGAAAAGCAACTTAAATATCGTAAACATTGGAAAACTCCGCTTTGATGAGGTTGGGATAATATCAAATGATATTTACCTGGTACAGATTTAGCCTTGCTGTCCGTCACACATTGACCAGACATACACCACTGTAAGTAACAAACAGTTAATATAATTTACTACCTTCAGAATTTACGTAAAAAATGTGCCTTAAACTATACTATGATGTAAGTATGCTTTATAAATCCTTATGGAAATTTCTGACAAAGAAGCGAAGGATAACACTTACTTTAGCCATATTTATTTTTAAGTACAGATGAAGAAAATAGCACCACCCTATAAGTTTCGATACGGCACATATAATACTCAACGACTCACCTTCGAAAAACGTCGAATATTTCATTTCGTATTTTTCGAACGATTTTAGAATATATATTAATTTATGTAATACGACATATTTCAGCAAAGGATTGGTGCATGTTTTATGTCCTACTTTGACTTTATAAGTATAAAAAGACGATTATTAAGGATAGGTAAAAATGTGAAGAAAGAAAATGACACGAAATAATGTAAATAAATATCAAAAGGAAAAAAAAATATCATGGCGATTAAGTTCAAGAAAGAAATTGTTACGTCATAAAGTCACCTTGCCGTCTCCACACTGGTTTCCGTCCCCGCCGTCATGGTAACGACAGCTGTCCCGGGCCGGGTCGTAACACCGGTATTTTAGACACATCTCCGAGAAATCTCCGTAGTACTTGTACTGGTGACACAACGACAACAATTGTTTGTTTGATTGTTTGTTTTGTTGGGTTTAACGTCCCAACGACAGTTTTTCAGTCATCTGGAGACGATTTCTACTTGAGACAGATATAGTGCTGCCACACTTTTTATCATGCCGTAGACATGTGGCATAATACCACACCCAGTCACATTATCCTGACACCGGGCCAACCAGTCCTGCAACTACCCTTATATGCTGAGTGCCAATCAAGGGAGCTATAAAAGTACCATTTATTATGAGCTTGGTATGTCGCGGCCGTGGATCGAACCCACGACTTCCCACAACCGAGGCGGACGCTCTAACTACTCGGCCACCAGACACGGTAGATATAGATGTAGAGAAAATGTGCGTTTCTTGATTCTGAGATTAATACAGAGTGTTTAGAATATACTCGCATTATCGCATATATGTACATATATAATAGATATTGACAATTTTAAACCCCTTGTCTTTAAAAATACACTAAAATGCTGATATTTGATGAATTAGGCCATAGGCTTATTTTTTACAAAACATTTGAAGTCAAAAACTACAAAAAAATGGAGTTCTAGAAACACATACACGGAAAAATTGAAATTTTGCCTAAATATATCTCATTGCTTTTTCTTCTTGAAGAAAACGGTATTCTTTTCCTTCAAAATATGAAATTTTAATTGATGTTAATATTTGGTATTTTTCCAGTTCAGTTGGGTCCTATATGGTTGTCAAGTTCATATTTAACTTTTCTTTCTGCTATAATACAGGTTTTCGATGACGCAGGGTAAAAATACAGGAAAGATTTGAGTACTGCACTCATCTTTATATTGAGGAGCAACATATCAAACTTAATTAACATTTTATGACTGTATTTTACCAAATTTCAGTTTCCGATAAGCACTCATAATAATAGATATTTAGTACCCAAGCACTCAAACACTAGATATAATGCACTTTAACATAAGCTATTATTTACTGTTACACTAGATATACCGAACTAATAAGTACCCAAACACTAGATATTAAATATTTAAACACTAGATATTTATAACTCGCTTACAAGATATTATGTACTGAAACACATATATTGAGTACTCAAAAATTAGGTATAAAATACTCAAACACAATAAGTAAAGAACCCTAACAACATATATAAGAGGGAAAAAGGAGAAAAACCGAGTTTTGATATACTTACCCTGCAGAAGTAAGACCCGGGTCCGTAAACGAATTCACATTGTTTGTCTGCCGAAAAGACTACGCCAAACGGGTCCTGAGTGGCCGGGGCGGCCCAGGGGGCGGGGCTATGGTTGTTTGTCGTCTTCAGACACTCCCGGTGGTCACTTGAGGCGGGAAAATCAAAATATACTCAGAAGCAAAGGTTTTTCAAAAGTGTGTATCCGAGTTGTCGTTTCCTGTATGTAATATTTCTATCATTAATTTATACGGTTAAGGCTATCTATTCTTTCCTTTAATATAATTACGATGGAATAAATAACTTGGAAATAAATAATACATTTGAATTTATGAAAGCCTAAGTGCATGCTCTCTTTTGAAACTGTGTGTAAATACATGCATGTATTTATTATAATATCGATATTGTAAGTGAACTCGAGAAAAAAACTCTCCCTTAGGGAGGTCTGTCATGGTAGTGCCAGTACATGTTTAATGCTTTCAAACGACTCCACAAACAAAACTCAAACCAACGCGTTTTCTTACTCCCGTTTTACACAACTAGATCATAGGAATATTGTACACACATACACTAGATAATGCATTGTCACTCTATTGAGACAGGAGTTGTTCTTTTTTGTAACTTTGAAAGAAAACCTCCTTTTGTCAAAACGAATTTTCACGCAGTGACTCAACAAAAATCCTTTTCACTTGTAAAACATGCAGGGAATGAAGAATAGTCTGGTACCCGATCGTGTGTTTTTAATCTTATAGTGTTATGGACATTAGTGTACCAAACCGCATATCAAAAGATCCTTACCGGAGAACCGTGTGTATCCCCTGAATTCAGTGATGATATTCAACCAGCATTTGCAGTAATTAAGTGGGCCTGCGTAAGCAGTTTGAACTTAATACGAAATACGTAGCGAATAAAACAACATGTATCATAAAATTAACGAATAAGAATAACTAAAGATAAAGATATGTGGTCATCTCCCCTTGTGTACAAAGGGAGACTTTGCATAAAGAAGAAATGTTTACTTGTCAAGATCTTGTAGAAATGCCTGGATAGCGTCCGCAGAGCACGTGGAGAAAATCCATTTCTTGGGGTTGTTCATGATAAAGTGTGCCTCCATGGTGTAACCGGCACCCACGGGGCAGTTATTCTGGTCCCCGTCGTGATGGCAACCAAGACTGAGAAAAATATCAACCATTTGTTTACAACTATTGCAGAGCGACGGAGAAGAATTTTTTTTTTCTTTTTTTTTATGAGCACTTCAAGAGGATGTGGATCTTATTGCATTAAAAGTTTGCTTAATGTAAGTGCTGTTCAAATATGATGGCAAATAGGTCAATTATCAGAAGTGTTTAACAAACAATGTCAAAACAATTATCTCAGTCATTCAAAATACTAACCACCATGTGATAAACAAAATTTCAATCTTTTAATCCAATTTTTAACACAATTTTGACACTGGAAAGTAGGCGAACCGAGATTTCTGCGCGTTTGATATTTTCTTCCAACTAGGTGTTTTTGAGCCTCGGAAATAGGAAAAAGTCACAAGGGGCATGATCTGGCGAATAAGGAGAGTAAGGAAGCTCGACAAGCCAGTTCCTGTTTCAGATATTCGCGTACAATGGCCACTTTGTGTGACTACTCGGAGACCAGTTGCTGGTTGAAGGTTTGCGAAATATTTCTTTAGTTTATAAAGGACCTTAAACTTGGCATTTATAGATTTATCCTTTGGTACGGCAATATAAATAGCAGGACCTTGATTTGTAAAAAAAAAAAATACATATATTACATTTTTTGACGCTCATGTTGCGTTTTGCTATGCAAGGTCTTTGGCTTCCTTTAGATGCTTATATTTTGTTCAGTATCTTTCGCTCGGGCTCATAAAAGTGAACCAACGTCTCATCGCCAGTGATGATATTTGCGAAAGATCGATTGTTGTATTTGGGGAAATGTTTCAACAATTGTTTTGCGATTCTTACCCGAGCAAGATTTTGCTCTTCTGTAAGGAGATGGGGTATCCATCTTGCACTTATCCTTCTCAGTTCAAACTCACGTCTTAGAATTGTATGAGCAGCTCCTAATGAGATGCCAACGCTTTGAGCTATATGCCTAGTTGTAAATCATGTATTGGTCGCAATCAAATCCTATACTTTTTTTGGCGAAGTTGCAGTCTTTAGTGAATCTACACTTCTTGATATAGGACCGAATTTTCCCAACCAGCGTACACGAGTGTACAGTGTTAATCTAGCTATTCTCAACGCTGGACTGAACGGATTAAAACATGCATGGTATCAATGGAAAGCTTACACAGCCCTCTATGCGATACATGTGCCTATTTCGTGCATACCATGGTTTAATGGAGATATTGGCCTAGTTGCATTCATATTTGAACACCCTCGTATACATGTACATGTATGTACCTTATGATATTTGTTTCAAGACATTTTAAGTTTAATAAAAATCTAGGTAACCCGCAGTTCTTGATGATCGGGAGTTCATGCGCAACTGCGACATCTAAAATACTAATATATCTTAGGGACCTATTAATATTTTGGAAAGATAGTACACACAAATGTTTCTGGATATTGCTCCCCCTCATGAAACTTTGTTCGAACAGATGTGACTGGCTGTGTTATCATTTTATCTGCCCCTGGCTAGTTACGAAAGTGGTGAAAAACTGGTTTTATCAGATATGACATGGTGTGCTCTGTTCTTACACAAATCCTAACAACTAAGCTGCATGCACAATGGTTTAATGTTTCCAAAATGATATATTAGTGTACTCTCTCATAAACAATAACAATTATACTGCAATCACACACCTACACACCCACATATGCATGCACGTGCGCACGCACCATTACCTGTGTCCAATCTCGTGGGCCATGAGGGCGGCCGTGTAAAATGTCCCGTCATCCTCTACCAGTGACACACTTCTGGACTTACACTCTGAGGAATCGTAGGCGTACCCTGGAGAAAGTCCGTCGGCAATCAGAAACGTAACCGACACATTAAAAATTTGCAATGTAAGGTTAATCTACAAATAAGAGACTGTGCCTTGGTCCAGTGGTATCGTACATAATTGCAGATTCAAAGAGTGCTGGTTCGAATTCTGATTGGGGCAAAGACGTTCCGGCACATTTTTATGTCTAGAGGGAATAGTATAGGGTTTAAGAACTTATTTTCCAATTTACGTAATCTGCTTCTTTTAATTAAGAAGAGGAATGAAAAAATACCTGCGAAAGTGCTGCCACCTCCGTGAGCCAAGTCATATCTGGGGAGAAAGGGTTTTATGATATATTTTAAGTAAATATAATTATAGAACATGCAGTCTTAAGATGTTGAAAGAAATGTGACTATTTTTTTCTGAATCTTTTTACGACTGGTACAACGATAAGATTTTCATCTTTAAGCAATTTATCTATATTGAAGAATCATTGTCATCGGGCACATAAGCCAATGAATGCCACCGGATCTTCCGTTATAAAAAAAACGGTCAACAAAAATTACAAAAAATGTCGAAGATCACAGATGAAACGATAGCTCATTTGAGACAGTTACGAAAAGTCAACGAAGTTAGCCGAACGTTGCCGAAAATCAATGAGGAAATGCTAACCATTAAGAAGTACATACGTGGTCAAGAGCATGGCGTGGTCGTGGGGTATGGTTGACTGGAGACTGACGGACTTGGGTTTGAACAGTGGCAGCACATCGTCAGGGTCCACGTGGTCATTATCCGTTCCGGACACCTTGGTGGTCTCTGTCCAGGGAGAATCCGCGGCTGTCTGCAATTTATACACTAAACCTTTTTAGAAGTTCCCTTTACCAAGTAACCAATCTGTCTCGAGTGGCCATATTTCCGATAAATGTGCATAAAAATTTATTTTATTATGCATTTTACTTTACATCAAATTGCAAAAAAAAAATGTTTATCTTATATTATATTCACAATTTGAAAAGATATTGAACTTTTTTCTAGTAAAATGGACATGGCAGAACAACTAACGAATGTGATTCCTATACACTAGTAGATCTATGTAACGTACATAGCGTATAATGAGAATTTGCTAGTAACAGGTGTATCGAGAGACGATTATATCTCGAGACAATCAGTTACAAAATGCTGTGTATGACATAGATCAATATGTCATCTGGGTAACACCATTTTAATCCAGCAATGGACGAACTATCATTGGCGTGGGTTTCTGAAACTGCTCACAGGGGGTCGAAGTTAAATGCGGCGAATCATTTCGTACCTTATGCTTTTTTATGGTACCATTAGGTACGAAATGATTCGCCTCATTTAATTTCGAGCCCCTGTGAAACTGCTTACCGTACTGAAGATCATGTCGACAAGCTTTATCTGCAGGAAGATGTTGTGAGATTCCAGACTCTTGTAGACAACGTTCGTCTGAAGAAGATAAACACAAATAATGAACATGGTTGTCCTTAGAGACAGGTACCGACGGCCGAATTGTTAGAAAAGAACTTCAACCACGTAACCGTCGTGAGGAGCGAGGGTATTGGTTCGCTGTCCGTTCACGAAATATCAATACAGTTACACCTGTATTTAGCGGCCATCTGTATTTTGCGGTCAGTTAAGATATTTCCAAAATAGCAGTTTGTTATGTGTTTAACCTTCATTTCACGTTTATATCTGTTAAGCGGTCACTTTCACTTGTTCCATTGACTAACCGCTTAAGACTGATATTAGTTTAGCTCTCCTGATTGACTTTCAGCGTAAAAGGGAAAAAAAACGTCACAGGACTGACTGGAATCATGGAAAATGACATGGTATCATACTTCCCCTGTATAGCTCGATTCTATAAAACTGTAAGTACATGTATTTCATTTGAACAAAATGCGAAAATGACTGTAAAACCGTCATTATGGCATAAATCCAACCAACCAACCAAACAATCAAAACATATTCAGAGATTCAACCATTTCAACCTCATCAAATGGTTGAATTCATGCAAATCTCGTCAAGGATTGATTCAGTCAGGACCTACCTACTCTTTTAGTATTATTTTCCCTTTCAATGAAACGTCGGGGATTTATATACTATTTTCATTAATCTTGAAAGAGAATAATATTCAATTTCATTAAATAATTGCAATATCACCAGGGTTTATGTTTCACGTAATAGATTTGGCTAACATTTGACCCAAAAGATATTCACATAGTGTTCATAAGATGGATGTTGTCGGAAATGTCTAGATTTAACCTCGAGAAAACGTACGATTTTTTATGACACTTTTTCGACTGACTTCCTACTGGATAAGAGCACAGAACTGTAAAATTGACTTTGCAACCCCTTAAAGTCTCCAATACGCTCACCTTTGGCACCATATGGATTGCGAAAGTATTGTTCTAAAAACAGAATTTTTAATGCTATGTCTATTTCCATTCAGGGCAGTTTCATGTAATAGGACTCTGTTATTATGATAATTTAAAGAGAAATGAATATTTTTACTAGCAGCTGGTGCTCTTAACAGAAGTAACAGCACTATAACGTCATCAAAAGTCTTGCCAAAAATTAATCATACGGAGGGTTCCGGAGATTGGCGAAATAACACGATCATGTCATTACTTACGGAATAGAGCAGTGCGCCGACATACTCGCGAGCGTTCTTCTCGGCTTCCGCCACCCGGGTGCTATGGCTGTCGCTTTTCGATGTCTTCTGGTACCATCTGATTAGAGAACACAAGATATGCGTTTGATATTCTTCCGAACAACATGTTTAATGTAATGCTAATATAATTCAAAGCATCATTTATTTTTCTTCAAGTTTCAGGGTCCCCAGTAAAAGAAAAGTATAGTAATTAGATTATATTGTGTTATTTCGATTTTCTGTTTCAAAATCGTATTTCAGATTATTATTATTTAACTAATTTGGAGAATTAATTGAGCAGAAGCGATTGGTGGAAAACATAGGACTGCTGATGTCTATTTGTTATTGTTATTTTATCGAACTCTTTTTGTCAATGATTGTTGGAGAGCAAAAAGTAATATCAAAATAGTAGCAAGAAAAGGGGAAACTTTGCCGGAATATGACCTTTTGAATCTTTTTTAATATCTTAGGACTAAAATTGCGCAATCAGATGATAAAAAGATGTACGGAAATTTAAAAAAAGAAATGCATTCATTGGTATTTTCTTTCTCCAGTTACAGTTCTAACATTTCTGAACCTCGTCGTTAACAGAATGTGGTGAAAATAAAACATGAGAATTTCAAATTTACTTTGAAATTATTTTCTGTAGCTTCGAAATATTACAAGTTCGTTTTATATAGAGGAAATGTGTTTGCTTTGAGTGAATATGGAATATATCTCATTGAGAAGTGATATTTGTACAGTTTTAATAATGCTTTTTATTTTTTGCTAAATGCTGCTACATACACACACATATATATGATATATACCCTTTATAAGTAAAGAAATGGATCCGGCAAATCTAGATCTATATCACTCACACTGTGAGATATGGATTTTATCTGATAGAACACAGTTTAGCAAAATATAAAATAAACAGAGGATATTTATTTGCTTTGGGTGAATATCGAATTTATCTCATCGAGAAGTGATACAATAGCAATACTTTCACGAGCACGATGATTGAAAAAACTACCTTTTTCAGTCCTCACGGAAGGGTTTTTTCTCGGGAGTACACATCCATGGATTCATAATCTTGGAAAACCAGAGGTCCATTCTAAGTGAACAATAACCATATGAATTCTATTCGTGCTGAAAAGCCATTCACAATTCATTCCCTAACAAAAAGAGAGAGAGAGAGAGAGAGATTGGTTCTTTTTTGCACGTTACTGATTAAAGAAGCTGTAGTCAGCAACAATCAGGAGCTCCAACTCATAGTGGAGGGCAGCTCTGTTTTCGATCGTTTTCGCCGTAGAAGACCCTGTGGATAAAAAAAAACAGTTGAACTAGACCTAAATAGAGAGAGATCAAGGACAGTTTGGATGTCTGGTTACAAAAATGATTTAAACAACAGGTAGCGCAAAGGTCTTAATAGTGAAGTGGTCCTTATAGTGAAATGGCCCTTACAGTGAAGTGCTCCTTATAGTGAAGCGGTCCTAAAAGTGAAGTGCTCCTTATAGTGAAGCGGTCCTAAAAGTGAAGTGCTCCTTATAGTGAAGCGGTCTTAAAAGTGAAGTGCTCCTTATAGTGAAGCGGTCTTAAAAGTGAAGTGGTCCTAATAGAAAAGCGGTCCTAATAGTGAAATGGTCCTAATTCTGAAGTGGTCCTAATAGTAAAATAATCCTTATAGTGAAGCGGTCCTAATAGAGAAGTGGTCCTTATAGTAAAGTGGTCCTAATAGTGAAGTGGTTCTTATAGTGAAGTGCTCCTAGTAGTGAAGATCCTAAAAGTGAAGTGGTCCAAATAGTAAAGTATTCCTGATAGTAAAGTGATAGTTAATAGGTTCTTATATTCAAAAATGAATATTTTCTGGTATTGAAGTGGCCTAATAATAAAAAAAGTTAAAATATTGAAGTGGTCCAAATAGTAAAGTATTCCCGATTGTTAAGTGGTCCTAATAATAGATAGGTTCTGATGTCCTAATAGTAAAGTATTCCCGATAGTAAAGTGGTCCTAATAATAGATAGGTTCTGATATTGAAGTGGTCCTAATAGTAAAGTATTCCCGATAGTAAAGGGGTCCTAATAATAGATAGGTTCTGATAGTAAAGGGGTCCTAATAATAGATAGGTTCTGATATTGAAGTGACCCTAATAGTAAAGTATTCCCGATAGTAAAGGGGTCCTAATAATAGATAGGTTCTGATATTGAAGTGGTCCTAATAGTAAAGTATTCCCGATAGTAAAGGGGTCCTAATAATAGTATTCCCGATAGTAAAGGGGTCCTAATAATAGATAGGTTCTGATATTGAAGTGATCCTAATAGTAAAGTATTCCCGACAGTTAAGTGGCCCTAATAATAGATAGGTTCTGATATTGAAGTGACCCTAATAGTAAAGTATTCCCGATAGTAAAGGGGTCCTTATAATAGATAGGTTCTGATATTGAAGTGGTCCTAATAGTAAAGTATTCCCGATAGTAAAGGGGTCCTTATAATAGATAGGTTCTGATATTGAAGTGGTCCTAATAGTAAAGTATTCCCGATAGTTAAGTGGTCCTAATAATAGATAGGTTCTGATATTGAAGTGGTCCTAATAGTTATGTGATCCCATTAGTGAAGTAGTTCTTATATTAAAATGGTCTTCAAAATTTGGTAGTCACTTAGAAAAACAAAATAACCGAGTGTTCCTAATTAAATATCACAAAAAATGTCGAATTATTGCATTTTTCGACTGATTGTAAATTGGTGTATAAATTAAGAAATGCAACAGCGAAATCGAATGATGATGCCGTTTATTTCGAATAATCTTTTATCAATAGTTAGATTGTAAGAAGAATAAAGGCAACATACCATTATATGTAATAGCCAAGAGCAAAGCACAGAACAGCAATATCACGCGGTGCCACATTTCAGGAAAAGAAGAACAGAATCTGAACTGTCACTAAACGTCTTATCTCTGACAGATATAAAATCTTGTTGATAAAAATGGAAAGGTCATCCCGTCCAGAACTGCAAGCCAGGTATGCTGTAGTCCAATCGAATGAATGCAAATTTGTCACCAGGAAGCTTGCTGGTTGACTCTTCAGGAAAGCGGGCCATGAATAAGTCTGATTTTTTACCATCCATTCTAAACCAGAGGTTCTGCCTTTTTTTTTTTTAGATCAAATTGATTTACTTTTATGTACGTCATTTGCGAAACAAGTTCAGTACTGACTTTAATTATTCTCGGCAGTTACTGTGATAGATCAGTTCTTTGCGCTTCGGAGAACAATGGAACAGCATCGCCCCCTTTTACACATAGTAATGGACCACGGCACTTTTCTGCCATTTTGTACCATTCTCGGACCATATCATTATAGGTAAAGTATTATGTTTTCTTTATGGCAATTCTATTATACGAAGAGTAAATAAATAATTGAATTATATTTATTCGTAAATTCGAAAGGGAAATTAAACTTAAGATTGTAAAAGGTAAAAGGTAGTAGTTCACTGTATGTATTTTGATTTCTCTGACGTTTGTTGCTGGCCCTGTAAACACTTGAGTAAATTAAATTATAATCAAACTTTATTTATTTTACATCGATTACAAAACAAGTAACAACTTTTCCTTTTTATTAATCACTCTCGATGGCTCTGGTGGCGGCGTATATGGTCATTAAATTGTGGGAGGAAACCGGAGAACCCGGAGAACACCCACGTATTTGGACACGTTCATGACCAGAAATCGAACCCGGGACGGATTGATGAGAAGCGAAGCGCATTACCACTCCTCTATCCAGGCAAAAAATGAATTATGAACTATGTGTTATTATCATAATTTTAATTTGAAAGTCATGTCACAAAAGTTGCATATACAAAACAACAATTAAGTATACAAAATGTGAAACACAATGGTTCAGAAACGACAGAACCCGGAAATGATTCTTGGCCGACAAGCGATTGGTTTTCACATAAAACAGGATCGAACGAGTGTTGCATTGATGTAAATCTAGAGAGCCGACAACTATCCTAATATAATGGTGTAAAGAAGAAGAAATAATTATTCGGGGAAATAACTCCACCCTTACTAAAATGGTAAGTACAGTAATAGTTACCTCCCATACAAAAGACACAGTGTATCAATACTTCGTCTACATTAATATTACAATTTTAATTCCTTTCATCTCGAGATGAATATAATGTAATATATATCCAGTTGATAGAGTTGTAGTATGCACTTCGCATCTCTCTATTGAGTCCCAAGTTTCGACACCCGACGAAGCACACGAAGGCTCTCTGGGCACGTGCGTTTAATCAAGGTCAACGATTTCCTCCCATATACGCTGCCTCCCGCGTTATTTAAGGGCGTATGCTACGGTTGATTTTTAAATAGAATTTTCTGATTTTCACGTATGTTACGTAAATATGTAACAAAAAAAAAGTCGCCCTGCTGCTCGTTTTTATGCTACGTTTGCATATCCATAGAATACATATAACCGTTTCTTACAAATAGCTAAAATCTACATCTTTCGTTAAAAAGAAGGAAAATAGAAGTAAAAAATATACAAATAAAAGACACACATACTAACAGTTAATTCATGATAGTTCAATATATCTGAATAAATGGTTAAAATACCCAGGTACTTCATTTTTAGAGAAATGGACAAAATAAAAACAGCATTCTTGGAATGGGAGAGAAAAAAATAGCTGCATTTTAAAGCATTTTTTTTTTCATATAGGAAACCCTTCAAAAGATTCCTTTCATGTTTCCTTGTAAATGTTCTTTAATGATTACTTGATCAAAATAATAAAAAAAGCGTTGGTCACCGAGTTCATTTTCGAGCTTCTGAACTGTCTCTTTAGTAACTGTCTATTGCGAAACAGGAAAAAAGTTTAAAATCTTTTAAATATACTTTATTCATTTCAAATTAATAAGCTCAAATCGAAAAGGGATGTTATAAATACAAACATATTCCATATATTGTCGAAACAACAGTTAGCTGACGTCGTGACAGCTTATATCCAAAACATTTTGCGTATCCGAAATATGTTACACTTAACATGTCCGATACATTGCGATGGTAAACTGTAACATACGCCCTTAAATGTTAAAACTGATTATATGCGGCAAACATTTAAAATCCTGATACCTTTGACTGGTCGAAAGACTGGGGCCAACTGCAGATAGACACTACATTGTTTTGCGATCGATGTAAAATATGTAAAATTTAACTATTGGTGCTACTTGGAATCGCAGAAATGAATGGTTAAATTAAATCATGATTATTGCGCGCAGAGCGCTCAGAATTTCCAACCACCGGGACTTATTGCACGAAATGCGCATTCGGTATTTCTCCATATCACTATTTAAGCATACATCGTTGACTGCAATAAGGTTCCTTCCATGCATGAAACAGAATCTCTTAGCCCCTCACCACTGTGGGTTCGAATCCCGGTAGGGACTTCGGATTTTTCATGTGAGGAAGCCTTCCAGCAGGCTTGCGGTAGGTCGGTGGTTCTACCCGGGTACCTCTGTGTACTCGGGGTCTTCCTCAACCTGTAATTAGCTGGACGTCGCTATATGATTGAAATACTATCGCAGCGACGGTAAAGTCCAATACAACAACAACAACAACAGAATTGGAATGATACCTCCGTTTGTTTGTTGGGTTTAACGTCCCCCGACAGTATTTCAGTCATTTGGAGACGATGTCTACTTAAGATAGATATAGGGCTGCCACACAGCAGTATCACACCGTAGACGTGTGGCATGACACCACACCCAGTCACATTATCCTGGCACCGAGTTAACAAGTCCTGGAACTACCTTAATATGTTGAGCGCCAAGCAAGGGAGCTTTACAAGTATAATATTTATGACTTTTTTTGTGTCGCGGCCGGGGATTGAACCGACGACATCTCGTTCCTGAGGCGGACGCTCTAACCATTCTGCCACAGGAGACGGTAGTTTCATTTAGGAGACACACTATGGTAGTTTCCATTTGTTAGGAGGAGCAATGCGATATTGCGAGGTCTGGGATTAATGAAAATTTTTGAATGAAATCATTCAATGGTGGTTTAGCCTTCGGAACGTCTTGCGAACATAACTTTGACCAAAAATCTGTTTACGGGGTTAACAGAGGCGAACGATCTAATGACTGAGTTTCAAACAATTTGTAAAGTCGAAACTAAAATACAATATAATCTTTATAGTGTTTGTGCGTCACCTAATAAGAAAATCAATCGAGCCTTATTTCTATTCAATGCATTAAATGCCATCCTAGTCGACAAACGAACGTCGGAAGGACTGATCTTACCATTTTTTATTTCTTTCGTTTAGACGAAATGAAAGTAATTTATAGGCAGATATGACATAAAGATAACAGGCGTTTTTGTGATGGTTTAACACAATCTATTGCGAGGATCAAATAGTTCAAGAAAACGATAGGAAGCTTATCAAATATTAAGGAATTAATTAAAAAAAATCATCTTAATATATTTTTTAAAAAGAAATTTTCGCTTTGATATACTTTTTAAATTTCAGTTAGCATCATATTTTACTTGTGTGTATCTAACTAGGGCTTCATTGGTTCCGAGTTGACAGTATAGAATTTGCTTTTGCGTGTTTATCAAAGAAAAAAAGTATATCGAAGTATTCTACTTGTAGTACTTTTTTACATAGATTTCTCCTAGTTATTTTCATGATTATATTATGATGAATCCTTTATTTAGAATATCAACAAGTTTATTTTGTTTAATTTTATGTTTTTTAAGGTTTGAATTTAATTGGTCGGCTCTAAAGGATGCGGTGTCCGTCTCCGGTTCTGATGGTATATCTATCACGTGATCTTATCAAATGGTTTATATATTCCATGACAATCAGGCCATCTGCAAAAGATATAAAGGTGCATGACAATGTATTAATCACACGAGAATCAAAGCGCTGAAGGCACTGAAGCTGTGTGTGTCTCAAGTGAAAGAGTGTTTCACGAGCTGCAGATCTGTTAGGTAACTTTTTTTTTGTTAGACACCACCAAACTAAAATAATTTTATGAAAAATTGTTGTTTTAGATTTGTTTCCTTTTTATTATATATGCATATTGATATAAATCTCATACTGTAGGGAGAGTAACGATAGCGATGTGCTAATTGTTAGCATTCCATTGAAACAAATGGTGTGCTCATCGTTTCTTGTAACGACCTTGTGAACGCACCGTTAAAGCAGATTTATAGCATTGGGTTTACTGGTATCGCTTGAAAGATGGATCCCCGTTTATTAACCTTTTCCCTAAAATAGACTCATTTTGACGCACTCAATATGTACCACATAAAGCCTGATCTGCAGAAAACCACAGTTAAACCTTACCAAATTTAATTATATATAAGTCCTCATTTCCAGACCACTGAGGAGCAGCGAACAGCATAAAACCTGATCAGCCTGCGAGTTACTCGCTGGCTGATCTGGTTTTATGTTGTTCGCATAGGTCTTTTCATGGTTTCCTCTATGAGGGAAAGGGTTAGGTTGACTTTGATAAACAAAAGAAATGCGACGATCCTGTTCTCTCAGCGCTATCAGCGCTATCATTTTTTCCCCAAGATTGAGAGGTCATTCGGTTTTCAAAGTAGAGAATCGATGCTCAGAAAGTATGTACTATAATTGTGGGTGACTACGTCCCACAAAACTAAAATCATGCACACATTGTTGTTGTTGTTGTTGTTGTTGTTGTTGTTGTTGTTGTTGTTGTTGTTGTTGTTGTTGTTGTTGTTGTTGTTGTTGTTGTTGTTGTTGTTGTTGTTGTTGTTGTTGTTGTTGTTGTTGTTGTTGTTGTTGTTGTTGTTGTTGTTGTTGTTCAGGCAGAGGAAAGACCCTGAACGAAGACAAAACCATCGACCTACCGCGAGCTGGAAGGCTTCCTAACGTAAAAACTTACCGGGACAATGTTTGTACTTTAAGAGAACAAATGCGCAAACTGGAACGGTATAGTATCTGACATATCGTATAACGGGGTGAAGAGAATACAATAGAAGACGCTGTCTACAGTAACTGCACAACTGTGCCGTTTTGCTTACGAAGCATTACAAAAGTATATAACAAAGATAGGTATAAAATAGAAGGCCATAGATTTTGTTACAAAAAAAAAAACAATACGTCCTGTCAACTACCTGAATGTTGTGAAGAAATTTAAACCTACTTTGGGGTTTTGTATGACAGGAGTTCAATGTCTCTACATTTGTGTGCCAGCATGGACGACGGTACAAGTCATTGCATCCGTCCAAAGAAAAATACAAGATTGTCTTCTCTCAAGGACAGCGATTGTAACATTTTGAGATATGACTTAGCCTATGTGAGACATACACAGTGCTGTGTCACTGAGGTATCACACTACATACTACCGGCATAATACCACTCCGTATCCAGTCATTATCTTAGTTTAAGAGAGAAAAAAAATGTCTTAATTAAACATTTAGTCAGTAGCTTTTTTTTAACCGCAAATGCGAACGTTCACATAAGAAAACCAGGACATCTGCATGAATATGGTAAGTTCTAAATTTCAGACTTAGCCTACCGACCGCACAAGTTCATAAGCTTTCCAAAGATGTAAAAACTGTCCCTCGGAATGTTTTACTTTTTCAGATCATTCAAACAATATCCCCAAATACGGCATGCGAATGTATACACACTTGATGCTAAATTTTAACGAAAACGACCAAAAGAACCATGCCTGCACATAAAACAGTTTAGAATAAATATTAAAGGTGTTAAACGCGCTTTTACTGTTCCTATATGCTTCCGTTACAGAAATTTACTAAAAAAAACCGAAACAAATAGTAGTGTAAGGATGTCAACTTACACACTAAAGAAGGAACATAAAGACTACATTTTTAACGAGTTTGGTGTGTCGAGGTAGGGATCGAGCCCACGACCTCCCATTCCCGAGGCGGACGCTCTAACCATTTGGCCACCGTGGACGGTTCTAAAAGAAAGCTACATTCATGAGAAAAAAATATTTAATTATAATTACCCTTATTATTATCATCATCATCATTGCTACTTACACTACGACGACACCACTACTACTTCCACTGCTACAGTCTACTACCACTATTATGTCACTTGTCTACGACGTGATAGCGTAGTGCAGCAACATTATATTAGTCTCATGTAGACAAGAGTCCCCAGATGACTGAAATAATGTTGGTGGGACGTTTAATGCAAGCAAACAAACAAACTGCTGCTGCTGTTGCTGCTGCGTCGAACGGTATGCCGATGATAATATCGATCTGAACACCCATCAGGTGATCTATATACGATAAGATGTAGGACCTATTTCAAAAGTGTATGCCTATATCCAACGTATATTGCTTACGAAATCTGTATACGCTGTAAATAATTAGATTGCTTACTCACACTGGTTAAATCGGATATATTATGTCGGTTATCTTTATCCTCAACATGCATCTCTGCTTGAGATAGCCAAGCCGTAGTCATGTGACATGATACCATGCAGCTCGAAATGTCCTATATAACTATTGTATTGCAGCAGGCGGGTCGTGCCGGCCCCATTACGTTGAGCCACAATTTAACATGACCCGATTAAGAATACCATTTGCTGTTTTGAATAGAGTTATGATATCCGTTGCACCAGAACACGTTGTTAGCAATGGCTAGAACGATGTATTATTAACTTTATTTGAAAGAGATGTGATCGCTACCGTTCAAGCAGACGAAATGAACATATGTATAACCTTGTCCGGGTCCTGATTTTAAACACACTTCCATAGGATACTTGCATTTCAATAATTTAAATAAGAATGAAATAACCCAATTAATATAACATTACATAATATTTTAATATAGAAAGACTTAATTAATTAATCCATAATTAGGATTTCGTTAAATTAAATAATGTATGTATGTATGTATGTATGTATGTATGTATGAAATAGTTCATGTTTGGGCTATAAGCAATTTACTACTGTAGAGGAATAACACACATCAGTTCTCCAATTAAAGAAATAGTATATCTAACTTTCATTTATATGGGTGTGTATTTTCCTCTTCTATTATCATTATTATAGTAGTAGTAGTAGTAGTAGTAGTAGTAGTAGTAGTAGTTGTTGTTGTTGTTGTTGTATTTATGGTTTTATTAACTACAATAATTGTCAAAAACTAACATACATGGACTTGAATGGTTAATTTAATTTTTATAATCTACTCGGCGGGTTTTAAATATATGTTACAAAATATACACTGTAATAAAATGATGAAATAAGCAATGTGATTTTTCGAAAGGTCGAGCAAATTAGACTTAGTGTAATACACCAAGCTCGACACTGACCTCGAGCGAATTACATGTTGAGGATTTACCAATCTAAGAAAAGGCTGAAGGAGTTATGTATCATCCGTTGCCCGAATGATTCTATATGAACATGCTGACATCTCGTGATCGGAAGGTATATATAAGCAAGTATGCACTAGACAAGCTCAGATGGAGTTTTCAACAGCAAATGAATTTATAGCGTTATTTTCTCTCCATACTTTATGTTGAAGAGTCTTCTTTATAGAATTTATAAGGATTATAAATGGAATATTTAGGCAAATATTCGCGAAAGTGAAAGTGAATTGATTCCGTACCATACTATATCATACTATCATTGTGATGCGCTTTGAAAAAAAAAAGAAATTTTCAAAGACAATGTGCATGAGGATAAACTATTTTAAAAATACGGATTAATATATATAACGTCAAAACATACCTGATTGATACTGGTGTATAATAATCCAAAATGAGGACAATACAAAAATAAGATATCGGAGAAAATTGAATAAATCTTGACGCCGTTGTTTTTTCATTTTCTTTTATTTCTATTTATTTATTTAATATTTATTTATTCATTCATTCATTTTTCGATCAATTGGAGGAGTACCACTTAACATTAAACATATTATTTAAACATGTATCAATATTCTAGGAATATTAAATTAAAAAAAAAAAATTGAAATATATATATGCGTATCGCATCTTTATCATATGTATAGTGTTCACCACGTTCAAAAGTACAAATAATCCTTTCATCTGATTACGTTATTCTAACTGCAATTAACAACTTTAGTTAAATGTTAATAAAACAAACAGGCTACGTGTATGTTGAGGCGTAATAAAATAAGTTTCTTGTTTCCTCAAACCCGGCCGACCCTATGTATGTACCGAACCTAGGCTTTTTTCCTAGCATTCGGGTTATCACGGTTGCAAAACACTGTATTTCGACACGTCCTTTAACAAAATAAAAAAAATAGGACAAAAAAGGTTTTCTGACCTACCGACCTTATTTTTTATGAGATACTAGTGAAAACAAACAACTTTTTTTCGGCGTAAGCTGTATAAAATGGATTTTGGCCTATTTCTTGAACCAATGAAATCTTGGTTAACAACCGAAGAATTCGGAAATAGCACTGGTTTCATTGGTTTGCATAAATTATTCTAGGATATTCCATCGTAAAATGGGAGTTTCAGGGTGCATATATTTCTGCATGATTGTCATATGGCAAACAATTAAATCTACCCATTTAAACATAAAATCCATCCAGTTAAAAAGATTAAACATAAAACTAAGCAATTGAAAAAATAAACAGTTGTGAGGCCTTAGAAAACGTAGCTTACCTTGGTAATGGACTCGTCCCTCAAAGTCGTAAAACTCGCAGTGTACAAATTAACTAACATAAGCCATTTATAGTGAAAGGGTTTTAGGCTTTTATATTATGATCTTTTGGCTTAATTAGTGCTGGAATATTCTTTTTTATATGACATATTATTCAGTTTGTTATTTATCTACAAGGTGGTAATTATTAAATATATTATATATTTTCTTGAATTATCTCCCTTTAATTTATTCTTATCCCAGTGGAACTATATAAATCTTCCACATACAATAGGTCGGTGGTTCTACCCGGATGCCTCCGTGCATTTGGGGTCTTCCTCCACCTGTAATTAGCTGGACGTCTCTATATGACTGAAATACTGTCGAAGCGACGGTAAACTCAAATAGTCAAGTCAAGTCAAGTCAAGTCAAGTCAAGTCAAGTCTTGTTTTGCCTAACTACTACAGCTCCTCAATAACAACGGAGGCCACTTTGTGGATTCCACCTAATCCAACAAATATCACGTGATACGGAATTCCAGTCATTGTTAAAGAATGCTTGCTTGTTGCTCCCACCGACATCATATAGCTCTGCCTCCCACTGAGGCTTGTGGTGGGGTCAGAATCAATAACGCATTTCAGGACTTACTGCATGATTTGTTTATTTTCTTGAATATTTTTCGGAAGTTTGCCGTTTTGTTTTTACCTGAACTTCATGTCTAAATTTAAAGATGAAGGTCACTAAACAGCTGAAGAATACTGTAAGTTTTGATTGGTCGACTAAAAATTCGAAAGTACCCCTCCGGAAAAGAGAGCAGCTTGTTTGCTTTGTATTTAAATTATTAAAACCTCGAATTTTCGACAGAAATATATTAATACATGTCTTAACGTTCAAAATAATTCATTCAAAAAACGTATTTAAAGAATGAAAAACACATGTCGGATTTGAAACCTTCAGACTCCTTCGTATCCTGGAAATCGCACACGGTTGTCCTTAAACACGCAATGGATTTTTTGGCGCAACGGACGCAATGAAAAGAAAAAGACGCAATGAAAATATTATTTTTTAAACGCATATATTTCAATTTAAGTCATATTTTATAGTTAGTATATGTAAATTATGTCATAGTATGGTTAAAAATTACTTTTGTTAATGAAAAATTTCTATTGCTTGGTCTATATATCTTTGCTACGACGCTATTGAATTTCATAAATAATGTATATATAATAGGATAAATATAATTATATTTTTTACGTTTCCACCCCTGTCTTGCGCAACGGAAAGTCATATGTATGAAATTTCCATTGCACAGGTATCAGCAATTTCATATCCGCACTATATATTTTGAACGTTTGAAAGACATTCATAATACTTAGGTCAAATGTCCTCTCATCAAGATGCAGAATAAACACGAAATATAATTGACACACATACGGCCGTGTATCTTTTTTAAGATAATTCTTTATTATCAATTTTTCTTCCTTCCTAAAATGTAAAAGCAAATGTAAACACAGCCCTTAAATATGTTTTAAGCGTTCAGCAGTAGATTAGTGATCTTCGTTGGCCGTATTTACCTTAATTCATTTCATGTCGTGTAAACATAATTTGTGAAAATTTAAAGCAAAATCATTATATATTCTAACCTTATCACAAACGACTCAGTGCGTTGTCACAGGCAGAATGGGTTTATATTTTGGGGGATTGAAGGTGTACAAACTTCATATTGTAACAGTTACAGATAGAGAGAAATATGGAGAACATCAGTAGACTACATTACTAAAAGAACGAGCTGGGTTTTTTTTTTTTGTCGGATATGACGCCGTCCCTTATTCGAAAGTACAAGCGGCTTTTTTCTCGCAATATCGCGGTCGCGCCGAGAATAGACGAAATTTCCATCGCAAGCTTTTGTTAGCACGATATCATAAGTCTTAGATTTGTGGTCTGTATTTTTATTTCAATACGTTTGTCATTCCTGTAGAATTTGTTTGATACTGCTATGCAGTTCGTAATAGAACTATTATTGTTCACAGCAATTCTAAGTCCTTTCTGCATTATTTTTCAATGCTACAATTACCCCCCCCCCCCCCCCTCCCCCCCCCCCCCCCCCCCCCCCCCTTCACACACACCTTTAAACATGTGACCGCAGTGAATCTTTTTTTTTTTTTTTTTTTTTTTTTATGCCATCGAAGGCTTAGAGATTGTCAGTTCACTTAACAACTTTTTCCCGAGATTCTGACAGTGCTGAAACTTTAGCACGCATTTCTGTAGTTAACTAAGAACAGCGGTGGAAGACGAATTACCATCAGAAAGAAATTGTAGGTCATTTATCATGGCGACCGTGCCCAACCCCAGTGGGGATAGAACCCACAACCCTTGGCTTACCAGCCAAGCGCCACCAAGGCCGGTTTATTTTTGTGAAACCGATGATCCCTATCTTGTGGTTGGGCACAAGGACATAACTCATATTCTATCTATCTTATCTAATTCAGAATCCCGACTGTAAACAACATTTTCGCGATTCCACGGGACTTTTTCTATTCGTATAGAAAAAAAATGCTCAAATTCGTTTTGAGTTATTCAGATTCACATATCAATTATTATCTTGCCAAAAATAATACAAGATGGTCATTCTTGCTAATTGTTCAGCTAGAATTCACATCTAGCAATTTAATGAATGTTATGTCAAAACTTATCAAAACTCTAAAAACACGAATTTGGTCATTTTGTCAAATCTAGAGGTTATGTATTATGGCTGTTCATAAATTTAATTGGTCAGAAGCGCGTCTGTCAATAACTAGGCTACCTAGTGTTTCTCTACTACCTCATCAAGGTAAGGTTAAATTTTAACTTGGATATAGTTCTCCATTGTCTGTTAATGTTCTATATTTATATAGACACGTGTATCCTTGAACTTGGAGAGTCTCCAATAGCTTCTTGATCATTGCGGTGTTTGTTTTTAAGCGGTTGATATTTGATCTGATTGGTCAAAAACCAGGACGCGACGTGGTTACGAAACGGTTCATTATTTTTTTTGTGTGACCTGTATCAACACTGATAACCACAGAATAGGTTTGTCGCGGTTCCATTATGTTACCCGAGAAGACCTGTCTCGACCATTTAAGGCCATTGAGACTTCGCATATAAGTGTTTTGATCCACGCAGATTGAACTTGAGCTGTTCGACATGAGATACTAGGCCAGGATAAAAAAAAAAAAAAAAAAAAAAAAAAAAAAAAAAAAAAAAAACATGACTGGGGGCCAAATCTGGGCTGGTATTACTGAGAGAGCAATATCACATGCGCGGATCCAGAGTGGGGTAGGGGGAGGAGGGGGTCATGACCCTCGATTAGAAATAGATTTTAGTATTAATGTAATTTAACAATTCTATTTTTTTTTCTGTTATTTCTTTTTATTTTCCCTTCTACATATAATTCATCTATGGTCTGCGCTCGTTTCAAGCTCAAATTGGTGAGACGATATAAACACATGGGCAATCTGGGATCATCAAATTTCCTTCCGTTCTTACGTTCTTATACCAGCTATTCTACCACCTCCAGTTAATTACACGTGGAAAAAAAAAAGATCCCGGACGACACAGGTAGAGCCGCCCAGTGTGAATCTATGAATCCTATCTCGAACCAACAGCGCTGAGAGGCAAAATGGTTGTCAGTAAGCCACTAAATCATTCGGTCACATAACCACTTTAAATCAAAGATAGATCTAAGAGTTCAAACTGAGGTTATTGGCTCCCAAAAAAAAGAAGACCGTGCTTCTCCAAAAACTGATAAAAAGATTAGCCTTTATTTTTTTTATTTTTTTTTTTTTTTTTGTTAAATTCACCACAAGCAATCTAGAGTTATTCTTCAGGTAAGGGGCAGAAGGCCAGATTCTCATACAGGCAACATAACGTCATGACCAAATACATGTATAAAATTTCAGACATGTTTTCTTTTATTTAAAAACATCTATTATAAAGGGATAGAAATGACACCAGGAATTACATTCCTATTGATTATAAATGCATTTTATCATGCTTATTTACAATTCCCTACTATCGATTATTTCCCAAATTATGTGAAATGTTCCGTCGTGTGTTCCTAAATAAAAAAAAAAAAAAAAAAAAAAAAACAACAACAACAAACCCGCAGACCTTTTTCTTAAAAGTTCTGAATAAATCACTAAGCTTCTTCACACACATATATAGAGCTACCACACGCCATGTGGTATGATACCACACGAAATCCCCATAAACCTTAATTTATCTTATGAATATTCATATACAGATTTACGACCTGATGAATATTCATTCACTGAACCTAAAATAGTATATGAAACAGTGGATTTCTTTGAAATGCAGACTAAGTAGAATTTGAACTACAATATTGTATAAGCAAACAGAGGAGACCCTGATCACACAGCTCCTGCCAATATGTCGACTTGACTTGACCTTTTGAGTTTACCGTCGCTTCGACAGTATTTCAGTCATATAGCGACGCCCAGCTAATTAAAGGTGGAGGAAGACCCCGAATGCACGGAGGCATCCGGGTAGAACCATCGACCTACGCAAGCCAGCTGGAAGGCTTCCTCACATGAAAATCCGAATGACCCTGAGGGGCTGAGTGAGTGTTAAAGTCAGCGACTTTACCCTCTCGGCCACGGAGGCCCCCAGCAAACTATTAAAACAAATGGTGTGCTCATCTTTTCTTGTAACGAACTTGTGAACGCACCGTTAAAGCAGATTTATAGCATTGGGTTTACTCACATGAAAATCCGAATGACCCTGCCGGGATTCGAACCCACGCGGTGAGGGGCTGAGAGAGTGCTAAAGGCCAATATGTCGAAATGAGATTATATGACGTAAAGAGTTTCTGAAAAATGTCTCAACAATACTCACACACAGCGGTGATCGAACTAGCAACCTTCAGATAGTCAGTGGACACTACATGGTGGAAAATAAACATTTTCTTACAAATATCTATTTCATTTATTATTCTTCCGAGATTTCTATACTTTCCTATTTCGTGTGAAAGTATATCCGGATAAGTTTGCAACAGATGAAGAGCTCTTCTCTAACAACATGGAATAAAAAGTGATTTTCGTTAGAATATTTCACGATACTTATTTATCGTCTCAGTGGCCAAGTGTTCAGAGCGTCCGCCTCGGAAGCTGAAGGTAGTCGGTTCGACCTCCTAGCGCTCAGCATATTATAAGGGTTGTTCCAGGACTGGTTGGCCCGGTGTCAGGATAATGTGACTGGGCGTGGTACCATGCCACATAAGTAGGGCGTGATACTGCAGTGTGGCAGCACTATATCTGTCGCAAGTAGACATAGTCTCCAGATGACTGAAATACTATCGGCGGGACGTTAAACCAAATAAACAGACTTACAAATAAACAGTAGTTACAACAGACTCGAATTTCACGCGTAAGTATTACCTTAGTTAGCTAACAATATTTATTTAAGAAATCAACTGTTTACTTTTATTAATCAAACAAAAATGTGTATACTTTCAATTAACTATGTTAACTGCGTTCAAATGATAATATTTGCACCGATGCAAAGCACAAACATGGTAACGTTTATTTTGTGGTGTTTAATATTTGAATAAAGGGAATATTTGAAGTGTGAGAAATATTTCCATAGATGGAGTTTAAGGTAATCCGCCCATCATTGAATAATAATCCTTGTCCTTCAAATGATCACGGAAATGTTATAGTAAAAACAAGCCTTTATAGGCTTTAGGGAAAAGTGGCCTTTATTTCCAAGTCAGTTGATGCTTGTATCTCCAATTTTTAAGCAGTTGGAAGACCATGATTATCATTTAAAGATGGATGGATTACCTGAAGTCTGAGTGGTGTCTCTTAAAACATAATGCTATAATACCTTAAGTATGCCGGAGTGTTCTCAAACACTGCTTCAAGTATAACTGAGTATGAAAATTTACTTAGCTGAGATATGCTTAAAATAAATTATTGTGAACACCCCTCATGTATATCTAACCTATTTGAGCATGGTCTTGAATCCGCGTTCGAGTATGTGTACCATTTCCATATCTTCGAGAGCTTGGGATCTGGTACCTCTCTGTTTAGCGATCATTACAAATACCGGGTCAGCACTTGCTGACCAAGGTTAGGGATAATGTGACTTGGTCTGGTATCATGCCAGTTGTCTTAAACAGGACACTGCAGTGAGGTAGCATCATATCCATATCAGTCGGTGGGAAATAAAACAATGGAAGGTCAAAACGAAAATCTGGACGGACGGGTTGTTTAGCGGACTGACGGACGCTGCAGATAATTTATAGTCGCCTTAAATGCTGTTTGGACATAAAAGACTCATTAGGACACACACACACACACACACACTTTCTCTACCTTTCTTACCGAGGTTTTGCGTGTGTGTCTAATACCTCACTATGACGGTTTGTACCTCGGTTTGTATATGCAAAATGATTTCATACCATGGTATTTTTTCCGAAGTATGCAGTTTTGTACCTCGGTATGAAATTCAACTTTAAAACTACCCCAAATACTGAAATAGACAAACCGCGGTACGACTTTTCTACCTCTCAACCTATTGTTTACGTGTTTGTTTGGAAAATCATTATTGACAAATACAGTTCACGTTTTACACATAAAACATGACTATTAATTTCGACGACAGGGAAATAAAAATAAACAAAACAATATCTACAAATTACTGTTTTATTATCATATCTTTGTTACAAGAAATATAATTACTAAATATACATATTCTAATAATATATTTATAACAATTTATAGGAATGTTATTTTATGCCAATACAAAATGTCACATACATTCCCGGAAATAGACATAAAATATGGTCACCTTGAATGCTGGATTTCTAAGTTTTACTTTACTGAATTAAACCGAACACATAGTCAGATGCTCTACGATGCTCTAATATTGTCGATATATGTATATGAAATAACATTTGAGTCATATTTTATATTTACATATCCGCATACCAAGTTTCATGAACATTCACACATGAATATTTCAAGAGAAAATTCCCGGGCAATATATGCATTGTCAATACACCACCGTCGATGTTAGTTTGCAAAGGTTTAATCTCCATAAATGATTATGTTTTTTAAATGAGATTCAACCTTGGACAGTAAAACCATCCGCCTCTGTACAAAACACTCTCAAAACTGTGTTACAACAAATAAAGACTCACTGAGCTGATTCAATTTTATATAACCATAACAATACCGTAAAGTTCATTAAATATAACACGAAAACCGATGACAAACATAAAAAATTGCATTCATAGTAATAATGATTGCATAATATAAAATATTTACCCTTGCCGAAGGCCAATGATTCATTTACCAGCTCTAAAATCTAAGCAAGACATGTCAAATGTCATATTTTCCAGAACATTCAAATTATACAACTTAAACTGATTATTGTGGAATTTGAAACATACAAAATAATTATAAAGAAAATATGAAATTCATAAAAAGTCGTGTTTTGAGTCTTTAATTCGCCATAGGCAATGCTTGGGAAAATGAATTTGCAAAAAAAAATGAAATGTTTATTCCTACTCAAGGACTGTTGACATGACCAATATCTCGGTCACAGTATACGGATCACAATTTGATGACGGACGCCTATCCTCGAGGTAACCATGACCTTCCTCTGCCACCTGGCGGGGAATTCGGATACTAGCACCTCGGTTTGCGACTCCAGCGGAGAAATCGTGGATACTTGACGTCTCGTGAAGCCCCGTCAGACGTCGCTCGTTGTCCTTGCCTTCATTGGGGTCGTATGCCTTGATATGGCGACCGTGCGTCTTTGAAAGCTTTTCAATGGCGGCTTCGATGTGCCTATAAATAAACCCGATCATAGTATATTCACTACCATGTTATAAAACAGCTGTCAATAATGATAAAACATGTAATCAAGACTTAAAAATAAACTCGCATTGAAGCTAAGTGCATTCAGGGATAATCAATTCAATTCAATATCTTATTAGCATAAACAATGGTAAATATAAAAACGTACATGCGCGAAAAACAATGGAAGAAAAAAAACATTTTCAGAGAAAAGTTAAGAAAGAGAAAAAATATAGAGCATGTCAATATGATTTGCGTCGATCGTGTACACTTATTTAATAAAATTAATTCAAAAGTAGAGAGAGAGAGCGAGCGGGGGGTGGGGTATTAACACGTTTTCCAACTAATTTCAAACAAGATTGTATATAGAAAAAAATGCCAGTATAATGCCATATAAAACTGTAACTCTTTCCTGCACATGTTAAATAATTATCACCTAATGGCTGTTTTCTGCCCCACTAACTCTGACTGCCTTGGTCATATTGAACGTTAGTCTAAGTCAGACGGATATAGTGTTACCTGACTGACAAGTGGCACGATGTCGCAATATAACACAATAACTTGACGAGGTGATACCCAGACTTTGAACTACATTTTCGCAGTCTCAAAGTTTATATATACCAATATCTTTTTTCCAACCTGCCGGGCCTCGATTTTTTTCCTTAGGCTACAAATAGCGGACCCTTTTAAACAGTGTTGTCTTGCCTAATTTTTAATACAAGATAAAAAAACAAACTGTATTTAGATTAACTAAGGTTCAACAAGGACAAATTCTTATAAACGAATCTGTATCAAATTTTCATGCAACTTATCAGAAAATCAGTCATAAAGTTTAACCTTTTCTTCAAAGGAAATCACAAGCTCCAATGAATATATTCTCTTCCCGCTGGAAATGTTTAGCAACTGCTTACCAAGGCGAACATTCTTTTCCAATTGTTTATTCTTTCTATATCTACATTTATGTTCAAAAGATCTTCATCCCAATCTAACAAAACAAACCGTAGTCATAAGAAATACAAAGGCAATAAATCAATAAAGCGCCATTGTTCTTTGTGTTACATCCTTATATAATGGACACATTTATACCTTTATATTTTAACTGGTTCAATTCAGGTATAAAATGTCAGATATCTATATGCTAGTCTGTGTTGTGGTCATTAGTAAACGGAATATAGGCAATATTTCTTTTATCTTCTTTCGGATTATCAAAGACTCAAATTATGACCAACCATTTTTAGGGGGTTCGAACTTGCAACCTATGGGTCAAAAGTACTTATGCTAATCTTAAACCATTAAAATCCTGTGAGAAACAATCTACTTACTTCAGTCCACCTTCCTGTCTCATGGGCAAGGTACTGTAGTTGCAGTGGGCACCCGCACCGTTCCAGTCACCCTCCATGGGCTTGGGGTCAAGGGACGCATTGACCCCAAAGTCTTCCGCGACCCTGTGAAGCAGATAGCGCCCTATCCACAGATGGTCTCCCATCTCGATCCCCTCGCACGGTCCGACTTGGAACTCCCACTGCAAAATAAAATGTGTTTAATTATAAGAGGAATATACAAGGAAACACTCGGACGAGGGAGTGGCTTGTTGTTGTTGTTGTTGTTGTTGTTGTTGTTGTTGTTGTTGTTGTTGTTGTTGTTGTTGTTGTTGTTGTTGTTGTTGTTGTTGTTGATGATGATGATGATGATGATGATGATGATGATGATGATGATGATGATGATGATGATGATGATGATGATGATGATGATGATGATGATGATGATGATGATGATGAATAGCGTCGTCAAGCAAATATCAAATAGGGAAAGACCCTTCAGTAAATGGGCAGTTGATTATGTACCTAGGGGACTTTCGTGAGTACATTTATTCGTGGAAAAACGTGATAAGGATTTCACAGCATTTGTAAGTCTTTGTCACTTGGAGCAACTTTAAAAGTTCACGGATCTACCCATTTCTCTTTTGTCTAAAAATAATGTTGGGCACCGATTTTTCTTTTTACCACGTATATGATGAACACCTTGTATTTCGCTATCATAAGACTCTACTGAAAATATCGTAACCCACTGACCTGTCCGGGCATGACCTCGGCGTTGCAGCCAGCGACCTTGACCCCAGCGTACAGACACGCCCTGTAGTGAGCCTCTACAATGTCACGGCCGTAAACCTTGTTGGCACCGACACCGCAGTAGTAAGGACCTGCAAGATGGACATATCATATCCACACTTGTTTAACTGTATACAATATATAAATGCGAAGTTCATCAAGGCCGGGGGGGTCGATTGTTTATGTTATTAAGTTGCGATCGAGACGGAACTGTACACAAGTTCTCAACATAGATTGAGGCCAAGCCCAAACATATGTAAGATTTGGTGCTGTGTAACTCCCGAATAGATAGATCAACGTCAAACTTCACATATAAGACTTCACCTGTGACCTTCAGTGTTCTTCGATATAAGTTCATATCAGACGTGTCGTATTTTAAAATAAGCTTGCCTTCACTTCTTAAAAATACTTAAGTATGTTATATGATTTCGTCCCCAAAATATAAATCGTACTAAAACAAAATGTGTGTGTGGGGGTAAGTTTTAATAAATAAGTCGCACTTTCGAATCTCCAATGCCCTATCACACATCTTTAAGAGGCATGATTCTTCCGCTAGGCTCGGCTGCATACATATAATGAACGTACGAATTAAGAGTATCACTGTTCAGCGAAGATGCTGATTTATGACCATATTTGGTCATCTGATATCTTAATAGCCCTTCTTTCCTAGGTAACTAAGTAATCCGATCACTTTTAAGATCCGGATTGTTTGCGTCTAGTTAAATATGGAAATTGCAAAGAAATGCGATCTTTTCGCCGACCCTTGTGTTTATTTCAACCGTGCAGGAATGGAGCCACGTGATAATAAGTTTGTGTCAAGACCCTGGGTGACAATGAAACATGGAATGTTGTTATTTAAGGATAGATTTGTGGAAGTAGATACAGAAAAGAAACTGGTCAGCTCAAGTTCAAACTCCGGCTAGTGTGAGATTAAAGCTTTGTGAAAAAGATTTTATCATTGTTATGTGAGGCGAGATGGTCACAAGTGCCCTCATAAAACCCAGGTTACATTTGGAAAGCTGACACGCTGACTGAAGTCCCTGGGAAAACCAAGGTCAACAGTATACACTCTTCAGAGAATTTGGCAATTACTTTGTGGATTTTGTAAACTACGAAAATATTCTCCCCGATTATTTTTCTACTATTGTCGAACAGATGTTTCTACATCAGGTAGACAATGTCACTTGTAAAAGGACTAGACTTATGTAATGATAAAGAATGTAATGCGACAGAGGTCACCCTGGTGGCAGTCCGATTATCCCTCTGTCCAAAACAACAGGATAAGCTCCAGTAATTTCAAACTAATAAAAATGTTCTTGGGTGATAAACAATGTATTTACGTACTCAAACAGATGTTTCATTTTGACCTTGATCAAAACCTATCCAGAATTTATGTCACAAGAGGGTTAAATGTAATGGCCTTGATTTGCAAGCAAAAGTCATTCTGACCGATATTAGGAAAGACCTAGTACACTTTTCCCAAGGCCTTCATAGTTTAGTATTTATACCAAGACCATCAAATTAAAAACCCTTAAGGCACAAGAGGACTGGACATGTATGTAAAATATGTAATGTAATGTGACAAAGGTCATCCTGGAAGCAGTCCAGTTTTCCTTTATCCTGAAAATAGTGTAAGCTTCAGTGCTTTCAACCTAATAAAAGTGTCATTGGGTGATAAACAATGTTATTTCAAATTCTTAATACGTATTCAAACAGATATTTCATTTTGACATTGATCGAAACCTATCCAGAGTTTGACGTATGTCACAAGAGCGTTAAATACAATGACATTGAATTGTCTGACCGACATTAGGAATTTGTCCTAAACCTTCCTAGTTTTTCTGATTGATCAAATCAGAATTAAAAACTCCTTGTGAACATATAGCAGTTTATTTTTCTCGTTTTTGGTTGTGAAATTTGAGCAATTATAAAACTAAACGAATGTTTTGGAATAATTTCTAGGATTTTCAACTAAACACCTTTATAAAAACCTTTATCAGGGGATAAACAAACAGATTTTTCAACGTTTTATTTCATAAAATCCCGAAAACTTTTAGGTTATCAAGAACTATTATTTATCGTTATATATGAATAAAAAATAGTGATTTCTTGAAATAAAGAGACAGAACAACGGACGGGTTACCTACCTTGAGGTCCGGGGTAGCCATTCTTTGGCCAACCAAACGGGTACCCGTCAAAATCTAAAAGTGTGTATTCTTGCTCAATGCCAAACCAAGGATGTGCACTGGCGGCCTTCTGCATTGCTTCGTTGCATGTCTTTCTCTTGTTTGTTTCTATTTGCAGATTTATTTAGCATGTATGAATATTATACTATAATTTTGTTAGCATAAGAATAAAGTCCTGTATAAATACATTATAACATTGATGTAATATACATGTGTAAAAAATAGAAAACGCTGCGCTCTAAAATTCTCATAAAAAAGTACATGTATTTAAGCACGGTCGTGCTTTTGAAAATGAACAAAAATGTCTCTTTAACTTCGACTGCATGCAATGATTACTAACGATTTTAATTAGCTGTTCTGATTAATATATATAATACAGAAAAAAATATGTTATTCATTTCTTCTTGGTGGTAAGACGGTTACTGCTGGAAATGCTGCAAAATTGTCAGAAAGGATGCATTGTAAAGCTGAGCCATTTTGAATGGCAACTGCTGTTTGTATATAACCAACACCTACCTGCTGGCTCTTTGTTGTACTTGTAGACTTCACAGAGGACCAGCTTGTTCTTGCCCCGCCGGAAGGGGTCTTTGAAGATGGCAACTGGGTGGAGGTACATGTCAGAGTTGGATCCTTCCGCCTGGTATGTGCTCGAACCGTCATAGTTCCAGATAGGGCATTCTGGGATAGAAAAATATAGTATTGAGTCAGATAATTGTCATAAAGAATACCGTGATGTATTTTTGTAATCGAGATGTAAATACATAGTGGTATATCGATAATGAAGAAACGAGACTTGACTTGACTTTACTATTTGAGTTTACCGTCACTTCGACAGTGTTTGTTGTTGTTATTGTATCGGGGTTTACCGTCGCTGCGATAGTAGTTCAATCATATAGCGACGTCCTGCTAATTACAGATAGAGGAAGACCCCGAGAACACAGAGGTACCCGGGTAGAACCACCGACCTACCGCAAGCCAGCTGGAAGGCTTCCTCACATGAAAAATCCGAAGTCCCTACCGGGATTCGAACCCACAGCGGTGAGGGGCTGAGAGATTTGTAGTCCACGACTGTAACAGCTCGGCCACGGCGGCCCCTTCGACAGTATTTCAGTCATTTAGCGATGCCAGAAACAAGAAATATCTTTAAAAAGATATTCGGCGTAAGAAAAAACAAACAACACAGATATGAAATAAGTAAAAGTATTTCAATATAACATTCTGATATGATAATGCTGGCAAGTTTTAAATGGTCTGTGATTTTAAAATAATGATAGAAAATGAATTTGTGACTAAATTTAGGAAATGCAATATACTAGTCAGTAAAAGAGAGAGAGAAGAGAAAGAGAAATGGAAAAATGTAGAATATAAGCGAAACT
>CM037793.1:26413945-26463945 GCA_021229015.1 Solen grandis | reverse complement strand
ACTTGCATGTACATGTCTTCTATTTACGCCTTGCAAAAGTTCACGGACACATTTATCAGAAATCATACTTTATTTGACCTCATAAGGAAGCCTAGATCGGCCTAGATCGCGTCTATGTTGACCTGATAAGCCCGCTGACCAAGGATTAAAGATGATAGTCATTTAGCGTCAACCTGAAATGTGATTCCATAAGATAATCTATCTATATATACTGCACAAACTCCCCTTTCGGGTATTACTGGCAGGTGCGCGTCTGTGCAAGGATAAAACTGTTAAAATAAAAATTTTGTTAGGGTGAGAAAATTTTCTGAAAAAAAGGTGAATATGTTAGGTTTAAGATCTGGTAAAAACATCTTTTTGTTGATTCAGGGACGGTCTACTATCTGAAACGAGAGGAGCTTTTGTTAATAATATATAATACTGAGGATAAAGAGAGAGAGAGAGAGAGACGAGGGGATACATTTTGTCTTCGTATTATTTTTTTTTTCGCACAGACGCGACGCGGTCATTATGGAAGTACAGGTTGAGCCATAAACTTGGCCAGTGTCTAAACCTCATGGTTTATGATAATAAGTGATCTACATGTAATGCAATGTATCTTTTCTTCACCAAGTTCAGTCTGCCTTCCGAATGGCCCACTTAACTTATGGTCCTTTCTCCATCGATGTACATGCAGATTCAATAGTTATATAGTATGACCCCTAAAAAAAGGCGTGCGCATATAAGTTCATATGTATCCGGAAGCTTCATCGAAACGTAAACTTTGTTTTCGAAGGTATTTTTAAAGGGACTTTATCCCCCCCCCCTTATTCTTGGCTGTACGTCTGATTTTCTTTTTCGGGCGAACTGTAATATAACTTAGAAAGTATCTGAAATGGTTAAACTGTAAACAATAAAATTGCAAACCATCGGCCCCAATGACTGCAAAAGCGGTTAATGGCATCTATATTTCTACATAGTCAAATACCCGCGACACCAAGTCAACCGATCAAGATGATGTAGCAATAAATATCAACTCGTAAATTACTTTTTTTCTGCAGGGTAAATTAATGTCCAGACTTGAATGTCAGCAAATATCGGTTATCGTGCTGGATAGGAAACTATGTATGGGTACGATTTTATGCTGATTATGTGAATGATAACTAAATATATACAGGGCACTATCGGGCCAGTATATCTTAGTATCACTAAAATGATATTTAACTGAAGATCTACTGCATATCGCATGTTGAAAATACGTTTAACACTACTGTTGAGGGGACTAAATATAATACCGGTCGCTATGTATGTTCATAAAACAAGACGAAAAAAAGTTGACACATTTTGCATAATTTGTTACCAAGTTACTATAAAATCAGATTATTCATATCAAGTGATTGAGTAAAACAAGTATAACAAGGTGACAAACTAGCTTTGAATGACACCCTTGAACAGTTCACACATCTCATTTTGCGTAGATCACGTGATAATTTGAACTTCAAGCATGGATAGGTAACAAGTTATTCTTAATACAAATATATTCTGTTCATTATTTAGTTCATAGTTGCCTATAACTTACACGATACAATATTTTGTTCTGTTCTGGTAACAAATTATGCAAAAGGTGACAACCTTTTTCGTATTGTTTCCGTCTTATGAACAGACATAGCGACCGGGATTATATTTAGTGACTACGTCGCGCTTGACTTAACGCCATTTTGAATGACATCATTTACTTTGTGAACTGAAACATTTGGGGGAAAATAGAACCAATAGAAAAATACTTCTAAACTGGGATGGTCCTGCAAAGGCGATTTTATGGTTGGTAAAACATTGTTCGTGATCTGTCTACAAAGCAACAGCTCTCAGCACTATCTTCCGGGTGTGGGTATTGTATATGTACGATTCTATCCCTAGCTTTTAATATTTCATGGAAACCGTCTAGTCATTATAAATTTAGTCAATATGTTTTGTATATGTAGGCAGTGAAGATGGTGATAATGAACTGCACATGTGTATTTAATTAAGATTAAGATAAATGACGCCATTTTTGGTATTTGATTGTCTATAGTTGCTCATAATCATTTAGGTTTACGCCCTGTAAATCACTTCTGGTAAAGTCGACAGACACCGCTACGTCATGACCATTTAACCTCTACCAAGATAACCAAGGTTCCCAAATGAAACATTAGGAAACCTTGAACTCCCTGAAAGGCTATGAGATCCGAAATGTAGCGGAACCATTACAGGGGCTATACATTAAGACGTTTTTTACTAAATAAGCGTTTTGGTTTCGTTTATTTACAGATCTTGTACTTAGACGTTGTTTTTTCTGTATTTATGCATATAATCAGTTTGCGATTTGGTTTCATAACTAACTCCGGTTGTGATCCGACATGTTGTTTCTATCTAACAGGTACCTTGGCCAGGCGGTCACTTCATTATGACCGTCCGCCTAAAACAACTGTATTGTACTTCTATTGCAGACACACATCAAAATGTCTTCAGCGTTTGAACACCCCGCACGTCTGGACAAAGCCGTATTGGCCAACTATATGTCATTGCCGACGGGCGATCAAGTCCAGCTAGAATACATTTGGATTGACGGCACAGGCGTCGGCATCCGTTGTAAATGTAAAACCGTCGACTTTGAGCCTAAAGACCCATCAGGTATAGATATTTTGTCCGGGATATGTAGAAGATAGTTAATGTGAGCTATTAGGATCACCCTGCGTGCGTCGTCCGTCGTGTGTCGTCAACAATTTGCTTTAAACGACATCTCCTCTGAAACCACTGGGCAGAATTTGATTAAACTTGGCGGGGATGATCCTTGGGTAAACCTCCATAAAAGTTGCTAAAATAAACTTGATCCATGTAGAACTCTGGTTGCCATGGCAATGGAAAGAAATGAATTATGAAAACTTTAAAAATCATCTCCTTCAAAACTACTGGTCAGATTTCAAAATGTTTTAGTACAGATGTTCCTTGGGTGACCCTATACTCTGATGAGCGATTCAGGGCCTCTATGGCCCTCTTTTATAATATCATGTTACTTTGACGTTTGTTCATTGAAAATATGTATTTTTAAAGTAACAAGTGAAAGGAAATACAATCAACAAGACCGGTTATTAATCTGTCCTTTATTTAAATTCTAACCCCTGGTTATTCCGTACGTTTATGGTCACTTCGAAAATATTAATTTACATAAATAACGAATAATTGAATATCAATTTGATATATCAAGAAGAGTTTAATATGTCTTTTTAAGATGTAGGCACTCGAATCACCAGGTCATTATAAAATAAAATAGTTGAAAAACTATTGTCAGTTAGGGCATAACCTAAGTTGCTATTGTGGATTAACCTCAAAGACTGCATCGTTTGTATACGGCTTTACTCGGTAAACTTTGTTAAATGTTCTCGTTCTTTGGATAATAACGAAGCTTATCGTATTCACGCGAGAACTTAATAGACCCTGGTCAAGGCCAGAGTTTCCAATGTTTGTTTATTCATTGGTGGAGCTCAATCTCTACACAGCCTGCATGGTAAAAAAAATCTATTGGTTTATGTAATTTCACCTAAATATTCAACAGTAAAGGGTTAAGCTCAAGTTAAGCCTTTCAGCTGTAAGTAAAACATACGTCATAGGTTGCAATGGGATTGAAAGTTCACTAGTTTAGAGGTACGTATTTATCAAATTTGCAACAATTGTCCCAGGTCAAAGATAATACCGGAGTATGTCGTTGACGCCGTGGGAATTCAAACCTGTTAACCGGCCACTCGGACTTGGCCTTAAAAGTTTAAAGTTCATGTAAAATGTCCTTGGACAGAGCTGCGGTAACAGTTATCTGTTACAGTTTGAACACAGGTAGTCTAATATTCCGTAGCCGACTGGTTTAAGTAACTGACTTAATACAGCTTAGCTGCTCACCTCTGGGTTCGAGACCCGTCAGGATCATTCGCATTTTTCAAGTGGGCTAGAATCTGTTATAATCTCTCCAGGCGCAAAGTACTAGTCCAACACAGACATCTTCAAGTAGGATTATATTAAGAAAGTGTAACCAAATCGACGCATTAAGAAATATATTACTCGACAAGCTCGGGGATTGAATATCATGAAAATCTTCGTATAATGAAAATACGACTCTCTTTTTGACCCTTATTTTTATTTTAATAAATATAATCACTTAGCCACTCACACTGTGGGCTGGGATATTTACGCATCGACTGTAAGCATTAAAACAGTTAAGGGTTTATACTACTGAGAAGATAACAGACAATAGAGCAAGTAGGCGAACAATAGGGCTAAATAATCACCCCAAAATAGCCTTTATCCGCTTACGTAAACGTGGCCGTGAATTTAAAGTATCCAAACATGTTCCAGTTTTGTGCGCAGTTTAGGTAATACTTTCAAATTTGAAAGTGCTACACGGCAGAAACGAATAGAATAAATACGTACATACTTGTTTATAGTACAGTGTCAACAGCCATTTTATAATGCAACAACATATACTTAACACGGTTAAAATCAATTTTATCGTGTGGAAAGGCAAGGAAATTAGTTGAACGGTGAAGGAAAAACTGTTGTAAAGTATACACACGCCTACAGGTCTGCCACGTGACCGTGTGAACACGTGTTTAATGTGGCGTCAAGTTATGATCAAGAACGCTAAATTAATGATAAACACAGAACCACCGACCTACCGCATGCCAGCTGGAAGGCTTCCTCACATGAAAATCCGAATGACACTGCCGGGATTCGAACCCACGCGGTGAGGGGCTGGAAAACATATATGTATTTGTTGTGTTTCTCCGTTTAATTTTGTTTTCTGGATTTTCACTTTGGAGGTTTCAAATCGAAACGTTTTGGCTCTGCATTAAGAATTTTAGAGAGAAAGAGAGATTTCTTTTTAAAACGGAGATAAATATAATGAAAATCAAGGAAATTCACTTATTTCCAGCTGATGGACGGGCGCTTACTTGGTCTTCGTTACAGATTCATTTTCAGAAACTAATTCACTGCTTTTTAAAATGAACATTGTTAATAGTAATTTATGTACATTTTGTAAAGTTTGCGAGGAAACTATAATTCATCTTTATTATGATTGTGAAAAAATAAAGCCTTTGATAAGATTTGTGAGTAACTTAAGTAAGAAAGTAGATACAGAAATCATAATAAATAGTAAAAATATTATATTAGGTTTATGTGATAGTGATTGTAAATTTGATACTATAAGTTTAGAAATGAAAAAATATATTTTTTGGTGCAAGAAGAAAGAAATAATTCCTTCCATTTTGGGTTTTAAAAAGAACCTAAGATTGTCTTGGGACATTTTTAAATTAACAGAATTAAATAAAAAAGAAAGTGACAAATGGGCAATTGTTAGGTATTGTGTGCAGGAAGATTAACCTACATTTATAAATTAATAGAACATTCAGGGGATTGTCTGTAGATATTTTTTTTTTTCTTTTTTCCTATTTTTCAAGAATATTTTTTAACCTTTACTGACCCTAAATTTAATCTGTATAAAGAAAATTGTATTTCTAGTGGTTTTTATATGATGAAAATTATATGTTAAATTTATATATGTAGATATATGCAGTTAGATATTGTAAGGTGGTGAGTAGGATGGTTCCCCGACCTACTTCCATCAGAAGACGGGGATAATAAAGGTTAAAAAAAAAAGAAAAAAAAAAGTTATGATCAAGAACGCTTAATTAATGATAAACACAAAAAGCACTGAATAACATTGTAATTATGTTATTAAACGTTATTCACAAACCGCATCGACCTTTTCTGTCTTGATACTTGGACTGCTTCCGGAATAAACGCTGATGGCGTTAGAGCTTTATTGACACTCACAGAATGTTCCAGCGTTTCGTATTAAATGTTCAGATAGAGAAATAGATTTGGTATAATAAATGAATAATTGGAAAAGCATATGACTTGACTATTTGAGTTTACCGTAGTTTCGACAGTATTTCAGTCATATTGCGACGTCCAGCTAATTACAGGTGGAGGAAGACCCCAAATGCATGGAGGCATCCGGGTAGAACCACCGACCTACCGCATGCCAGCTGGAAGGCTTTCTCACATGAAAATCCGAATGACACTGCCGGGATTCGAACCCACGCGGTGAGGGGCTGGAAAACATATATGTATTTGTTGTGTTTCTCCGTTTAATTTTGTTTTCTGGATTTTCACTTTGGAGGTTTCAAATCGAAACGTTTTGGCTCTGCATTAAGAATTTTAGAGAGAAAAAGAGATTTCTTTTTAAAACGGAGATAAATATAATGAAAATCGAGGAAATTCACTTATTTCCAGCTGATGGACGGGCGCTTACTTGGTCTTCGTTACAGATTCATTTTCAGATCCTTCCACCCCGCACGCCTTAATTTCAATGTGTCGTCTCCCACCTTTGACCTGAATACACGGTTATATAATATATGGGGTGGGGGTAGGATTTGGTTGGTTGTCAAGGTTTCGCATTATGCCACATTGTTATTATTCAAATGAAGACAAACCATTGGACCTTTTGTCAATCTAAAATCGGTCACTAGTCCAAAGTTATTGTGACCTGACCGTTTTGCGCAATCAAAGAATGCTGTTGTTCGGCCTTGACCCCGGTCACCGCTTGTTTTGAAAACATTTAATCGGTAACGTCACTAACGTGACATTGAAAGGAAAGTAATGCGTAGTTTGTCCAAGTGTTAACCGTTTAAGTTTCTAATTCTTAAAGACTGATACATATATACATTGGAATTCTCTTGCACCGTTACGTTACGGATCAACTTATAAGATTGGATCGTGGGGATCCACCCAAGCTTAGGAAAATATTTATCGCTTATGATTAGATTGTCGACCCGACCCGGTGACAAGTATTAATTTAATGTCTAAATGAATCCCTCACCAATCTTATTTTCATCTTGAACATGTACCGGCTTTTAATTATTTTATTCTGTTCAATGACAATAAAGGAGGGAGAGAGAGAGAGAGGGGGGGGGGGGGGCTTTAAGAGTGTAATACCATATACACGCATGGACGGTTGTTTAAAATTCAACAACTTTTTATTTAAGGAAACTTTTCATAAATATCAATCCCCTTTGAGTCCTTGTCATCTGAAAAATTTGCCTGACATAATATTCAGGATACAAGCCTATTTACATCAGATTTTTATGTAATTAATATTCTACGTTCAAGCTACGTACGGGCCATCAAACGTTTCATTTTTTCTTTTTTATATATGACCTGATGTTTTACTGTGTTTTAAATACATTCATATGAGTTGACTCACACGGACTGTTTGTCAAATTATGTATAAACTTGCTTCTTAATTCGCTATCGTATTCAGATTGCAAAGTTTGAAGTATTCACCCAAAAATATATTACTTTAAAGTGCAATAAAACCGAGAACTGTATATTGACCTAAGCAGAACATAATTTTTGCAGGTTGATATATATTTTGAAATAAACAAATTAATACAATTCTCATTTTGCAACTAACTGACCATTAATCAACTGGGAAAGACTCCTAACAGATTGTTAAAACGCACAGTCCTTGTTGTGGTCACGTGGTAGTTGCATAGTTGCGGGTGGTGGGCTCAAGTCCAGTTTCACGACTTTCCCAGCGCAAAGTACTGGTCCAACCCATAGACCGCCAACAAAGATTCGTATACGTTGTAAGATTTTTTTACCAATCAACGTAAATAGAAATCAGTTGTAACTAAACAGTTTTAATCATCTGAGCACTTATTTCGTATCATCATATTGTCAGTGCAATGTAGATTAAAGAGCAACAACCACCACAAAAAATAGTGACCCCTCACGTGTATATATATTAAAAATATATTAAACGTTTGAAAAAAACAACAAAACAACAACAACAACAAACAAACAAAAACAGGTCAGAAATAAACAGATAAAAATTGACCAGTCTCCTCTTACGGCCAATATATGTATACAAGTTATTTTTTTTCTATCCCAGAATGCCCTATCTGGAACTATGACGGTTCGAGCACATACCAGGCGGAAGGATCCAACTCTGACATGTACCTCCACCCAGTTGCCCTCTTCAGAGACCCCTTCCGGCGGGGAAAGAACAAGCTGGTCCTCTGTGAAGTCTACAAGTACAACAAAACACCAGCAGGTATAGATAAACACCGAGGGATTCGATAATCCTGCTTCGAGCCAAGAGCGGCCGTATTGTGAAGCTGTCGAATTAATGACTTTAAAAATAAATAATATAAACTGAAAAGATTAAGAAAATACTTTTAACGATTGGGCAGTAAGCGGCGTCATTTTTTAACTTCATGTTTACAAAGTAACAATGTCGATCTTGTAACGGGGACAACCGGAGTGGATTAATGAAGACCGCAATATCTGTACTCTTGTGTATTTTTTTAAACCACAAGTATTCTGGAGATAGCATAATATTTCTGTATTTACTTTCATTTTGCTCAATATACATGTATATTCATGGATTTGTTTGTGATGACCTAGAAACTTAAGTCCATTATTCTTGGTCAGGACACAAACTCAGATATTTCTTCTTTTAAAATAACTCTCTAGCTCGTCAGAATAGGAGACAGAAATATCGTATAAAGGTAATCCATCCATCATCATGGTCCTTCAGATGCTTAAAAAACTTTAATGCAGATACAAACATCCGTTGACTTGAAAGTATAGGCGCCTTTGCCCAAAGTCTATAAAGGCTTGCATTTGCTGTAAATTTCACTCAGTAACTTTCGTGCTCCGACACTAACGTCAAATAAAGGACATATACCAACTGCTTTTTTGATACACTTATTCTTATACGAGATCCAATGTATGGATTTTTATTGTCATTAACGACTTCTGTAAGATCTTTTCCTTCCTTTGACTATATTATATGGGGCATGAGACGATTTAGTTATTTCTTTTTATGGCATAGGACTGTTATTTACGTCAAGGTGTAACCATATACGATATTTTCACTGTTGATATGATCGTCTACAGAAATATGACGACAAAATGAGTGGTAGATGTAGATGTAATAATGTCTTGTTAATCTAGAGGTATACAGTGTCTGGATAAAACATAAGAATCGATCTTATATTGAACATGATATAGTGTCTAACGATATTTGAAAAAGTTGTTTTGTTGCAATATCTCCGTGGCCGAGAGGGTAAAGTCGCTGATTTTAACACTCACTCAGCCCCTCGCCGCGTGGGTTCGAATCCCAGTAGGGTCATTTGGATTTTTTTTGTGAGGAAGCCTTCCAGTTGGCTTGCGGTAGGTCGGTGGTTCTACCCGGATACCTCCGTGTATTCGGGGTTTTCCTCCACCAGAAATTAGCTGGACGTCGCTATGTGACTGAAATACTGTCGGTAAACTCAAATAGTTAAGTCAAGTCTTGTTGCTAGGACTTTGTAAATCTCGCAAGTCCTGCATGGGTAAAAGTTTTCAGAAAATTTCCTGCATTTCAGGTTTTTTTCTGATTGCAAAATGACTTCTTATTCTATATAAAACTCAATAAAAATTGCTAAAATCAGGATTTTCAGGTTTCTTTTAAATTTCAACTTTTACCCATGGACGCGTGTAATCTCGCGAGGGGCATATTGTAACCATTGTTAGAGAGCTCCACTAATCTGCATAACCTTTATCCACTTCACGAGTATTTCTAGGAAATACATCTGGGCTGTTTCGAAGAAATAATCATGTTGCTTATAAATTCATTTCAGAGACCAACAACCGCAGTACGTGTAAAAAAGTTATGGATGAAGCCAAGAACGAGCACCCGTGGTTCGGAATTGAGCAGGAATACACTCTTCTCTCCAACGACGGACACCCTTTTGGCTGGCCAAAGAACGGGTTCCCCGGTCCCCAGGGTAAGGACACTCTTCATTGACTAGTTGATAAAGCTATTTTACCTCGGTATGCACATGGTAATTTATTTGAAAAGATGTTTCCCTTCTTCTCTTGACCTTATGTCAATATCAGCTCGAGGTAATCCATTCATCATTAGATTATAATCATGATCCTTCAAATGCTTAAAGATGTAAGCATCATTTGACTTGGCTCTTTTAAGGTTTGCGTTTACTATACAATTCCCAGGATCATTTGATGGACCATGATCACAATTTAATGATGGATGAATTACCTTGAGGACATTAGTACATATGTGCAATATTCTCTTTTTCATGATAATTCAGAGTTTTTTACAACATTATTGTGAGACGATTGTGCTAATGTTAAGAAATTCTGTTTGAATATTTATTAAGATATGAAATAAAAACACGTTCAGTTTCACATGATAATGCAAAAGTTTAACGCAAAGTTGATTTTCTCAGATTTGTATCTGCCCCTTAGAACTCGTCGTGAAGTATAAGTACAGGTTAGCCGGTGTCAGGATAATGTGACTGGGCGTGGTATCAGGCCAGACGTATAAGGCGTGATACTGCAGTGTGGCAGCACTATATCTGTCTCAAGAAGACATGGTCCCCAAAATGACTTCGGTACTGATGATTACAGTGAAACATAACTAAACATAATCTCCAAATGGCTGAGATGCCGGCTGTAGGATATCCCACTCAATAATCAAGCCATTTATCTCCTTGCAGGTCCTTACTACTGCGGTGTCGGTGCCAACAAGGTCTACGGCCGTGACATTGTAGAGGCTCACTACAGGGCGTGTCTGTACGCTGGGGTCAAGATTGCCGGCTGCAACGCCGAGGTCATGCCAGCCCAGGTACGTTGTGCCAGTAGAGGCTCTTCTTATTTATAGTGTTCGTTTTTCCATTCATTTATCACTATCGACTCATCTTTTTATTTGTTTTTTTTTTATCAACAGTTAGCTGTTATTAGAACTTTGCCTGCGCTGTAGATAAAGTACCAAATTATAAATCTGGAGGTATCAGGTCAAGGCAAGCACTCTCCTTTCCATTAAAATCTCTGTGTATTATAATAAGTAGAGACACTTCGTTCATCATCATCATCATCATCAGCAGCAGCAGCAGCAGTATTTTTATTTCTTTAATTATTATCATAATCAATAAGGGGACTAACAGCAGGAAAAATATCAGTATGTTTATCTGTTTTGCTGATTTGCTTGGCAATAGGTCTATAAAATATATGTGCAACATATGTTTAATGTAAACCAAGTTTGAAAAAGAATGCACCAGACAGCTGTCACAGACTGTATGATGGCAGATCTTTCAGATAACACTCCTATCAGGTAGTTAGTTTACACGCCGCCTTGTTTTCAATTACCTCGCGATATATAATGGAGATATTAATCTTTATTCCTAGTGGGAGACGAGCATTTGATGTGAATTAACTAAAGGGAAGTTCAGAAAAAGGCGACAAATGCATCGAGTCACTACCTTAGCTTTACTAGAATTTGACTTGCTTGATATCAGTATAATAATAGGACTCGGAGAAAGGCCATTAAAATGAACCCTTGAAGTTGTTGAAACGCCAGTATATAATTATACTCTATGTTAAAACGTAGATATGTCTTTACTTAGTTGAAATGTATACATATATTCGAGTGATTTAATCATAGTGATTACATAATTTTACCGAAATCTATTTCATTAAAACTATAGGCCTAACATATTTCAAGAATTTTTTCATAAACAAAGGGGTACGTCATATTACGTTGATTTCAATGACTCTACATGATTGGTGGCTCTAGCACCAATTGATCTCCAGGGATCTTTATTTATTTCACTATTAAAGAATTGTAAATAGCACATGGACTGTAAATTATGCACTTGTAGATAGGCTCTGTCGAGTTAGCGCCCATCTGTCTTTTCAGTCGTGTAACATCGCATTTCTCCGGAATTCTCCGTGTGATATCCATACAAGTTATTTATAGTAACAAGGGTGTATCTCTATTTCAGTGGGAGTTCCAGGTGGGACCATGTGAAGGTATCGAAATGGGGGACCACTTGTGGATTGGGCGATATCTCTTGGAAAGGGTCGCTGAAGATTTCGGGGTTGTTGTAACCTTCGACCCTAAACCCATGACAGGAGACTGGAACGGCGCCGGTGCCCACTGTAACTTCAGTACCCAGAAAATGAGAGAGGACGGTGGAATTAAGTAAGTATTGAAGTAGTCAACAGTTTTCGTTGAGGGTTAATTTTCCCTGGGTCTAGATACACTTAAATACTCATGATCTGAGATACTGTAATTAAAAGTCAATGGAAGAAGGGAAACCTTCGCTACTGTTGATCCTATGTTTGCTGTCAACTTTACGTAGCGGCCTACCCGTTTAGTCAGCTATCTATTAGATTCCCTAAATAGCATTTTGATAATGGCCTCATGGGCTTAACATCACTAATTTATCTGAAACACTTTTTGGGAAATATTTCACTGTGATTCTTTTCGTTAGATGGTCTGTTTCGCATTGCTGTCTCCATCATTGAGCAGAATTTAAAGTTCATGCATTTGTACTTGGTGTTCGTGTGTGGTAAATATATTTCGTGCCACGTGTCTATGGATTTGAGATGTTTACAAAATGACCTAATTTCTGTTCATAGGACTTAAAAACTGTATGAGTACCTAAAACTTAGAACCAGTTTACATCAAAAACGTTATTTATATAAGGCTAGAATAAGAGGTTATATAATTTAATTCTCCCATAACTCATTACACTTGTATGACATTTTATCTTTTGTCGAACATGGATAACCCAGTTACCATCGAGGAGTATTACATTGTGAGAATTTGTCATCCAATCTGGCTGAAAGAAAAAAAGATAAAAGAAAGAAGCTTAACTGAGTAGGGTTTCTTTTTGTGTGGCGCATTTATTGGACGCTAGAGAAGAGAAATTGATAATAGTTTCTCGTCTAGTAAATAGCACGTTGAATCTTTTATCTTTTAAAAACTTGGTCAATGACGCTATATTTACATTTGAAAAAAAAATGCTTACATAAAACGGATAAAAAACAGACTTGACGCACAGAACGCTTTGTCCTTCTTGCAATCTCGGTTACAGCTTGGCTAGAGCAAATATACATTTTCGCTAGACTATTTTAAAATGTGTCGAGTAAGTTCATGGTACATGCATTGATGTATATAACTGCCTTTCTTGTAAAGCTATAATTCTGTCTACTTTCAACTGTATTTCAATTATTCGGAGAATGTCTTTTGTAGGCGAATATAGTGGTATCACACTGCAGAATCACGATGTAGAAAAGTGGATTGATACCACACCCCCAGTGACAGTATCTAGTCACTTGACCAACCAGGTCTTGAACTGCCCTGTATACACCAGGGAGCGTCAAGGACCATTGTATAATGGCTTAAGTATGTCAGAGGACCGAATCTACGATTATCATTGGAGCTTCCAGTGCCTATATGTCGACTTATTTTTCTAAATCGAAGTTTTTGTTGGACCAGTTCTTTGTGCCTCAGAATTGAGTGGGGGTCAAACTCGCAATCCTCTGGTTTGTAAACATGAGCTCTACGATTGGACAATCGGGTTCGAGTATTTGTTAGATAACCATGACATAACTTTACCAATGTAAGAGCGTCCGCCTCAGGAGTGGGAGGTCGTGGTTTCGATCCCCGGCCGCGACATACCAAAGTCGTAAAAATGGTACTGTTGTAGCTCCCTTGCTTGGTGCTCAGCAAATAAGTGTATTTGCAGGACTGGTTGGCCTGGTGTCAGGATAATATGACTGGGTGTGGTATCATGCATGTCTACAGCCTGATACTGCAGCGTAACAGCACTATATCTGTCTCAAGTAGACATCATCTCCATATGATTGAAATACTGTCAGTGGGACGTTAAACCCAACGAACAAACTTTAATAATGATTCATATGTAATTCTAATTTAAAAAATCCCACAGACACAAGGTGATAAATATGGGAATATGTCTAGACATTGGTTTCCTTTATACACACACCCACGTTGTGTCCCTGCACACAAATTGAACAAAGCATTGGTATGTAAAAACTTTATATGTTTATGGTATGAATAAAAGCCCTTCGCATTTCCCATTAAACAGGTAAATAGACCAAGGTCATTAAATGTGCCTAACGAGAAGGTCCCTATATGGTTGCCAATTGTCATTCACTCAAGGTCACAGTAACCCACGTGTCACCTGTCTGCTTATATTTTAGATAATCGTTGTACGCATGTTAAAGTAGGTCAATGAAATTCAGCAACGTTGCATGCCTATCGAGTGCTTTAAACTACCACTACATGAGTGTAAAATTTGCAACAAGTGTAAAATGCACGTGCTGTTCATGTGTGATTGTAGTAAAGTAAGGCCATGCGTATGTTCATGTACGTACACTTGTTCGTATACATATAGATAAACGATTGCGTATATCTACAAATGCCAGGAAGCACTTGTGGCACATTCAGTACCTTGGTCTAGGATGACCGTGACAACGTTTCGACGTTAAGTTTCACCCCCGTTTGCCGAGTAGATAAAAACCGCACGCCTATGAAGCGGAGGGTTATGGGTTGAATCCTCGACCGCGACATACCAATTTAATGAAATATGAATATGCTAGTTCCCTGCTTAGCGTTCAGAATAAATGTGTAGGACCGTTCGGTGTGGTATCACGCCACATATTCAGACGTTGATGTTACAATGTGGTAATATTATATAGACATCATATGTCTGAAATTCTAAACTATCAGATCAAAAAAAACAAAATTGTGACTTATCACACCCGTTTTTCTATCATATAAAATATGTTTGAATACGATAAGGGGATTAATAAAGGAAGCTGTACATGTATATGAAGACTCAGTTTTGATATCAACAGGATATTGTTTTCAGTTTTTCTGTGGTTTCCGGAACCACTATGGTCTCTCGGGAGTCGTTTATGAGCCTGCTATTGAAGTGATTGAAATGTATGGTCACCCATTCGGACTACAATTAGAAATAATCCTGTAACAGATTATATACTTGCTCCATCTGCCTGAATTTGTTTATTATATACAGTGAAAAATAACTAAAAAGACATGATAGCTTTTTAAATTGTTTCTCAAAGGACATTTAAATAGGAAGGTCATAAGCAGTTAAAAACGTTGTACAACTGTTATTAGGTTTCAAGCACTAGAACTCACTGAAGCAAATGCCTAGAGTTGATTTCACTTTTATCCTTTGTGTATATGTCTCATTTAGACACACAAAATACCAAATTAAGATGCATGCCTGTGTATCAGATTTGTGTTAAGATTTCTCTATTTTTTTAGTGCACTCCTCTCAGGTCTTTGATATTTTCTAAAAATAGATGTATTTTTACCTCAGGTACATCGAGGAAGCAATCGACCTTCTCAGCAAGCACCATCAGCGACACATCATGGCATACGACCCAAAACAAGGCGAAGATAACAAACGACGTTTGACGGGACTTCACGAAACCTCGAGCATTGAAGATTTCTCCGCTGGCGTTGCCAACAGAGGTGCTAGTATCCGAATTCCCCGCCAGGTGGCAGAGGAAGGAAAAGGTTACCTTGAGGACAGGCGTCCGTCTTCAAATTGTGATCCTTATTCTGTAACGGAAGTTGTCGTATTGTCGTCTGTTTTGAAAAAATAAGATCACATGACTTAAATCAGCTCATTAGATTTAGACATTTCAGGTAATTCATTCCATTGTATTAGACTTTCATTGTATCGAAATCATATTTTTAAACAACTTGTAATGTCTTATTTTATATTCAGGGTGTCTTCTAGTTATTTAACGTTGTCAAAAAATTCTTAAATATACTGTCATAATTTTCATGTATGTTTTGGAATCACGTTGGAGAAAAATCAAATAGTCTGTTTTGTGTAAATAAGTATTTATACACATATTTTTTCACAGACATAACGTTGGAAATTAGCTGTATACAAGTGCACAGTACTTTTTTCCACTCAATTGTAGATTTTATTTTCTGAAATATTTAACTTTAGGTAAGGTTTCTTGACTTTTTCATCTTCATTGATATTTATACAGTCATTGAATTAAGTAAAATGAAATGCATTTTTTTTCTTCTAACAGGAGAGTAATTCTAGACTAAGTTCAAACGTGGTAAAAATTTGTTTATCGGAACTCAGTTACTTAGAATAGATTATAACTAGTATGGTACATGTATGTGGGTTATAATTTTAGTCATATGTACATTGTCTCATAGCTTTTATGTAACCATTATAATATAGATTTTTATTTGTCTCATAGATAAATTATTTTTAAGTTTTGTCAATTCATTTTACCGAATTCTTCAATGAGGTATAAACTTAAATAACTTAAACAAACAAGGCATATTTGTATTGTTGATATTATGTAACATGAAGTTTATTTTCTATTGGTTTTTCCTCTAGATGAATGTTTATAATTAAATTTACCTAAAAATTCATCTTAATATGAAATTTGAACTCCTTTTTAATGTGATCACGTATTGCATTGTAATACATGTATGTGTGACGTCACTATTACATGGTAATATGTGTTGTGACGTCATAATTGTATGGTAATATATGTTGTGACGTCATATTGCATGGTAATGTATGTGGTGTCATCAATGTGTTATTACTGTAAAGAATGTTATAATTAAATTTTCAATCAGCATTTTAATGTAATACTATATGTCACATTCATATTTGGAGATCGTGTATACATTAGTATCTCACTTCTAGATGATATTTTATGATGTACGAAAAAAAAATTCTTTTTATTTTCCAAGATATTTGTCCTTGTATATTTTATTCCGTCCATGGTCATGACGAGACTTTTATTTGCACACAATTGTAGAAAAAGGTTCCCTGCCACCACATACCAAAGTCAAAATCGTACAAATTGTTGCTGTTATGTCTCCCTTGTGACTAATGCTCATCACATAAGAGTACTTCTAGGACTGGTTTGCCAAGGATACAAATTGCTGCCGAGGATCGAACGCGCGACACGGACACCGCAAACACTCTACCACCGATGACTGTTTGAATAATAAGATTTGTCTCTGAACTACATCTATACACCTCAATCATTGAAGCTTTCAAAATCATATAATTTTGGCCGAAATGTTTCACCATAACAGCAATGTTGTCAATTGATTACGCATGATACTGTCCAGTAGACGAACACTAATCTTCAATCTGTCTCGCTAGGTCATTGACATCTATAATACCATGCACAAAGAGCAAACTGTGTGAATATAACATCTGACACCAAAGTCAAAAGGCCAACAGTCAAGTATACAAAAAGGCCGTCACAGTGTGTAGATTTAAGCAGTATACGGTTATAAGCTCAAAGGATGACATTGCCACATGTAAGGTCAATGCCCAAGGTTAAGGACAGTAAATGGGTTAATTAAATCGCATACGGTGAAGCTGATAGTTGAAAGTATAATATATTACACAAACAATGGTAATGTTTTAGTGATTTTTACCAGCTGTAACACAGGTTTTAATGTTGGTTTATATGGAGAACACTGCTTAATTCTGTTCGATACACAAACAGGCACATACATGTCGCATATAAATGTATTTAGCTGATCATGAAATATGTTGAAGACGGATTCATTGCTGCAGTCCGCCCTGTACATAATTTCAGTGATTGCAATGCGCCGATCTCTGCCAAGCAACTCTTAGACGGCGGCGTCGTGCGACGAAGTCGTCACTTTACGACCGCTGCGCTCGTCATGAACGATGTTTTCCATGACCTACTTAAACCTCTTGTACAATTTGAAGATATCACTGTTTTCTCGCAGCGGGTTCACTATAGGCATTAAGCATCATTAGTAGTCACCCTGGCGTCGGCGTTGGCGTTGCAGCTTTTGGTTAAAGTTTTGCGTGCAAGTTACTTTCAACCTTATATCTCAATAACCGTTTATGGTATTGACTTGAAAGTTTATAAATATGTTCAGGGGCATCAGACAACCAAGGTAGATAACTCTTGATTGAATATAATATGAATTATGGCCCCTTTTTAACTTAGAAATTTTGGTTAAAGTTTTGCATGCAATAGAAAATTTGGTTAAAGTTTTGCATGCAAGATACTCTCATGCTTATATCTCAGTATCCAGGCATGCAATTGATTTTAAACATCTTTAATATGTTTAGGGGTATCATACTTTCATGGTAGATAACTCTTGATGGAATATGTTACAAATTATTGCCCCTTTTTAACTTAGAAATTTTGGTTAAAGTTTTGCATGCAAGGTACTCAAATGCTTATATCTCAGTATCCAGGCATGCAATTGATTTTAAACATCTTTAATATGTTTTGGGGTGTCATACATTCATGGTAGATAACTCTTGATGGAATATGTTACAAATTATTGCCCCTTTTTAACTTAGAAATTTTGGTTAAAGTTTTGCATGCCAGGTACATTCATGCTAATATCTCAGTATCCAGGCATGGGATTGATTTGAAACACCTTTATTTATGTTTAGGAGTATCATACTATCAAGGTAGATAACTTTTGATGGAATATATTACAAGTTAAAAGGGCAAGAATTGAAATAGATTTCATTTGATTTACCAACAAGCATTTTGAATAGCCGAGCGTGCTGTCCTCTGACAGCTCTTGTTTTAATAGTTTTTGTCATCGGAATTTCATTCAGAACACAAAAATGTGTTTTGCTCATCACTCATTTTTTTTGCATCAGTCAGCATATAATGCATCGTTTGTTTATATTTCTGGCGTCAGAAATCAAAATTACACCATGAACGACATAACAAATGCTCGCGCATATCCATATATATGTAGATTGAAAGGCGTACGGTAAAAATGTACATTTGAAATGCTATAGTATGAGACCATTTTCATCAAAACGACCACATTTTGGGACGGGAAGACGACGATGAAGTTACTACGGAAACCATATTTTCTTCCACGAGATCAAATTTTTTTCACATCAGAGTGCAGTTTCATAAATCTGCCTTCTGAAATAAAGAAATGAGAACACTTTTCCGCGAATTTAATAATATTGAACACCCCTCGTATTTTGAAAAGCTTTGTCCAGTTTTATGCCCCCAAAAAAAAGAAAAAAAAAAGGACTATACGTTTTTTTTCTTATTAAGAAAAGTGTGAAAAACTTACCAATTGTTGGCTTAACAATTCTATATAATTATCATACAGAATCAAGACTGAGAAGAACAGACACATTTGTCATATATTTCATTTTTTTTATTTATTTTTTATTTTTACAATTTATATTAATAGTATATGTATGTTTTTAGCAAGTTTATAAGCGTATGAAGCTTTAAAATCGTATTGTCTGTAACATATTGATGCATGAAGAAAGTACAATTATACGACTTTGGTGCAGAATAAATATGTTATAAATTATGAACTTTTATCACAGAACACATAATTTAATAATCAGTAAGTGAAGCAAGTAACTAAAATCAAACGCAATTTTAAACGTTAAACGTGTTTATTTGATGAAACGCCTTTTTATATACATGATATTCAATGGCGTTGTACAATAAACATACATATATTCTCACATAAAAGTGCAAAACAAATAAATATAAAATATAGCGAAAAAGCATAAAACCATGAAATTAAAATACATATTTAAGATGGACATCAAGGTACTTAACTAGTTTATGTTTAAAAAAAATATAAAAAAATAAGCTAATAAAAGCAGATGACAAAACTATAAAAGTTCCGGACAAGGTTATGTAAAATATCAGGTAATTCAAATCACTATCAGTTTTAAAGCAAGTCGTAAAACTGTGTGAAATTATGCGTTTTTAGTTTTTTCTTAAACTCGTCTATTGACTCGGTTTGCTTAATATACGGAGGCAGATTGTTCCATAATTTCGGCCCTATAGTGCAGAAACTTCTATCATTAAACCTAGGTTTCCTGTTAAACGGCACATCATATGTAATGCTGGAATTTTACATTGACATATGACCTACGAATAATAATTATGAAAACAAGCACTTTTTAGATTTACAATTCGAAGAATAGGAGAGCTATTGCAGCCACCCTGGCCTCGGCGACTGGGTTAGCGTTGCAGCTTTTGGTTAAAGTTTTGCATGCAAATTACTATCAAGCTTATATCTCATTATCCATTCATGGTTTTGACTTGAAAGTTATAAATATGTTCAGGGGCATCAGACAACCAAGGTAGATAACTCTTGACTTATTTTATATAAATTATGGCCCCCTTTTAACTTGGTTAAAGTTTTGCATGCAAGCCACTATCCAGACTATCTCAGTAGTCATTTACGGTATTGACTTAAACGTTAGGGGCATCAGACAACCAAGGTAGATAACTCATGACTGAAATTCATACAAATTACGTTCCATTTTTATAAATGTTGATTAAAGTTTCGCTTGCAAGGTACTTTCATGCTTTTATCTCAGTATCTAGGTATGGGATTGATTTGAAACATCTTAAATATGTTTAAGGGTATCATACTTTCAAGTTAGATAACTCTTGTCGGAATATATTACAAATTATGACCCCCTTTTAACTTAGAAATTTTGGTCACAGTTTGCATGCAAGGTTCATGCTTGTATCTCAGTAGCCAGGCTTAGGATTGATTTTAAACTTCATTAATGTTCATTGATATCATACTATAGTGACAGATAGTTTTTAGTTTAAACTGATTTATTTTTCGTCGATGGGGAACAAGTTCTTAAAACTTATACTAATCCCCCTCGACGGTTCCTGGGTTGGACCAGTATTTTGGGCCCAGAAACGTCATAAAAAAATTCTTGCTTCTAATGGGATTCGAATCCCGGAAGGGACTTCGGATTTTTCATGTGAGGAAGCCTTCCAGCTGGCTTGCGGTAGGTCGGTACCTCTGTGTACTCGGGGTCTTCCTCCACCTGTAATTAGCTGGACGTCGCTATATGATTGAAATACTATCGCAGCGACGGTAAACCCCAATACAACAATACAACATCAGACTATCAAGGTATATCACTTTTGACTATGATTATTTACAGGGTATGTGAAGGACAAGAATTAGAATAGTTTTCAGTTGATATACCAACACGCACTTCGAATAGTCGAACGTGCTGTCCTCTTCCGTGCTGTCCCTCGACCAATTTGCCATTTCACAATTTTGTATGTTTATATTCTTGTGCGTATCATGTAAATCCTTTTGGTAATAAAATACGTTTAAATTATATCTTAAATTTTTCTCTAGATCTATTTTTGTCTTAAATATTGTGCATCGTCTCAAATGACTGAAATGTAACCACTGCTGTTGTGGTCTACGTGACAAAAGTGAGATATTCATTGTTATTTTAAATAAAGGACTGTTTACGTTATAAATAATACATGAAATGACCTTATCGTACGTAAGAAAATTTGCGGTTAACATGCTAGACGTCTTTGAAACACGCACACATTCAGAGAGCATATAATGTTCACATTTCCAAGAAGTGTTAAATTTGTATATATAAATAAAAAAACCAACTTCATTCAACTATAATAAGATGTCTGAGATGCTGTCAGCAGCAGCATCAACAACAACAGCAGCAACAACAACATATTTGTATACTAACAACAGAGGATAATTCAAAATCTTCAAGAGCTATATTTATTGAACTCTAATTTTTAAAAGAAACCATTATCATTAACCCCTAATTACATCTCATATTTCAGATTTAACAATTTATGTCGACATAAAGTTGCTTCCCTCTCTTATTACTAATTAATTAGACCAGACTATATATATATATTTATATATATTAAACCTGCTCATTTCAATACAAATTACCTATATATGAACGACAGGCGGTTAATCACTTTCCACGAGGCGGTTAATCACTTTCCACGAGGCGGTTAATCACTTTCCACGAGGGTTTCTTTCTGATATAGGTCGAACCGACTCTAGTGGAATGCATTGCGTTTTGTGTTTGGCGAGAGAATTTGAATGATATGCTAAAAAACGAACGCTTGACACACTTCCAACTAGGGTTCCAGGCCAAAGCCAGCCACGCTATGCACTGCCATGGTTTCGATGCAAAACTGTAGACTGAGCACGTTTCTCTCACGAGATATTTCCAGGTGTAAAAACGTATTAGATCTATTTGACAAACACTGGAAGAAAACACGAATGTTTCAAACTTTGTTTCCTAGGAAATAACTTCAGCGTTTAACTATGGATTAAATCAGTTCTGCTTGGCTTCCGCCCGGAGGTCGTTGGTTCGATCCTCGGTCGCAACAAACTTCTTAAAGATAATATTTGTATATATATAAGTGATTATATGATTCGTTCAATGACAAGGAGGTTCGGTTTCAGTATACTGTAAGCTGGTGTTGCGTCATGTCACTCAGCTACGGTTTTATGGGTGATATTGCAGAAATGTAGATGTAAACATCAGGAGAGCTTTGCTACCATGATATAAATTTGAAAAGAAGTTTGGAATAGAATAGAGCAAATCGTCGATTGAAGACAATCTTATCTGGTATCCAGAAATCCTTAAACAGATCGTGTTTGGCTCTGAACTTTAAAAAATAAACCTGATCAGATAACAGTTTCAATAACACATTTACATACTTTGCCATTTTCATATTCTTTTTTATTGCCTTAATATCTTTAAATATATTAACCTTTGTAATACACGAATAATTTTCCCATTGTATGGGGTAATTCGATCTATATGGTACAAATCTAATAACATTTATCGAGGGTCGACCGCAAAATTTTCCCAAATTTTCTAATTTAAGCAGCCTCGAAATTTTATTCTGCTCTCTTTATAGGCGCCCAAGCGCTCGGCGGAAGGTAAAGCAACTATAATACTCTTACAAATCCTTCACAAATCGCTCAAAAAATCATTCAGGATATATAACTAGTTACATTCTGGATCATATTGACCTGCCTAGTTTACAATGGAAAATGTGAATGGCGCGGTGGGGGCGGGGCTTGGATAGAGGGTATCGGCGTAAAAAGGTCGGTTTATTTAATTTTGGTAATGCAGAAATGAATTCTTCATATTAAAACTAGGACAAACGCATTAAACGTCTCCTAACAAGATCAAATAAAGGACACCACTGAAGGGGTACACGACCTAAGTAAGCTATTTTACTGACTGTGTCCTACTTACCGCTCAAATCTGATTCACCTTTTTGCTCTTCTGTAGCTACACAAGGTACATGTATATTGAATTTAATCATACGTTAAATGCTCCGCATTTAACATGAGTGAGACAAAAACTTATCATATTAGCTTCTTAATATGAGTTTGTTTGCTAGGGTTTCATATCCAACTGACAGTTTTTCGGCCATTTGAGAATTTTCTGGTTACCTATACAGTTGCCACGTTGTGAGATCGAGTAGAATGAATATATACCCCGGCACATGTACACGGTATGATACCTTTATCTATTTCATGTAGACAAACAACTCTAGTTTACCTCTCGCCGCTCTGGCTTAGTTCACTAGTATGTTTCATGTGGATAAACTTTCTAACCGGCTTACAGTAGGTCGGTGGTTTTGTCCCTGTACTCCTGTACCCTCGGGGACTTCCTCCGACTCTTATTAGTTTAAATGATTAAACTCTACTTATTTTATATCGATTACAAAATAAGTTATTACAATTAATCACTCTCGATGGCTCTGCTGGCGGCGTATATGGTCATTATTGTGGGAGGAAACCGGAGATCCCGGAGAAACCCCACGTGTCTGGACGGGCGACCACTGTACCCTCTCACGTGCGTGACTAGGAATCGAACCCGGAACGCAAACGCGTTACAGTAAAGCTTTCCAGACACCATAGCCTAATTAGTTGGACGTCACTTTTTCGCAGCGACGGTAAACTCCAACGCAACGTCTCCAAATGCTCGAATTACTTGGGAAGGAAACAAAACCCGACAACGAGTCAGTTATAGCTTCAGCACACAGGACCTTCTAGTACTCTTGTTAATGTATTCAGAACAACATCTGCACTTTTGTCATCAGAATCACACACCATAAACTAAGTCTCACATTTTGTAATTTGGCTTTTATTCTGTCCCATCCCGACCGTACTTTAACTTTGACACATATAAGGATATATAAGCCATGGAAATGACAGGTGTTCATGCGAAAGAAAACACATGTCAGAGGTTACAGTAGCGGACTTACCGGTAACACATGTTGATCGAACGTTAATAATTTTGGTAAATAATTATGAATAGGAGGGATAGCAGTGGGTGGCGTTGATCTCAAGCTAACTGTGTCGCTCTGTTATCATGGTGCCCGATCCCTCCTGCTTACTTGTTCCCCCAGGCAAGAATATCAAGATCCTCAACTGGGTTATAGTAAATTATTCATGATCGACCAATTAATCTTTCTAAACGATCCTGGTTATGATAAAAGTATGCAATTAAGGTGATTTTATGTGCATTTTATGATTTTTTTTTATCAATTTCTTTATCTTTGAGAGTGTTGTCATATCATGTATGTTTTTATTTTTCTCCATGAATTGGACACAATGAAATATTGTAGGATATTAAATACCATTGTGTACTCATGTTTATCTTATTATGACAGATGAACAAACTTTCCAGTTTCAAATTCCAAATTCCACATTATTTTTTGGGGGCAAATATTTTTCCGTTTTATTCCTAATATCGGCATTGCTTGTTCCTGTGTGTTTTATTTTTGCAATTTTTATTATACCGTACCTTACACTTTAGACCCTACAAGATATTATATAAATCAGGAATCTATCCTGCTAATCAAGTTTCCGTCTAAAATATTTCCACGGTTTTTATTTCTGCGTAGTTGATGTCATCCGAACAATCATAGATACGCATTACTCGCACACGTTACACATGCTCATCATCATGTGTCAAATTGTATGGATACCCTCGATATTTAGCTGTTACTGCCGTTTTACACATGATATCACTACTGTTGCATTTAAACCTGCAACTCCTCTTACTACACTTCTCCTTATCCTGAAACTCATCCCACTACTCTTCTCCTTATCCTGCAACTCCTCTTACTACACTTCTCCTTATCCTGCAACTCATCTTACTACACTTCTCCTTATCCTACAACTCCTCTTACTACACTTCTCCTTATCCTGCAACTCCTCTTACTACACTTCTCCTTATCCTGCAACTCCTCTTCCTACACTTCTCCTTATCCTGCAACTCATCTCACTACTATTCTCCTTATCCTGCAACTCATCTTACTACTCTTCTCCTTATACTGCAACTCATCTCTCTACTCTTCTCCTTATCCTGCAACCCCTCTCACTACACTCCTCCTTATCCTGCAACTCCTCTCACTACTCTTTTCCTTATCCTGCAACTCCTCTCACTACGCTTTTCCTTATCCTGCAACTCCTCTCACTACTCTTCTCCTTATCCTGCAACTCCTCTCACTACTCTTCTCCTTATCCTGCAACTCCTCTTACTACACTTCTCCTTATCCTGAAACTCCTCTCACTACCCTTTTCCTTATCCTGCAACTCCTCTCACTACTCTTTTCCTTATCCTGCAACTCCTCTCACTACACTTCTCCTTATCCTGCAACTCCTCTCACTACTCTTCTCCTTATCCTGCAACCCCTCTCACTACTCTTCTCCTTATCCTGCAACTCCTCTTCCTACACTCCTCCTTATCCTATAACTCCTCTTACTACACTTCTCCTTATCCTGCAACCCCTCTCACTACTCTTCTCCTTATCCTGCAACTCATCTCACTACTCTTCTCCTTATCCTGCAACTCCTCTCACTACTCTTCTCCTTATCCTGCAACTCATCTCACTACTCTTCTCCTTATCCTGCAACTCCTCTCACTACTCTTCTCCTTATCCTGCAACCTCCTCTCACTACTCTTCTCCTTATCCTGCAACTCATCTCACTACTCTTCTCCTTATCCTGCAACTCATCTCACTACTCTTCTCCTTATCCTACAACCCTCTCACTACTCTTCTCCTTATCCTGCAACTCCTCTTACTACACTTCTCCTTATCCTACAACTCCTCTTACTACACTTCTCCTTATCCTGCAACTCCTCTCACTACTCTTCTCCTTATCCTGCAACTCATCTTACTACTCATCTCCTTATACTGCAACTCATCTCTCTACTCTTCTCCTTATCCTGCAACCCCTCTCACTACACTCCTCCTTATCCTGCAACTCCTCTCACTACTCTTTTCCGTATCCTGCAACTCCTCTCACTACTCTTTTCCTTATCCTGCAACTCCTCTTACTACACTTCTCCTTATCCTGCAACTCATCTTACTACACTTCTCCTTATCCTGTAACTCCTCTCACTACTCTTCTCCTTATCCTGCAACTCCTCTTACTACACTTCTCCTTATCCTGCAACTCCTCTTTCTACACTTCTCCTTATCATGCAACTCCTCTTATTACACTTCTCCTTATCCTGCTCTCCTCTTACTACACTTCTCCTTATCCTGCACCTCCTCTAACTACACTTCTCCTTATCCTGCAACTCCTCTTACTACTCTTCTCCTTATCCTGCAACTCCTCTCACTACTCTTCTCCTTATCCTGCAACTCCTCTTACTACACTCCTCCTTATCTTGCAACTCCTCTTACTACACTTCTGCTTATCCTACAACTCCTCTCACTACACTCCTCCTTATCCTGCAACCCCTCTCACTACTCTTCTCCTTATCCTACAACTCCTCTTACTACTCTTCTCCTTATCCTGCAACTCCTCTTACTACACTCCTCCTTATCATGCAACTCCTCTTACTACACTTCTCGTTATCCTGCAACTCCTCTTACTACACTTCACCTTATCCTACAACTCCTCTTACTACTCTTCTCCTTATCCTACAACTCCTCTTACTACACTTCTCCTTATCCTGCAACCCCTCTCACTACACTTCTCCTTATCCTGCAACCCCTCTCACTACTCTTCTCCTTATCCTGCAACTCCTCTTACTACACTTCTCGTTATCCTGCAACTCCTCTTACTACACTTCATCTTATCCTACAACTCCTCTTACTACACTTCTCCTTATCCTGCAACTCCTCTTACTACACTTCTCGTTATCCTGCAACCTCTCACTACTCTTCTCCTTATCCTGCAACCCCTCTCACTACACTTCTCCTTATCCTGCAACCCCTCTCACTACTCTTCTCCTTATCCTACAACTCCTCTTACTACTCTTCTCCTTATCCTGCAACTCCTCTTACTACATTCTCCTTATCCTGCAACTCCTCTTACTACCTTCTCGTTATCTGCAACTCTCTTACTACTCTTTCCTTATCCTGCAACTCCTCTTACTACACTTCTCGTTATCCTGCAACTCCTCTTACTCTCTCCTTATCCTACAACTCCTCTTACTACACTTCTCCTTATCCTGCAACTCCTCTTACTACTCTTCTCCTTATCCTGCAACCCCTCTCACTACTCTTCTCCTTATCCTGCGACCCTCTCACTACTCTTCTCCTTATCCTACAACACATCTCACTTCTCTTCTCCTTATCCTACAACTCCTCTTACTACTCTTCTCCTTATCCTGCAACTCCTCTTACTACTCTTCTTCTTATCCTGCAACCCCTGTCACTACTCTTCTCCTTATCCTGCAACCCCTCTTACTACTCTTTTCCTTATCCTGCAACCCGTCTCACTACTCTTCTCCTTATCCTGCAACCCATCTCACTACTCTTCTCCTTATCCTGCAACCCTCTCACTACTCTTCTCCTTATCTGCAACTCCTTTACTACTCTTCTCCTTATCCTGCAACCCTCTCACTATCTTCCTTATCCTGCAACCCTCTCATACTCTTCTCCTTATCCTGCAACTCTCTTACTACACCTCCTTATCCTGCAACTCCTCTCACTACTCTTCTCTTATCTGCAATCTCTTACTACACTTCTCTTATCTGCAACTCCCCTCACTATCTTCTCCTTATCCTGCAACTCCTCTTACTACTCTTCTCCTTATCCTGCACCCTCTCACTACTCTTCTCCTTATCCTGCATCCCCTTCACTACTCTTCCCTATCCTGCAACTCTCTTACTACACTCCTCTTATCCTGCAACTCCTCTACTACACTTCCTTATCCTGCAACTCCTCTCACTACACTCTCCTTACCTGCAACCCTCTACACTCTTCACCAACTCCTCTCACTTCACTTCTCCTTATCCTGCAACTCCTCTCACTACTCTTCTCCTTATCCTGCATCCCCTCTCACTACTCTTCTCCTTATCCTGCAACACCTCTTCCTACACTCCTCCTTATCCTTAACTCCTCTTACTACACTTCTCCTTATCCTGCAACCCCTCTCACTACTCTTCTCCTTATCCTGCAACTCATCTCACTACTCTTCTCCTTATCCTGCAACTCCTCTCACTACTCTTCTCCTTATCCTGCAACTCATCTCACTACTCTTCTCCTTATTCTGCAACTCCTTCACTACTCTTCTCCTTATCCTGCAACCCTCTTCACTACTCTTCTCCTTATCCTGCAACTCATCTCATACTCTTCTCCTTATCCTGCAACTCATCTCACTACTCTTCTCCTTATCCTACAACCCTTCTCTACTTTCTCCTTATCTGCAATCTCTCTACTACTCTTCTTCTTATCCTCAATCCCTTATACTATTCTCTTATCCTGCAACTCTCACTCTTTACTCTTCTCCTTATCCTGCAATCCTCTTCTCACTTTTTATCTTCCTCCTTTACTCCCTCCAATCTCATCTCTACATACTCTTTCTTATCTCACTCTCCTCTCCTTACCTACTTTATACTACTCTCTACACTCATCTCACTCTCTTTCCTATCCTGCCTCTCTGCATACTTCTTCTCCTTATCTCTGCAACTCTACTTACTATCCTTCTCCTTAATCCTACTCTCTCTCTACTCTCCCTTATCCTCCAACTCCCCTTACTACTCCCTACTTATCTATCCTCTTACTACTCCTCTTATCCTCCCTAATCTACCACTACTCTCCTCTTCTCACTATCCTGCAACTCATCTCTACTTCTATTCTTCTTCCTCATACATACACTACTCTTCCCTTATCCTACTACTCCTACTCTCTCCTACTACAACTATCCACTACTCTTCCCTCTCTGCACCCTCTTATTCTCCTCTTACTCAACCTACTTTACTACTCTTCTCCTTATCTCCTACTACTCACTACTCCTTCTCCTACTCTACTACTCCCTTACTACACTCCTCCTTATCTCAACTCACTTACTCTTCTCCTTTCCTCACTCATCTACTTTCCTTCTCCTTATACTCACTCCTCTCTACTACACTTTCCTACTACTACTTGCTATCTTCTCCTCTATCTGCATTATCTCACTACTCTTCTCCTTTCCTACACTCATCTTACTACTCTTCTCCTACTACTCACTACTCTCCCTTCTCCTACTCACCCTCTTTCCTTCTCCTACTACTACCACTCTTCCACTTATCCTACTCTACACTATTCTTTATCTACACTTCTTCTCTCTTTCCTACTAACTACCACTACTTTCCTTTTCTCACTATCTACTACTCTTCTTTCTCTACATCTCCTACACTTACTACTTTCCTTCTCCTACTACTACCTTTTCCTCTACTCTACTTTCCCTTTCCTACTATCCTACTACTACCACTACTCTCCCTTCTCCTACTACTACCACTACTTTCCCTTCTCCTACTACTACCACTACTCTCCCTTCTCCTACTACTACCACTACTCTCCCTTCTCCTACTACTAACCACTACAGCTCTTCCTTCTACAACCGCTGTCCACCTTACTCCTCTTCCTACTTCTCCGCCTACTTCTCCCCACCCTCCTCCTACTATTACTACTGCATGAAACCAATACCGCTTATCAAGGGCTTATAACTAAGGAAAAAGGGGTTTGGTTTTCCTTCCGTCTTCGAAAATCTAGGGTTGTTTTAGGTCCCCGTGACTGGTTTATCAAGTCACTTACCTAATGTGTATTAAACGAAACTAAAACCATGTTGACATGGCCATTCTTAGCCGAATGCTTGCTCGTAAGAAGATGTGTTGGAGAGTAGAATATTTTTTAAATATTTGGTAATGAAGATTGATGTTAGCGATTACCCATGTGAAGACCTTCTAATCCCCCAATTTTGAGGTCTACAGGTAAAATGTTAAGGTCACTGTGACCTCTTATAGATTGTTTCCTTTACCTATAAATAAAGGGCAATAACTAAAAATATGAAAGGTAGAGTTATCATTCATGCGCACTGCACTCCTTTTCAATGAGATTTATCTACCTATGAAGTGTCAAGTTGATATCTCAAATACTTTTTGACATTAATCCCGGACAAACATTTAACAGCCCCTCACCGCTGTGGGTTCGAATCCCGGTAGGGACTTCGGATTTTTCATGTGAGAAAGCCTTCCAGCTGGCTGCGGTAGGTCGGTGGTTCTACCCGGGTACCTCTGTGTACTCGGGGTCTTCGTCCACCTGTAATTAGCTGGACGTCGCTATATGATTGAAATACTATCGCACCGACGGTAAACTCCAATACAACAACAAAGACAACAACAACAACAAACATTAAGCTTGAAAAATAATAACAAATGGCTATAACGCTAAAATTATGAAAGGTAGAGTTATCATTCTTGTGCATTGCACTCCTCCACAATGAGATCTATCCACCTATGAAGTGTCACATTGATATCTCAAATACTCCGGACAAAAATGTGGGACGGACGGACGGACGGACGTGCGGAGACTACCCCGGTATTACCATAATAAACAAGACAGAAAAAAAATCGGTCAAGGCAGGGGATATGAATTAAGTTGGGTCTGTCGCTGCCTTTATCATTTCGAATTATTCTTTCGTTTCCGATTTGCTGTCTCTATTATAATTTCATTTATCAACATTTCGAAAACTTTAGGTTTTGAATATTTTGTATATATTATTCAAGGGTCACGGGTGACTGCTTGGCTGTCAGACACACCCGTCGTCCGTCTTGTAAACAAAACACCGTTCTAGTATTTCAGTGGTCTAAACAAGGGAAAAAAACAGTCATTTTAAGAGACAGTCTCTGTACGTCATGCTTCTAGAATTTCCAGTTTATCATTAAAATTTCGCACATTTTCGTACATTTCTCAAGTATCCAATTTCTAAAATTTTGAATATTTGACCGGAAAAGTGGCCTTTTATCCAACCATTTATGAAGTATCGTCCCGTGTCCCTGATCTTTAACTATCATAATTTCAGAGAGAGAGAGAGAGAGAGAGAGAGAGAGAGAGAGAAAACATTTTCATTTCCTTATTCTATTTATAAATATTTGATACGAAAGAAAAAGCTGTATGATATAATGTTCTATATTAATAAGTCTTTCCTCTTCGATGCAAGTCACTTAAGATGTCTTACATGTTGTGATGTCGTAGGTCGATAGTATTATAGTCCCCGGTCGGGACATACCTTTAAAATCTAATGTTAGCTCCCAGCCACAGTACTGGTTGACCTTTGTAGGGATAGTGTTCATGGGCGTTGTATCATGCCATATACTTAATCATCTGGTAATTTAAAAATAAAAGAATCTCTGAAAATTCTAATTTATCAGTGCATTATTTCAATAGAACACCTTTTTATCTTGCCATGTAAAAAATAGAAAGATCTATTCGACAAAATCAAGTGTTTCAAAATTTTAGAGTGACTTCTAAGTCGGATAAAATATATTTTGACTATTTTCAAGACAATATGGGCCTACATTCGCTGCGCTAGCTTCGGTCTTCTACTGTCTGTAAAGATATCTTACTAAATTCTATCCTATATACGTAGAGGAATGTTACATGAAAACAATCACATTGATAACTCACGTCGCCTGTCCTGTTTTTTGTACACCACCCCTACATACTTTAAATGACTTTACCAAAACAACCGCGAGAGCATTGACCTATAATTATATGCTGATTGAAAAGACGTATATTTTCCAAATGAGTGACGCACTAAAGTAAAGCCATGTTTCTTTATAAATAGAACACGTATTATGCCAAATGTGAATTGAAGTAGAGTTCCCAAAGGTTAAGCTAAATGAGTATTTATCAGATAAAGCTGCTGGTGACATGGTTAAACAACTCGGTTATTGTCTGGTATTGGATTTGGCAATGTTTCATGTGTAGTAATAATCTTCATAATTGGTACAAATCAATAACACCTTCGAATTTAGCTAAATAGATATACACTCAAACTTGTCTTAAGCGGTCGGTCAATGGAACAGATGTGGTCGCTCAATGAAGGTTTAACATATAACAAAATGTTAGCTGACCGTTAAATGCAGGTTGACCGCTTAATACATATTAATAATAATATTAATCCTATTCAGCTATGTGTAACTTGGAAGTCTTGTGGGTTGTAACTGACTTTGATGTTCACCCTGAACGTTCCATCAGACCATTTCACCAGAGAATCGGCAATACCCGGTATAATTCGCCGATTTAAATTGACCAATCAGTGATTGGGGAAAAATCTCAAGTATATGTTTATTACCAGTATGTAGATTAGGTGTTCGAAAAATGCTCGTTAATTTAGGTAGATTTACGTCTCATTTCGGAAAGAATTATCGACCTAGCAACCTTGTTTCTGCATTTCTATTGGATTCACGTGCATCGACTTCATAGGTACAGCTCGTGCGTGGGTCGAAATTCACGAACAATTCGTAGCGCTATGTAAAACTTAAATGCTTAAAAGCGAATTTCATTAATCTTGCTTCTCTAATAAAATACCCAAATATTTAATTTCTTAACAATTATTGTTAATTATTTACATTAAAATTCATTGCAGCTTAGCCATGTACTTGAATTTTTCATAAATTAGTAATGGTGGAATGTGTTAATTTAAGAATTTAAATATTACTTAGCGCTAAGTATTGTTGATGGAATTCGAGGCTGATTGTTTTCATTTAAATAACATTTGAATTGCAAGACAAAGATTAGAATAATTCTTGAACGCATTTAATGACTACATGGACAAACATCAGTGAAAACGGAATCGATCGATTGATTGATTTTATTCTTTTAATGAATCAGAGACGTATAAATAACAGAGAATGGCAGCTTATTCTTTGCCAATACCGTTTTTTTTTAAATATCGCGCGACTCGAGACTTTAACGAAACCCGGAAATGAGATTGGAGATCAAAGCGTTCATTTTGAATTTCATAAGTCTAATTGATATTTGTATTAATATAGTATTGTTATGTTTATTTAGTTAAGTTACATATGTGTTCCATTGCTTTTGACATAAACAGACTTCAGTGAGGTTGATCGACCACACGACGAGGCGCAGTTAAGGGAATCAATCAGTAAGTAATTACTCTACACGACTACCTTCGAAGATTTGTGTTAATAAACACCAGTCAATTCTCAAAAGAACAGAAGACCCTAAACGGCAAAAATCACGGGTTAATACTGCATGTACACGAGGCTTTCATGTTTAGTCCGTCGTTTATTCATATCAGACCAATTGTATACCTGTCTTTCTTTCTAACTCTCTCTCTCTCTCTCTCTCTTAATTATATGTAAAGTATAAAAAATAAACTCTGATTATGCACTCTTATCATATTATTTCCTTCATTTATACTAACTGCAGCTAAAATCAGTAGTTTTACTACATGTATTTGGAAAGTAATTGTTTAGTAAGATTTCCTCAAGCCCCATCGTGTCTGTGTTTCGTTTCTTTGTTTCCATAGACGGTTGAAGAATTCGAAATGTCAACATCATCGCTCGAAATGAGCTCAAGGGCAACGGTATACTTTTCTGATTGAATCATACCTTGGATGAGATGAAAGTGCGACCATTAGAACAATTCTTCAGACAAAAGAAGACCGCAGCGAGTGTAGCGAACATAGCATTCTCTTGTCTTAAGAAATGTCTAAATAGATTCTATCTGACTTAGGATTCACCCAAAACTTGTGAAACACTATAAAATTGTATATCCAGTGCGCTTAATAACTTTTAGTTAAAAGATTTCGGAAAAAAAAGAACTTAACTTGGTATACAAAAGATATGATTTTGCATGGACACCTGGATCGGACGGTCTGGAGTTCAAATCCGAGTAGACACAGAAATCATTGACAGATAAACTAACATAAATCGTACGGAACTGTGAACCAGTAAAAAATAATTTTAAAAAATGTCAGTTTAATGTTTAGGAAATAGAATTTGAGAGTTGAGTTTTGCTATCTTAACTGACGTAATAGCTGGGTAAACAGAACTTACCTGGTGGGAAGAGAGATCCACCCGACCTATCAACCATAATTTTATCACGGCATTCTATTATGTCTTTAGCTTTTACTTATCAATCACACCAGCTTCTTATTTGCAGTTGTGACATCGAAAAACATTTTTTTTCAACCTACTATAAACCATGGTTAAACATATTTTGAAACATCCGATACGTATGTGTTACTTTTATTTACATATACATATAAATCAGTTTGTTTAATATGTTAATGAATGCAACCGATATTCATATATTATGTAAAAGAAAACTGTCACATAATTTTTTATTTCGATTTTTCTTCAAAGCTATACCTATGGAGACCATTAGTCATAACGATTTCAAAGGTGAAGTTTTAATTTGATAAGAATCAAGTTACCAGCGTTAACATTATTTACCCATATCAACAGTCCTCCGACCTGGGAATGTGTCCTTGAACTGATTTTGAAAAAAAAAATCAGACGATGCGATCACGTTATTCGGGTAGATGTTCTAAATTCATACATCTCTGATACCTTTTGAAGCTCTCGTTGTGTCTAAGCAAGAAATGCATAAGAACAACTTTTTTTCTACTTCCAGGGTTATTGTAACGTAACATTATGAAATCAATAAAGTTACGAGCACCATGAGCAGTGCACATTCAAGACTAAATAGCAATTTGGTTAAAGGACTTTATTAAATAGCAGTCCCCCCCACACGCCCCTCTCTCCCCATATCAGTAAAGTCTGTAAGGTGCTTATTAATTAAGCTGTAGCCCAGCAAACCCTTTACACAACACCAGTGACGTCAGCTCTTTACACGAAGTAATTGATATGAAGGATTTATCGGCCCTTGAGGACTATTATCTGATGAATTTGAAAGCCTTCTTTCAGTATAATTATATTCTTCACTGCTCAATCCTTAATTGACGGCTATCGATCGACATAAATGTACAAGTAAATTAATTGATGTAAATGTTCCCTATGGATCCCGTGTGCTCCAATTTAATTAATTTCTTGTATCATTTAATTTGCAATATACGTAGTGATCTGTAATCTCGTTTAGGAAATATGTAATGAAAAGTAATTTTTACGGTTTAACATGTAAACTAATCTTCATTGAAATCTCGTTCGTTACGTGTTTAATTCTGATTATAAAGCATATATAAATTCGGGTTCAAGTACAGTCTTGCACGTAAGTTTGTAATATAATATATATTATAGTATTATATTTTACGTGCTAGACCCCTTTAAGTCAAAGCGGCCAGACAAGGGAACTCTGCCTAGCAGAGGTGACCGCTAAACATATAACATTCAAATTGACCGCTTAATTCAGGTTGGCTGCTTAATACGGGTGGCCGCTAAACATATAACATTCAAATTGACCGCTTAATTCAGGTTGGCTGCTTAATACGGGTGACCGCTAAACATATAACATTCAAATTGACCGCTTAATTCAGGTTGGCTGCTTAATACGGGTGACCGCTAAACATATAACATTCAAATTGACCGCTTAATTCAGGTTGGCTGCTTAATACGGGTGGCCGCTAATACGGGTTCAACTGTACATTAAATTGCCACTTCTATAAACCCTGTAAATACTCTATAACGTGCCTTATACAAACATACTTTTAGATAAATCAAACGTCTGTACTTTTTATACCAATAAATGTGAGAGTCAAAGCGATGAAAATCAATTAATCAGACGGTGTTAATAGTAGTAAAGGACTGATAGATATATGGTTTCCATTTTTTTTAATATTTTATTGAGTTGAAACATTTTTCCTTTTACGTCGATTTGAAACATGTTCTTTCAATTTATACACATACATCTTGATGGTTTCGGGTTTCGACCAGTACTTCGCCTTTTGTAAGGTCAGGGACGATTCTTATCCCTAGCGAGCAAGATTCGATCGAACCAACAACCGTCGGACCTGCAGCCATGGTCACTGTGGCTTCTAGGCACCAAGTCAGAGTGCGGTACCGTATACATCCAACAGAAAATTAAACCCACGACCCTAGACCAACGTATTACCCACTCGACCGTTGAATCCTGGACCCGTTGCATTAAACTTCATACGTGATATTTTTTCGTACTGTAAAATCATTAATTTTCGTTGACTTTAAATTTCGTTGGTTAATTCGTGTTTACCGTTTTCGTTTACGAAAATCCACAGATGTAAATTACATGTATTTTTTTTCTCGTACAAAAGCAATGGATTTGTACAATGTCTTTCATTGGGTTTTATTGAAGACACATTATGAAGGGAAACATTCTTTCGACTTAAATCAAATTTGTTCGTACTAAGTTTCGAGCAAATGACCCCAGAACACATACATATAACGTTCGACGAAGTGTGTTTTAAATAATAGGGTTACACTTGACACCATAAAACAACAAAAAACAAGTGACTTAAGTGTTACTGAACATAGGACTCTGCTCGAGTTTTGCAATTTGATCTTTCATAGTAAGTCAGTGTCATTGCTTTTGACCCTTGATATCAAGTGCTCCTACAAGTACAGTGTATTTGAGAGGGTTGCGTGATTAAAAAAAAGACACCGATCCGATTAAATTGGTGAATGTACTGTGATTTTTGTACTTTGCTGTAGTTACAATTTAAGATTAGAAAAAAAAAGTCACTCAAATCTGAATAAAGTAAATAATCGTGTTTTTAAAGACAAAAGCATCAGTTTCAGTAAAGATATATTCGGTCCGACATTTGTCTCTACCAATCTTGACAGAAAGTTGTAACTTGAAACAGTATGTAAGTATGAATATATCGTGAATCATTACTATTCCAGATAAGTCGAAAGATAATTATATGAAAAAAAAAAGAAACTGACGAGTACACACGAAGATTACCTAATATTGTCGGAAATAATCCGATCGTGTTCGGGAAGGCTCGGAATGTCAACAGCATATTCGTATACTCGCCAATTTACAGTCTGACAGCATTATAACATTCAGTGTCAGTTCCAAGTGCTTCTTGGACATTGTCTATTACTTCAACAAACGAAAGCTTGAATGGCTCCAATTCCTCATGCTTATTTTGTGATTTCAAATATAACAAGGGGAAAAATTAAATGTGAGAAACGCCTCAAACTATATATATATATATATATATATATATATATATATATCCAATAGTTTTGGCCTTTCGCCCTTAAATAGAACTTATTTCGTCGCTGTCAGCATGTTGTTCGCCCATTTTGTATCGGTGCCCTTTGTCTTGAAATTCAGCATGCTTTTGATAATTGCGGACGCATTTCCGTAAACTCTCGAGATAAGGTTTGTTTCTTGAATATACTGGTGTCACCGGGCGTCTTCCCCGCGTTAAGTTACCCTTTTAAGTCCATATCGTTAGCGTTTGTATCCCTGTTGTATCATAGCGTATAGAGTGTAAGCTGGGGACCAAATCCGTAACAGTTGCGAGCGTTATGGTTAATTTAAGGACGTTTTCTACAGTTTTCTACATTTTTTATATAGACCAAGAAGAAAAAATTAAACTCTTTCATAGATTTTTTTAAAATAGTGCATGACTATAGAGAATCTTAAAAAAAAAATATGGAAAAAATTGGGGGGTCGGCGAGCTAATATTTTAGTTATCTGTCCCTGAATGTGATATTTTGGCACTTTTAGGCTATGTTCAAGGGCAGAAAACTCAAAATAAATTTCAATGATACCTTATGTTATTTCTTATAAATGTTTGATATTTTATTTCACGTCATTGGGCAAAATTTGAAACCAATTGTTCGCAAAGGAGTTCTGCTTTGTTCAAAATTGTAGATATATGCATTTTTCTTGAAAAAAGAGAGATAATTTGACGAAATTTATATACATATTTGCAAGCGTGATTATATTAAAAAATCTGTTGCATAGAATTTCTTCAAATTTTGTTCAGAGACAGGGAATGAAATACTGAATATTGATTTTGAAACCTAATTAGATGTTATTTGTCATTATTTGAGTTATCTGCCCTTGAATTTTGCCTCATAGTGCTCAAATATCACATTCAGGGACTGATAACTCAAAAATTAGGACGCCGACCCCAAACTTTTTTTCCATAAAAATGTTTCTTTTACGACCCTCTATAATTATGCAAAATCTTAAAATATTCTATGAAAGAATTAATTTTTTTCTTCTTTGTCTATATAGAAAACTGTAGCAAACGTCCTTAACTGAACGCAGGTAGTATCAATACACTAACGCAGATATCGTTTAATAGCTTTAATGTTTCAAAAACCTATTTTTTTTACATTCAATTTTTTTTTGAAAGTTGAGCCGAATAAAGCTGCCCCGACAATGTAGTGGTAACGGACTTTGCCTCTTACCAGCGCGTCCCGGGTTCGATTCCTGTATGGTCACCTACATGTGAGGGTAAGGTGGTCGCCTGTCACGTGGATCACGTGGATTTTCTCCAGGTACTCCTGATTTCTTCCACAAACGCCGCCATCCAACCCATAGGGGTGATTACATAGGTTGTGAAAATTTGTTTCACAATAGATACATTTGTTTGACAGACAAGAATTAAAAAAAAGATAAAGTTTAAATCCGATAGAATCTCCTTTATAAAGAAAGTTCAAGAGCGATTAGACAAAATGTGGTATAGTTTTATGACAGTATGGAGATGGGAGAAGACATTGAGAAGAAAATAACGGATACAGGCAGATAACCCTCAAAACTATAATGATTATTATCAAATTATCAAATTAAATGATACAGTTGTACTGTGTGTGTGTTGTTTTTTTTTAGCTTACTGTCGATATGGAACTAAGTATAAGCAGAGGAACACCCCGAGGACCTATGTACAATTAATATTATTCCAGGCATTTTGCAATCCAGACGAACAGCTTCCTCATTTAACCATTCGAATAACCAGACAGGGTTTCGAACCTACACCGGTGAGGAACTAAGCGATACTAAGTATGTGGGTATACCCATTTGGCCACGAAGCTCCTCCCCCATTTCTTAAAGATAATTTCTCAAGAGGATCTGCAATACCCTGCACAATTCGCTGATTTAAATTGTCCACTGACCAATCAGTGACTGGGGAAAATCTCAAACGTATGATTATTTCTCAATTAACAAAGTCCACGACAGAGGATCACGTGACATTGTGGTATCGCGTACTGACAATATGGCGGACTGTAACCTTCAATTAAGATCCATTTTGGGACAAACTTAAACTACTCTTACAACCGGTCGTGCGTGCTTCTACGAGCGGTTTGCGTGCAAAATATTGGCCAAGTAGTAAGATACACGCACGTGAAACGTACTTTTTTTGGTTGACGCAAACACGACGCAAAGCACGCAGCCCGAAAACTGGCCGGCCAGTTTTTCGCTACGACCTGTCTGCGACAATTCGAACGCCTGGAGCACGCTCGTAGCACGCAAGGCAAAAGTACTGAGTTAGTGCGCTAGGCGTGCGTGTAACGCAGGAAAAGCATGCAGAAATTCCGGGGTATTTTACCACGAAGACGTACTTACCACGCAAGAGACTCGTACGTTCAACTTGCTTTCAATGTACGTGTTAACAAAAAGGGGGGTGAGCGCACTTCCTCTGTGCGTTTATCTTACTTCCAAAGTACGTGGCGAGTACTTCTACCGTACTTGTGAAGTGCGTCACACTAAGACGACACACGTGACCAGCACGATAAAAGTGGGTCACAAGTAATTGCTCTCAGTTCAAAATCGCCTTCGGCAGTGTGCACAATGGCTCCAAAGACAAAAGTAGCTAGCAGAAAAGGGAAGAAGAGCAAGGATTATGAAACAGAAGAAAGAAGGAGAAGGGAAGAGAGGGAAAGACAAGCAGTTGAAGAGGAGAGAGAAGGATAAAGGGCTGAAGGAGGAGAAGAAGAAGGTTCAGGCGTGCAGTCAGATGCGGAAAGCACCACAAGTGCCACAGCGTTGCGTCACGATCTTCGGCCTCCTCTAGCATAAGCAGCTGTAGAAGTCGATGGCGAATCCTTCTTGGAATCCAAAACAGTGAATGATGAAGAGACTCGGTGCTCCCTTTTATATTATTTTGGTTATCCGTGCGTTCCAGCAATTTGACGCACGAGTGTCGTGCTTAACACTTCCGTGCTCATTACGTTTCTCTTACGTTTCTCTTACTTCGTAAGTACGATTTCTGAAAACGTACGCTTCACTTGCAATACACGTACGATTATCTCACTCACTGTGTGCGACACAAGTACAGATCGTACGTGCTCCTTACTTCTTCCTACTTCCAAAAAGGCGTACAGACCACTTGCAGGCCCCACGTTTAGAGCACGACACACCTACTTATAAAGTCGTTACTACTTACGTCCGCTGCGATTTAATTTTCATCCTGCGACAACGCTACGCCTGACAAGAACTCCGAGGACGCACGATCTCTAAGCACGCACGACGGGTTGTAAGAGAGCCATAACAATTAAACATGAATAGACGGACATTTGTTTCTCGTTGAGCACTGCAATGCTTTTTCCTTAGACTAAATTGATGAAGATGTCACCGAATCTAGCTTTACATATGCATATCAAAATCCGTTTTATACCACATTCTTAGACGTGTTACTCGATCATATGCATGATTCAACAAAATCTTATAACTAATTCCTTTTGACGGTTCCTGGGTTGCACCAGAACTTTGCGCGTGGGAAGCTCATCAAATTCCCGCAATTTTCGAATCTGCAGTCGGGCACTGGACCACGGCGCCCTTTCTTTCTTAACAGACAGGTTTCGATATCAACTACTTTTGACCTCTCAACAACTTTTGCGTAGTAATACATCGGTGTTGATTCAATTATTGTTTTCAGTTCGCGCAAGCGTTTCGCAGTCTAAAGCATATAACAATGGTGAAGGGAGAGTGTTGTGCTGTACTTGTCCTTAATGATTAAAAAAAAAGAAAGATATAACTGATAGGCAGACGATGACCTGACAGATGATAGGGGTGAGTAGGAGGGAATGTTCAGGTTCCATAATGCGTTGGACCGAAAGTGTGTTCCCACAGTGCATGGCTGTGTGTAAGACACATATTCCCGCGAGTAATTCAAACGTTAGGCAAATCCATACCATTGCCCCTGACCGATATTTAAACAAATGTAACTATTATGTTCTTGTCATGCTGCTTGCGCATGGTTTAAGGTTTTAAGTTATCGGGTTTTGTCTCTTTACTAAAGCCGCAGTATATATGTTTAGGTTAGTGTTATTTAGTAAGCATTAAATCCAGTAAAAAGGTATGGCGCGGCTGTGCCGCGCGACCGATTTAATCGAATTAATGCTTACTAAATAACGCTCACCTACATAAATCCCTAGGGTCGCGGGGAAGTGTGTTGACCTGATTTTTTTACGGAAAACTGGTGCACCACGTGCATGTAGCTTCATCAAATTTCGTTATAATTGTCTCCCGTGTTATGGTTTCATAGCCTGCGACGATGAGGGAACTACAGACAATTACTCGCATCCATAGATTTGTTTTTCGTACAATTAGAAATAGTACCATGTTGTTAGGTTATTGATTTTCGGGCACTTTCACTGCTTTCTTCTATCGGCGACTTGTCAAATGGACAGCAAAACTCTGTAGTAATGCATTTTAAAAGAGTTTGCAGATATTTGAAGACGGGCGCGAGCGTAGCGACATTTATGTGTGTTTGTGCACATTAGACCAAAGGGTTCTGGCACGCCAAAACGTTAGCGCTCTTTTTTGGTAGTAAGTTGTTTCCAAGGGACAGTTAGAGAAACAATTTGTAGTGTCGTCACCTTAGTTACGTAAATACAAATGTATATGTTTATAAATAAGCAAATATTTATGTAAAATCGTGAGCAATGTACATAGCTACCCTCTATCATAATGTCCTTCTGCACTTACAAACGAATCAAAGTAGGAAAGTATGGACACAAAACATATTATGCGTAACCCTAACACAAACCCTAGAGCGACGGCGCGAAAATAATCAGCTCGCGGACGCGGCAAAAGCGTATATTTCGCGCCACTGTGCTGTCTTGACGGTGCTAAAATAAAAGGAGACATCGCGAGGACGCAACATGGTAATACAATTCAACTCTGATATATCATCACTGATATTGTGACTTTAGTTTTTTTTTCTTTATATAAACAGTCGGTACAGATCTCTTCCGACCAAACGTGTTTTTAAATTCGCGAACATTTTTAGAGCGGGGATGTTTTTGACCCTGTATGTTTTTATTCATCCCTTCCAAGCAAAATAAGACCATTTTATGAAAATCTATTAATGATCAAAGGAGTTACGGCAATTGAAACGACATGGTGTACGTTTTCAATGGAAAAAGTTACCTATACCTTCTTATTATAAATAAGGTTGTTGATTTTTTATGCGGCAGTTTTTTTTTCGGTCAAAGCAACGTACTGAATGCCTTTGTTACTAATAATGATAGATAGTCTGCTTGAATTGATTTGAATATATACCGGAAATTATGTATCTGAATTAAAGCACCTTGTTTAGATTTTTTTTAATATATGTATATACATACACGTAACATATCTATCAATACCCATCTGCGGACGCATGGTCACCCAATGCAATACTCTGTGATAGTAAAGAATGGAAAGGTTTCTCCAACCATCATTGGCAATGACGTTACGAACGGTATAAAACCTATATAGAATTATAAGTCCTAAATTTAGAGCTTCTCTTTCCATGTGTCGTCACAAGACTGACCAGATTCACTCTTTGCGCATGCCCTTATTTCACAGGCTGAGTTATCAAATCACACCAACGAATTCTTTCCCCGGAACTAGTGCATGAAGAATCCATACTGACTCACAGCAAACACCTGCTACGATGATACCGAATTATATGAAGCGCATTTATGAAAATATCGTTTTCTCGTGCAATGTGACCTTCATTTGCCGAGGTTATTTGTCAGTAAAAAAGGCCTCACCAACATTATCGAGGGAAAGTTGAAAAAAAAATTTGCTACCTAGCGAGCGTCAGTTAAACTATGAGACTGCTGTCATATCACTTTAACGTTGTAAGACAATACAAGTTTTAATTATATTTCAAAGCTAGCTTAAGGAAAATACACACAGTATCTCGTGATAATGGTTAGCCAATCATTGACATAAACTCTTATTTCTTCCGGGTTATCATACATTGATGGTTATGCTGAATCAAATATTATTTTGTGTGTGTGTGTGTGTGTGTGTGTTTTAATTAAGTTTAAAGTTCCACCGACAGTGTCTTAGTAATCTAGGTCTTCTCATTGGTTCCCGGGCGTCCTCAAAATTACAGTTAGAATAGTGTAAAGGGGAAGGCACTGCAGCCAGGAACCAGTCAATGAAAAACTTATTGTAACTCGCCTCAGTACTACATTGGTATGTCGCAGACTTTCTAACCCAGCAGGTCAAACTTTTACAGTCATGGGCAAGATTATATCATTAAAATACATTTCACAGCTTATTCAATGCGATTATGGTCACACATCCTCGAGGGTTAACGAGAGGGCGCCCATCTGTCACACGGGTATCGTACATTTCGGTGGGGCTTGGGGGAATCTTACAAAACAACAATTACATTCCAAATACTTTTAGTAAATCTAAGGAGATTAAATGAAGGAAAGAAGAGGACGGATGCATGAATAGAGTACTTATCTTTAGTTTAACAATAATAGAGAGAGAGAGAAAGAGAGAGAGAGAGAGAGAGAGAGAGAGAGAGAGAGGGGGGGGGGAGAAAGACAAGTAGATTACTGGTTCGATATGACCAAGCGCGGCATGAGAAAACGCCGAAATGATATGATAGCCCCGTGTACATGCAGTATGCAGGTTAGGGTATTCTTGTTCTTTTGACTGGTGTTAGTAACACTATCTTCAAAGGCAAACATGTAGAATGACTGCTTACTGATTGATTCCACTAATTTCGTCTCACCGTGTGGTCAATCAGCCTCACTGACGTTTGTTTATGTCAAAAAGAAATATCCATTAAATATCAGTTGGAACTTACTTAACTTATGTTTTTGATTTCAAGTCTCGTCCGGGGTTTCCTAAAGTCACGTTGGCCGCGCGCGACTTCAGAAAATCGATACGGGAAAATAATTAGCTGCCAATCTCTGTTTATAAGTCTCTGCTTAAGTTAAACATTTAAATTATCTTAGTTATGGTCAATATGCACTTAGCTAAATAAAAGCTTGTGATATTTAGGCCCGATTGATTAAATATTTACATGTTAATTTAAAGCTTTCCATCCAGTATTGTTGTTGAGCGCCATGCACTGAACTTCAAGTACAGATGAACCTCTATAAATCGGACAAACGTATTCACATCGAGTGATTGATTATCCAATAGCTGAACTGGGGTGATTGACCTGGTTTACCCAAACGACCTAGATGACCTAGTTTAATTTATATTAGTAGCAATCCCTTAGCAATAAATACATGCGATGCTAACATTTCGTTGCAAACACAGGACACGTGATTGTGACAGGACCGGTGATCGCACCCGCGAATGACGTTCAACTTCCCGATAGCCGGGGAATAAATGGTTTCCAAACCATGACACAGTTCTTAATCTACGGTACAACTTGACACTTATAATAGTAGGGAGTATTACTGACAGAGCAGAATAATCGATACCTAATAATCGGGAAAGCTCAAATTTTCCATTAATGTTTATATGTACTACATACTAATGGATGGCGTGTTACACTCTAGTCTCGCCCGTTCTATTCAAAATAACAACGTAAACATGTGATACGTCACGGCTAAGTGACCATGCATATCGTGTGTAAAGAAGGAAAAAAAAACAACAATCTTCTGTGTTAGCCAATCAACGAGCGCGGTCCAAAGTACCGTAAGCAGAAATGTGTCTATATAATCAAAAGATTCAATATCTGTAAAACACTTGACACACAGCGTATATAGGACGAGGGAACAATCTGTCATAATATCTTAAATTGGTATATCGTACAAAAGGGCGATTCGTGAAAGGTTTTGAGCTTCATTCATTCGGGTTTCTAAAACGTAAGTCAATTATTTATTTTATTCATTTGTTATATTTGTTTGAATGCAATTTGTTAATATTATTCAGATGAAAGAAATGTGACATAACATTTTTAGACGAGGAGTATAATTATTTCGAAATATGCAAGATCGAAGCTGCGAGTGGGATGTTTTGTAATAATAATTATGAGGCGTTTATTTTTACATAAACTGATAATGTATGTATCTTAGACAACTTTGATGAATTACATATTAACACCGGGCTTGTATGAAAATCGGATACACATAAATGATATGACAAACATATAAATGCAATGTTACTAAGGTAACGGGGTAGTGTAGAGAAGATAAAAACTTAAATGAGCGAACATTCGCAGTTAAAAAATAAGTTGAGTGTGACTTTTGTAAAAAGACCAGGTTCGTCAATTTCATTTCTTACGTATGTATAATTCACGAGGTATAATCACTATCATCGGGATTCATTATCAATTTGTTTATTGCATGGCCATTTAGGAAAAAGGAAGGATTTTGAGAGAGAGAGAGGGGTGAGAGAGAGAGTTTTTTAGGCAGAAATTTAGAGATAGAGAGAGAGAGAGAGAGAGAGGGGGGGGGGGGAGTTTCGAAAAGAAAGAAATAGAAAATATAAACAACGAAGACAAACAACGTTTGCAACGTTTTGCATGTCGAGTTTATCATACGAGTTTCGTCTGCTGAAGTACAGTATCAAGGTCAATGTCAATTATGACTTCATCGGGAAAATTCCATAACGTCTGCTGCATTATCACACATTGTGATCGCTAAAAATAGATATCATCATTATTCGACTTTATGAACCCTTTTTATCTGCCAATCAGTCAATCAATCGATCAGTAATTCAATCAATCCTTTATTATTAGACTGTATTAGCACACAATCAAACGCTGGTGTTAAAGAGAGAGCGTGATAAAAATGGTGTTATATTTCAGAAAAATAGACACGTCAGCATACGTCTGGTCGTGGCATTAAAACTGCTCATAGCTGCGCTTTATGGCTGTACACTTTATTTACGCACACATTAGCGTTTTATTTTTAGCTGATCTAAATTTAGATTTTGAATCGCATTTTAAGAATCTATATCTGTGTCGATCTGTCTGAGTGCTGGTTCCTGTCCGTCTGTTTCGATTAACATATATAACGGCATATTTTTTTTTATCTTGGAGACAGCAGACGGCATACTGCTTTCAGAAACTGGTCTTTGCTGGTGACAAATACCATTAAATATTTTGTTTATACAGTTATCACTTCACTGTGAAATGGCCTCGGAAACTCGTATATCTCTTGTGTTAACAAAGCATGGCCCCACACTGTTTTCCCCATTGCGTAAGGTAAGATCGATTACTGGGTGGTCTATGTACGAGCATGTGTGTCGCTAGGGCTGAACTATGCTGTATACATTTCCTATAGTAATGACATGAATAACACGATTTTTATATGCATTTCGATTGTCACCCATGCAATATAAGCTTTGTTTAATTAACAAAACGAAGCATTAGAATAAATTGCGAAAAGTATAGAAAAAAATCTTAGGTAAATTCTGTTTTCTCCATCGCGTGAGATACGATCGATTAATCGGTATAAACCAGTTCACTCGGAAATGAGACGTACACTTACGTAAAGTAACGAGCTCTTCCGGAACACTAAATCTGTTCAATGGGAAATAAGCAAACATTCGATATTTTTCATCAGTCGCTGATTGGTCAGTTAAAATCAGTTAATGTTTGTTATATTTATTTCTTGACCACTGTTTTATGTGATTTCCATTCAAACAAAAATGTATCCAAATAATTGGGCAATCCGAATAAAGGTACATTTAAATTAAGAGGAAATAATGGCTAGGCAATACTTATTCTTGGGATAAATCGCCCGACAGAACACATTTTGCACAGTGTATGACAATTTATTTTTCTCATTGAAAGAAGATAAGTCAATAAACAATGAATCTGAAAAAGGGAACACCTGTTGCATGCGAGTCACCGATAAAAGCTGAGCGGTCGTGGTACGTGACATGACATGACATAACGTAGCAAAGCGTAACATGAACACGACACTGCAGAAATGTCTTCCTTCATTTGAATGTACTCGTATATAGTGTAAAAACAACAACACCCCCCCCCCCCCCCAAAAAAAAAAGTAATACAAGGCGTATGACAGTATGACAAACCGTACGCATCCGGTCGCTTACAGTCAGCTATGGAGTTGTCTTAGGACCAAACACCATGCTGTTCACGTGCTCCTTATGCTGTACATGGACATACGTGAACATCATGGTTTTATGACACTGAGAGAGTTTCATAACTGACTGTAAGCGTACGGTTGGATATAGTTTGTCATACTGAACGTACGCCAGGAGACAGACCGACTCAACAATAATGTAAGTTAACTATTTTCCAGACGACAGATAAACAAATATGTCGACCGCAGCTGCTCTCCGTGGTTTTTCGGCCTCGACCGACAAGCACGTGCTCGGCACGTACATGAACCTTGAACAACCAGATGACCGAGTCATGTGCGAGTATATCTGGGTGGACGGCACGGGCGAAGGTCTCCGAAGCAAGTGCAAAACTCTAGAATATGAGCCCGAGTCTCCCAAAGGTAAGTAACGAACAATTTTAAACCTGACCAGGCCGATGCCCGTGGCATAGTAGTCAGAGTGTCCGCTCCGTAACCGGAAGTCTGTAGGTCCGATCCCCGGCTTCGACATACCAGCATCGTTAAAATCTCACTGGTGTATATCTCAGCATATAAGCATTGTTTATGAGTTTCAGGATAATAGTAGGAGGAGCTGTGATACATAGTATCACTGCGGGCCCACAAACAAAGACGACATATAAATATGTTGAGGGTATAATAACAAATTGTCTTTTGCGCTGCTTTCGAAAGCTCTGAACACAATTGCTAGCCATTTTTGTCCTTCATCCTGTGAACTATACCCGTGCGAGGTAAAAATGCCTAGGCTTTGATCTCGAGTAGTAAGAGTTGATTCCTCAACAATTTCAGGAGTTTCGACTAACCAAATATTTTCGCTCCTTCAAAATTTCATTTGATTAGGGGTTAAAACTTAATTTATTTTACACTGATTACGAAACAAGTCGTCACAACTTATTCTGATGGCGGCGTCTGTGGTAATTATTGTGGGAGGAAACCAGAGAACCCAGAGAAAACCCACGCGTCTGGACGGGCGACCACTGTACCCTCTAATGTACGTGACCAGGAATCGAACCCGGTACACATTTGGTGAAAAGCGAAGCGCGTTACCACTACGGTATCCAGGCACCTCACAAATTATTATATAAGTTAAAGGGTCATGATAGAATCATAGTATGATGACCATGGTCGACATCGTGATATCATCGTGACGAAATCGTAGTATGACCATGGTCGACATCATGATATCATCGTGATCGAATCGAAGTATGACGACCATTGTCAACATCGTGATATCTGCGTGATGGAATCGAAGTATGATGACCATGGTCGACATCGTGATATCATCGTGATGGAATCGAAGTATGATGACCATGGTCGACAGCGCGATATCATCGTGATCGAATCGAAGTATGATGACCATGATCGACATCATATCATCGTGAGGTAGCATTTCACCTGTCTCGTGTAATACTGACAATTATACCTGGTCGAGTTACTTAGTTGCTGAAACTGCGTTTATAGCTTTACTTCACCTTATAGCTTTCATATGATAAAAAGGCCTACAAATTTCTTACCACCTTACCGCTGTGGGTTCGAATCCCGGTAGGGACTTCGGATTTTTCATGTGAGGAAACCTTCCAGCTGGCTTGCGGTAGGTCGGTGATTCTACCCGGGTACCTCTGTTTACTCGGGGTCTTCCTCCACCTGTAATTAGCTGGACGTCGCTATTTGATTGAAATACTATCGCAGCGACGTTAAACCTCAATACAACAACAACAATATGATAAAAAAGGTTAGAAACAAAACCGCTATTCACATTGTAGTCTTTACAACAATAGTAAAGTAGAAGATCAAATTTCAAGGACATTTTGCTGACATTACTTGACCTGGATCTATTCGTATTTGGCAGCCATTTTCGAATGATATGATAATTACTATCTATGTTGAACCAACACTGTGACAAAGTATGTTCTGAGATACGTTTTATTCCGTTACATTCAGATACGAACTATCTCGGTCGGCGAGAGTTGTCCGCCCTATTTCTCGTCGTCGTTAGTCGGATTGGAGAATGGTATTCACTGATATTCAATCAAACTTTAAGACTTAGTCGTTTACATTTACCTTGATGATCATACCAAATCCGGATATATCTCCCTTCCTTGGCGCTCGGTACATTAGGTTATCCCTTATACTGGTTGACCTAGCTTCATAACAATATGTCATGATAAGATATGTCACTTTACAACGGTGTGAAATCTCAGAGAAGCAATATACTTAATCCGCCAAATGTAGGCAAACCCTTTGAATGATTGAAATACTGTCGGCCGAGCAAAGACATGTACAGTCATTTTGATGTTTTCACTGCAGTATACTTTTTCGGTATAGGCTGTATAAAATGGATTTTGACCTATTTTTTGAACCAAGCTAATCTTGGTTAACAACCGAAGAGTTAAAAAAAGCACTTGTTTTATTGGTTTGCATAAATTATTTTAGGATATTCCACCATCAAATGGGAGTTTCAGAGTGCATATCTTACTGCATGATTGTCATTTGGCAAATAAAAATTAAATGTACCTATTTAAACATAAAAAACATCCAGTTTAAAACTTCAAACATAAAATCGACCCAGTTTAAAAAGTAAACACTTGTGAGTCTTTAGAAAACATAGTTAACCTTGTTGGTGGACTCGTCCCTCTAAGTCACAAAAACCCACCGTATAAAAATTAACTACCATAAGCTGTATATAGCAACAAGATTCGCAGCGCTATTGGGTCCTCGTTTGCTGAATTAAGGGCCCCGAGATCGAATCCCATTGATGAAACTTTTTTA
>CM037793.1:26363845-26413845 GCA_021229015.1 Solen grandis | reverse complement strand
CTTTAATGCTATTTTTAAAACTATACATGTGCTTTTATAAAGATATATTTGGATAAATAAAAATCAAAAATACATTTAACGAGCGTTTCAACAGGTTGGGGTTACTTTCGTAAATATAGCAATGCATGACTGCAAATTTATTGTCACGGGATATCGTTTACATCAGAGAGAGTTATTTTATTGACCTATGCAACGGGTATACAAATGAAACAAAATTGTTCTGTGCACAGGAAGGAAATCAAAAACCTGAAGACGAATTTGGAGGAGACGCGGTCCGAGCGCTCAGGGGTACATCGGCAGATTCAGGAGAGGAACAAAAGACTCATGGATTTACAGGTCGCCATAGGAGAGGGTAGTTGTTTATTTCTTATTCAAATATCATTGCACAATATTACAATAGTATAAGAACATCCAGTGTCTTACATTTGAAGGAAGACTTCGGGTGCATAGACGCCAAGGGATAAAACCACCGACCTAGAAAGATGTGCTACCGTAAAATCATTATTTTTCGCGGGACACTAATTTTCGTGGTGGGTTTTATCCATGAATATTAGTCTCCACGAAAACTGTCCCTTATATAGTCCATGGTTTCTAGAACTAAGATCCACGAATAATATACCCACGAAATTGCCTTAGGTACATAATCACGAATTTAATGTCAACGAAAATTACTGATTTTACAGTATATTCTGAATTGCACTGGATATATCCATGCTGCTTTACATTTGAATTTTCTGAAAAAGGATTACACTTATTTTTTCACCACAAACAAGGATATTAAAATAATCGACATGGCAATATTTGTGGGTAAGATTTATTGTAATAAAATGAAAAGGTCAACACACGGCTCAATCCATAATTTCGAAGTCAACCGGAATTGTATTAAAATCGAGAAAAACAGCAAGTCGTTAAACATGTTTTAAATCAATTAATATACAAATGATGTATTTGATGCATTTAAAGAACTATGGCATTAATGAGTTAAGTAATTTCTTCCATACATTTGGCATTACGACGATGATCAATTCGATTATAAGTCATAATTATACCATGCCGCTATTCACCGATACAGATATTTTTTTTAAATTTCCATCAGTCCGTGACCAAATTGACACATGTCAGAGCGACTTTGATGTCGCCAAGGTTGGTAGCGAAGACGAGAGGAAGAAGAGAGAGGAAGTAGAGGAAAAGTTCAACGTGTTGATGGAGGACAAGGCTGAATTCGAGGAGAACATGGCTAAGTTACAGAGTCAGCTGGCGACGGCTTCTGCCGAAACTAATGAAGGTTCAGAAAAGGACAGAACAACTGAAGGAGATGGAGCAGACATTGCTGGCCAAGGTAGGGGGAGACACACTCAGTTATTTTATTTAAATCAATTATTCAGGAAATATAAACAAAAACAAAATCAATCAGTTTCCACAAACCAAATCAAGATCAGTTAAAATAGAACGTCAGTCAGTCAAATCAACCAACCAACCAATCAATGGAACAACAACAGCAAAAAAACAGTATTGAATAAATAAACCAATCGACCAATAAATCGATAAATAAATAAATCAGCCGATCAATAAATCAACATGCGTTAACCAATCGTGAAATACCGGAAGATAAAAATGAATGGAATGAAATCAAAGGAGAAAATATCAGATTAGTCCAAGCAGGAAATGACTGACAACATTCTACATCGTATTTAAACTCAGCGATATAGAAGTTATCTAGTAAACTTGTGTCAAAATAGTTTAAGTATACATACTTCAATCCTTAAGGATGCAATACTACAGATACGTAAATTTAGTTTGATATTTTGAAACTCTCAATTTGTAACAAATCATTGACATTTATCATCAATGATGACCTTCTGCAAAGAAAATGTTTATAAAACTCGCCTGATCCCTTATATCAGCTACAGATTATCTCTAATACCGTAATAGTATTAACAGGTACGGAAATTCAGAACAGAACAGAACATAATTTACGGAAATTCACGGCCATCGATTCGGGTGTTTCTAACAAGTTCCGGTAATTGCCCAATTTATCTAATTTATTTAAATATAAAATATAAGCCCGTGCTTGCATCACTTCATCTGGGAGTATAGTGATCGACTTTACTGAAATATTTCTCCGATGAAAAAACAAAAGTTATGCAATAATAATCATTCATTTTCTCTAAAGAGGTGGTATAATTGTTTGACTAACAGGACATACCCCAACTCTCACGAGCGTGCACGGGTTAGACATGGGGAAACTCGCCAGACACCTGTTAGGTTACAAACGCTTATGATTATGCATGACCTACGAGAGCCAATCTGACTACGTGACAGAGCTCGATCAATTCCGATAAATCTTTGGTTAAATATTTGGGAAAACTTCATGAATGTGTAAAGCAATTAATTTTCTACATTATGGATTCTATCGACAGCAATCGGGCCAATCGTTTGACATACAGGGGAAAATGTTTCGTCACAAGAAATATTGAATTTTCTCATTTTCACTTTATTTTCTATATTTAATGCATTGACTTCAGGTATTATTGCAACCTTGAAGTTTACCTCTAAAAAGCTATAGACTCGTACTGGTCTCGAGGCTGTTTATCTAAATCCTTATTATTACATAGTGTTGCCATAGTTGTTGTTTTGGAATAGACATGACTGCGATAGTGATTCACCCAGTTGATAAAATTTCGAAGAAGACATCAAGTGCACAAAGATACGCGAGTAATCATAATAAGACACCACTAGTCAGCTTAAACCATTTCTCACATGATGAGTCCTAATGACTGAACCGAGGCTCGAACCCACATGGGGCAATAAATCGAAATCAAACTATCGATCATGACCACTCGTCAAAGAGGGGAAACTCTATTATTATTGTGTACTTCCGGGCAGATAACTGGAGCAGAGAAGAAGCTGAAGGACACACTGACCCAGATAGAACAGGAGAAGAACAGGAACATGCCCGTCAGGACAGCCAGCTCCATCAAATACCACCAGTACCGGATGGCTAAGACGGGCGCCATCACGGATACCACGCCGCACGTGGTCGTACCTAGCAACCCGAACGGAGGTATGGCAGCTTCCGGTGTATGTGTGTATCTTTATTTTCTCTAGATCAGAAAAAGCTCTTACCACATATTTTAGCACTAATTAAAAATAAAAAAACTAGAACAATGATAAGAGTGATGATGACGACGACAACGGCGATGATGATGATGATGATGATGATGATGATGAAAGGCAAACCTGGATCCTTTTAAAGTCGATGCATACAAGATAGGTATGGACTTATAAAAAAAACAAATTACAAGGATATCTACCGGTCCATGTGGTAGAATTGTAAGAGCGCCCACCTGTAACCGTAAAGTCGTGGGTCACTAGTTTGTCCAGTAAATGTCACTTGTCTGTGTAGGGGAAGTAATTCAAGTATATATATTAAAATATATACGACTAGGTTATTGCCCTTATATCGATAAGTACATGTGTATGTATTATATATTTTATTTATTTGTTTATTTGACGTATTCAAACACATTTTATATACAACAGAAGATCAATACAAACATATACATGTGTATATATAATTCATATATTCTATTAATAATAAACAGTAAAAATTAAGATTAAATTAGTATAGTTTAAATATACTCAACAACAAAAAAAAAGAAACCTGGCAGTGTATGTTTTATTCATTTTTTCAGAAAATAGACAATACAGCATAACAACAACTTTGTGCATGTTAAAATGATCCATTCCCAACCCAGATATGCATTTTGGTTTTATTGGTCATGATTTAAGTTGGTTACATTACGTAATTTCAATAATAAGGGTCAAAACTGAATTTATCAGTTTGAATGTAATGGTATTGACATTTTTTTTCTGGTGAATTTTAACCCTTTAGATCACAATTTAATAATGTGCAAGTGTTCTGGTATTGAAATCAATTTCGGACGTGAGCACCTCTATCTCTAGTGAGTGTATCCACGCGTCGTCGCATCGAATTGACGTAACGTTGTACAAGTCCGTTGGGAAGATTGTTCCATTCATGAATCAATGCATTTGTCAGCTCTTGGATATTTTGTGGAGCATGTCTTTGGCGAACGTTTCTGCCAAGCTCGTCCCAGATATGCTCTATTGGATTCATATCCGGAGTCATTGCTGGCCATTGCATGACGTTAACGTTTGCTGCTGCTAAGTGAGCGCGTGTAATTCTTGCTTTGTGGGGACGGGCATTATCCTGCTGGAAAACAGCTGGAGCATTTCTTCTCAAAAACGGATTAGCTTCTGCATTTGAAATATTGTTAATGTACTCTTGGACATTTAAGTTGCCTCGCAGAACGATAAGTCGGGTTTTCTGCCCCCACCCCCTCCCCATTATCCCACCCCATACCATTACGCCACCACCCCCAAAACAATCATGTTCTCTAACACAGACGGGCGCGAAACGTTCACCTTGCCGGCGATAGACTCGTGTGCGGCCGTCGGCATTACTCAGATTGAATCGCGATTCGTCCGAAAAACAGGACAGTGTTCCAGTCACTTCGACGCCAGTGACGGTGGGCACGTGCCTATGCCATACGGGTCTGACGATGGCGTAATGTCAGTATACCACCAGTATATGGGCGTCGGGCTCTAATTGGGCGTCTTTGTGTGCGTAACCTATTGTGAATAGTTTGAGCACTTACGTTAAACAAAGGTGCCGTCAACGTCGCCGGTCTGAAGCGGTTACGTAAGTGCATTAAGATAATGGCACGATCATCCCTTCGGGTACTTGCCCTTGGTCTACCTGACCTGGGATGATCGGACACACCACCTGTTTACATAAAACGTCTAACAAGCTCATGAATTGTGTTGCGACTGCAGTTAAAGGTTCTGCTAACGTTGACAACGGAAGAACCGCCCTGGAGCATCCAATAGCCCTATTTCTTTCGGCTTCTGACAACCGTGGCATTGTAAAACTTGTCAACTTTAGATGTGAATTTCACTGTGTGATCACTGATGACATGTATAGTGCTTTGTAACACTGCCTACCGGTTACCGTTCCGCATGCACGAGCCCCACGTGCAAAAACGGAAATTTAACTCCTAGCTGCATTTGACTGATACCATGACGACGAAACGATGCAGGTGTAAAATGTGTCGATAGTACATGTTTGTGCAATATACACAGTTTGGATAGATTCGCAGATGTGCAAAATATTTAGAAACTAAAAGTGTCAGGTTTCTTTTTTTGTTGAGTGTATATATAATTATTTTACATTTAAAAGAAAATACGATAAATCAATATCACAGTGTTTTAGCATGATAACTAGATCTTAATTCATGACTATGAAAAATAATAATATTTTCTGACAGGAAATTATTATAACAATAAAATGAGAGAAAAATGTAAAAAGTTGACAAAAAAAGGATCATGTGTATATAAAATAAACTTGATGACATTGATTACCCTTTAAGCCTGAAGGCTTATAATCAAAGGGGTCCAACAGCATGACGCCGTTTGAATTTCACTCAAAAACTGAAAATTGCCCAAATAATGCAGTTTTCGTGCATCAACCGAAAAGAAGAACAAAACTATGTTTTACTTAATATTATAGTTCATTTAGTTCTTTTCGGTAACTTGTTGTACGTCGCACTTGGCTTGTTTTTGTAGGTTCCCCTCCTGGGCACGAAATACCGAGATTGGAAACCAAATAAAACAGTTCGAAAATATGTTCAGCTCATTTGAGTTCAGAGTACTTAAGGCTTTCTATTTCTTGAATACCCGCCACTATCGTGGTTACAAAATTGATTTATTGTTAAAACATTTGATGACGCCATTTAAAGCTTTACATCAGCTGGTTTCTTGTTATTCACTCATATCTACAATTGGTAAATAACTTCTTGACACATCCGGGAGAATTTTTCGTCTGCTTGAGTAACGAACCGTCGACAATATTACAGTCCTTATAGGGTCTTTTGTCTACTGTAGACATGTTGCATGATCACACCGGGTCAACATGTCCTGAAATATCCGGGTGAAAACATGAAACTCCTGTAACGTAACAAACATTCGCTTATTGTAGTTCAATGAAGATATGAAACCTGGAAATTATCTGTACATAATGTAGTTGAGGTATAAAATCGTACGCCCTGATGATCGAGCTAGCTTTTGTTGCTCTATAGCAAGCACTGTATAAACAACTTGCATACCGGGGGTCTCAAGTTTGATTCCAGCTCGGGGCAGTAGGATTTTAAATAAACAAATAGCAAAAATGCAGTTTTGGGATTTGAACATGTAAACTGTTTGATTGGAACAAGATGGCTGCCCATTTGTATTGTTCGTCACCTCTAACTGCTGCTGGTGCCCGTTGCACTAAACTTCAAACGAAAAAATCTTCGCAAGATGTAAAACGCCTCACCTTGAAAAAAAATATTGACGAATATTTATTACGTGTTTGTCAGCGATTTTATATATTGAGAAATGTAACAAGACGAATTTCAACAATAGATTTGTGCACATTTTATGCCTTACGTTTATCTCTAAGTAAAACACACTTTTCGTGTTATAGAAGGGGTAACCCTATGAAAGAAGGCGTTTCTAAAGTCCTTCATTATACTAAAAGTATTAAAGTATTTTTCTTTACAAAAAGTGTTTGTATAATGCAATACAGTGGGTCAACTTCCTTCATATTTTTTTTTTTTTTTTTGTGAAAAGAAAGACATAAGTAGACATGTAGAACAACAGACTTACAACTAAGATCAAATTTGATCGAATAGGAAGTTTAGTGAGACAGCCCCGTGAGACATCGACGGTAGACTCATAAATCATGTGTGCTCTTCATCTTAACAAATTACAAAACATGTTATAGCTTGATAATCATCAGGAATATCAACTGAAGTTAAAACTCGTTAATTGTTAAAATTGTATATGGAAGTTTATGGTCTAACGAGTTACCTTGACACAATAAATACAATCATTGCGTAAATATATCTTCAAGGGCAGGTCAAATCGTTTGAAAGTTTGTTTGTTGGCTTTAACGTCCCATTGACAGTATTTCAGTCAGGTCAAATTGAACTATTTAAGGCAATGTCTTTTCAGTTATAAATGTTCGTTTGATGAAACTTGTTTTAGAAAGCCATTTCATTCCGTTGAATATAATATGGTGTTTTTAAAGTGGGAAATAAATTAGATGTGTATATTAAAAAAAAAGAAGATTAATATTAATATATCCTGAAGCATGAACTAAATCTAGCTGTATATTTTAAAACAAACTGTCAATGACATGTTTTATATCCTAACCACTCATTTATCTTACTGTAAAATCAATCTTTTTTATATATGTGTGTGTGTTTTGTTTTTGTGTGTGTGTGTTTTTTTGTGTGTGTTTTTTGTTTCAACGTCCCATTAACGCATTTCTGACAACTGGAGTGACATGGACAGATTTAAATATCCATAATGAGTTTTGATGTAGAATAAGGATATCTCACCCGACGGTCAGTAATTTCAGTCAGGGGCGAGCCCTGCTTTTAGCCAACACGAATTTACGAATGGTGGACCTCCAAGCCCCCACCCCTCCACCCCATCAGTTACAATTATTTTTGCCACATTCCATCAACCTCAGTATCAACACATTGCACTGCCATTTTCTCTGGCATTTTTTTTCTATCGCCGCTTAAACAATTAAAACATTAATATATTGAAAGAAGAACAAATGTAAATTTGTACTATAAATCGGATGTTAATAATATCATACTACAAATTCCTCTGTCCTTGACTTTGCGAAGTAATATTGTATCAAAAGAATTTTGCGTTCTATTAAATAAGTATAAAGGGATAACTAAAATCTGTATGATAATCCTGTTTCATAATGCAATGTACATTTTATTTGTTTATATTGATAACAAGTAACTGTTTAAAAATGTTGATAATTCTAGGAATCACTTCCCTATGAAAGATAGATGTGATCACGCGACGTTATCTTTCATGGGTGGGAGAAATATGTAGAGTGAGAGAGAAAGTACATGTGTGGGAGAGAGACAGATTATAAATGGTATCAGCAACGCTATTCCGGTTATATCCGTATTTTCGACCTGTACTTTTAGTTCCACAAGGACATATATCCACATACAAACCTGTATTTGTTTACTTCAGGTCCTTCTGGGAAGAGTGTTGCGTCTCTAAAGCATGCATCATCCATTCAGTCGTTACCGGGAAAAGTCGGTCCTTCAAAAATCACACCTCGAGGACGTGCGTCGTCTCTTCCAGCGAGGAAATGAGAGAGAGAGAGAGAGAGAGAGAGAGAGAGAGAGAGAGAGAGAGAAATGTGTTTTTATTGACAAATGGTTTATAATAAAATGATTAATATTTCATAGTTTTCATTAATCTTAGATATAAAATTTTCATTAAAAGTTCAAAGGTCATACCGTCAAGGTCTCAAATGTAAATGTTTATTCATTTAAGCAGGGTCTCTTTAATACTATATATATATAGACCCTGACTTAAGCAACTGTCCAAATATTGAAGCAATCCAGTGAAGAACACATAGAAATTATAGCAGATGTTGAAAAAAAGTCAACCTGAGCGGACGCCCGACGACGCCTGCCCGGACATCAAAAAAAAAAAAAAAAAAAAAAAAGTCCAAAAATATGAATCAAGATGTTCAAACTTTTCTGATGATCTTCATTTTAATGGATTTGAAGTTTTTTCAGCTTAATACTGGAAGTGATTTTAAAGACAAAAAGTCAACACTTTATCGACCTACCATGAGACATATAAAGTATTTACGTGAAGAAATGTTTGCAAACATCTGACTCATTTTTGTACTCATTTATGGTTAAAGACGATAATAAATTAAACCACTCGTTTATAACGAATTTTCGGGACCATGACTTTAGCTATATCCGAGAAAAAAGGAATTATTATCTTATAAACGACCTAAATATAGCGAGCAGATCTCCATAGCGAACAGTTTAAATGCTCGACGAGTGGATAGATAGACTTGTGATTTTTTCTTATTGTCATTAATTTATTAATAAATTCTAAGTTTATACTGACAATTCTGAATTATGTTTGTCGAGTCAGACGATTTATTATTTATTTATCAAAATTTCATACATATTCTTAATACCCCTTTATGTAATGATGTTTTGTGAGGAAACCCACTACCTTTCACTTTTGCCATATAACGGTATGCATCCTTCCACCTTTTGACCCAACTGTCGCAATTAAGCTGGTGATCAAATACGGACTGAAAAAAATATGCCGATTAAAGTTATGACTTTAAATACAATGTGGACAGAAATTCGACAATAACAATAACGTTAGATTTATAAGTTGCATGGAACAGTTATTATTTAATGAATGTGTTCACTCAGCGGCTATGTATAACAACACCGTGTACATGTCTGTACATGCGAGGGCACACACTCAGATGCACTACATGTAAAATACAAATTGTGCCCTTTGAAATTAACAATGGCGACTTCTGTTCTTCGGACACACAAAAGAACTGACTTTTATTATTTGATTTTAGCGGTAATGACGTGTATTATGTACCAATCAAGCTTGTCAAATAGACAGATGATGTGTAAAAAAAAAAACTCTCGACGAGGATGGAATCATTATAAACATCTAATGCTGGTTTGGGACCAGAGAATATGTTCCTACTAACCGAGGTTACTTTATTGTTTGTTTGTTTGTTGAGTTTAAACGTCCCACCGACAGTATAGGTTACTTTATTAGCGAGTACGCTATAAACAAATATTTAAGTATAGAATAAAAGGGGGAAATTGGGACCCAGCTGAAGTGTTCCTTTAAACCGAGTGTTCCTTTAAGGCGAGTGTTCCTTAAACCGAGTGTTCCTTTAAGGCGAGTGTTCGCTTTTCCGAGTTCGCTATAATTGAGGATCACTGTATTGCCAATCTCATGGAAGACAGCGAGCTCTAATTTAAGTATTCACCATTTAATGCAGTTGCTCTATCAAAGATAAAAAAACAAAAAACGTTTTGACACTGTATCATAAACTAATAACGTTATTATTTTGCATTTACATCCCTGTCTCACTATGTGCCTTGCGGAACCTTGCCTGATGTATCGCAGCACAAGACAACAGGGTTTTTTTTTTTTTTTTTTTTTTTTGGTTTTAATATAAGAAATAGTTTTTATTGAGTGCTTTTAAGACACATTAAATAACAAGATTGAATATTAGAATTAATTTTTTGAACATTTTAAGATCATACATTTTATGCCACCAAAGGGGCCTGTGACTATTGCCCTAATAAGGCTTTAATTTTGATATCCCCCCCCCCCCCCCACACTCCCAACAAGAACTGAACGTGTGGAGTGTACATTATTTTTAATACACAGACTTACATATTTATTTGAAAAGTCTATAGTAAAAATAATCCTCAAAGCTTTTAAGTATTTATACATTGTGTACTGACTGAAAATAGCATAGGCCTAATCACAATATGTATGTATTTCCTTACAAAATATAGAAACATACAAATTATGTTTGGAATTATTTTTACATTGACCTGTATTAAATACACGTACATACTAACATACTTTATACATTTAAACGAATAATTTATATGAATTGGCTAGTTATACATCCACATATTATATTTAATAAATAAAAAATATATTTAAATATTAAATTATTATATACAATATCTTTCTATACAACAATTAAATCAACATTTCTTTTTATTTCAAATAGGCCCCTGCGTAGCCTTGAAAACTTGAACATGCACAATTTTTGGTCTCCAATAACGCGTGACTGGTGCGTGAGTGTTTCGTGCAGTTTAAGTGAGTGACGCATGAGCGGTGCATTTCTAGTGCATGCCTAGTGCATGGGTTCATCGTGGGTGGCCTACATATGCTACTTGGATGCTACATGTGTGTGAGGACTGATGCACAAATCCTATTCTCTCACTTTTATATCCTGCATTAAGGTAGCCGCGACAAATCACCGCGGACTGAAATTTGTGCATGTTCAATGTTTTTCCACGTGGAAAAATGAGGGCACCGTGAGGGTCAGTAGCTTGAATTTTCATGCGTAGAACGCGCGGGCCACCCGTGGAGGGCAACGTACAACCTAAAATTCCCTACGCTGACTCCTATCTATGCCTACACGGGTCGTATAAGACCATTGGATACAACCGATACGATGCATTTTAATGTGATTTTTGTACGTTACACTTTTGTATTATGCTAATTACTTACAATTCGTTACATGAAGACACCTCTTGAGTTACTCCAATAACAAGGAGTTTTTTTTAGATTAATTTCCCATCAGCCTGCCAGTCCTTTGGAACTTCTTCATGGGTCCATGCAATTGATACATGTCAGTCTTATTATGGCGAGCTCTTATACGCCGCACATGTGGACCGAACCCGCGACTCCGCCTTAACGTCGAATGACGGACACCGGATTCATAGGTCTGTTTTTTTTTTATTCAATATATATTCACTTTCTTCCCTTTTTTTACTAACCTTAACTTCGGATACTTACGACTTCCTCTCATTCATTTTATCCTGACACAGAGCCAACCAAGCAAGGAACTACCCGTATCGTTTTCGGTATGTCGCGGTCGGCTGACTTGTCTTTAGAGGCCAATCTTGGTAGAGGTTAAGCGGTCCAAGACGTAGCGGAACCATTACAGGGACTTTACCTTAAAACAACTTGTGCTCCCTACCTGTACAATCACAAGTTTTCTTTATCAGGAAGTATTTTGCGAAATATTTAATATGCATAATCATATAAAGGAAGTTTCGAGATCGCTTGCTTTTGCAAGCAACCTGACACAAATACGTGCAATGCGTGAATACGATCTTAGAGTTCAGGTTACTGTGTCATCTATTTTTATGTCTTTTCGATGACAAATGTTAATTTGATTCGACTTTCTTAGAAAGACGTTTCACCTCAGTGAATACAACAATTTCTTTTTTTCCCCCACCTGTAATTAGCTAGACGTCGCTATATGACTGAAATATTGTCGAATCGACGGTAAACTCAAATAGTCAAGTCTTTAACAAAGGTACCCGGTACGTTGGTGCCATTTGAAAAAAATCAATGACTTTATATATAATAAGAAGGTAGGTAACTTCTTCCACTAAAAACGTACAGCATGTTGCCTCAATTGCCGTAAATCCTTTGAAATTTGGTGGATTTTCATAAAATTGGTATTATTTTGTATGGAAGGGATGAATAAATACAATCAGGTACGAAAAACACCCCCTTGTCAAAGGCATCGCGCTACAACAGTTCGCGAAGTCGAAAACGTGTTTGGTCGAAAGAGATTTGACTGACGGAATCTCGCCTATCTCTCCCGTGTAAAACTAAAGAAAAACTAAAGCTACAATATCAGCATTGAATTGTATGGACAGATACTGATAAAAGAAACAAATAAACCAAAAAATGAATACTTGTTATTTCATTTTTCATCTTATTCAGCCTTTTTTCTGCCTTTTTTAAAAAATTCATCCGACTCAACCTTGACCGATGATCAGCTGCGGATTCTCTACAGTTTTCTATCGAGCGTCTCGGTGACATTGCTGGTGTAGTTTTGTTTTCGATTTAGTCACAAAATCTTCTCAAAACAATGGATTTCAAGTCAGCACAAGTGTTCATTTCAAGTATATTTGTTTCTTTCATCAGTATCTGTCCATACAATTCAACACTGATATTGTGGCTTTATTCTTTCTGTAGTTTTACACGGGAGAAATTGGCGAAATTCTGTCGGTCAGATCTCTTCCGACCAAACACGTTTTCGACTTCGCGAACTGTTGTAGCGCGATTCATTTGGCAAGGGGATGTTGGTTTTTTTTTGTACCTGATTGTCTTTATTCGTCCCTCCCACGCAAAATAAGATCAATTTTATGAAAATCCACCAAATTTCACAGGAGTTACGGCAATTGAAACACCTTTTTTTTAATGGACAGCAACGTACCGGGAACCTCTGGTCTTTAAGCTGTCTTTTGTATGATGACTTCACATATTCATGAAACTTGGTACACATGTACACCATGATATGAACTACATGTATTTTTTTAATATAAAAGAATTTCTGTGACCTAAATTTTGCGATTGGATGAACACGGTAAAATTGATTGAATGTCTCAGGTTTGCCTTTGCGTTTAAGATTGTTCAATGAAGTTTTCTTCACATTCTCACGAAACTTGATTCACATGTACAACATATATATGATATGAACTGTATAAATTTTACAAAAATATAAAACACAATTGAATGAACATAGTGATTTTGGTTATTCTGCCTCAGATTTATCTTGATGTTCAAGCGTTTATTCTATAAAGATGACTTGGTAAATAGGTACATCATAATATGAACTGCATAAAAAATGATAATTTTATGGCTGTGGCCTTTACTTCACGGCTGACTGAACATTGTGAATTTGATTGTTCTGCTTCAGGTTTACCTTTGTGTTTAATTTTTTTCCTATTGAGTTGACTTCACATCATCACGAAACTTGGTACACATAAACATCATGATATTAACTAATATTTATGCAGTTTAATGGCTGTGAGTGAAACCTTTATTTCACGTGTTGATGGATATTGAAAAATTGATTGTTCTGCTTCAGGTTTATCTTTGCTTTAAAGTTTTTAATTATGAAAATGACTTCACGTCATCATGAAACTTGATACAAGTGTGCACCAAGATATACACTTATGCAAATAATTAATTGTTACTAACATATTCAAGCAGGGCATCAGTGTCGCAGAGACATAATATCATTTCTTTGTTATGTTTTTGTTTGTTTGACTCACAGTAGTTCTGCCAATTGGAGTGATGATATATACATGCGTACATTTGTATCAGTGTGTGTGTAAGAGGCCTGTTCCGGTTATCTTCGGGTATCTCCGCACGACATTCAAACATAGATATATTTTTGTTTACTTCATAGTGCATGCATCATCCATTCGGTCGCTACCGGGAAAAGTCGGACCTTCATAAATCACACCCAAGAAATGAGAGAGAGAGAAGAGAGAGAGAGAGAGAGAACTATTGCATGTTTCAAATTGATAAAATGTGTTTAGTACTACATATGTAATTGGTTTGTAATAAAAATGATAATTTTATTCATAGCTTACATTAATGTATGATATTAAATGTTCACAAGAAATCAACATACCAGTATATCTTGAAAAGTATTCACATGTCGATCGATACAGATTTCAATTTAAGTCATGTTCTAATCCTTAAGCGAGGCAATCCGTGGGTGGTCCGCGTGTACTACCTTTACCTGACCCCTGCGTATCCCTCCCTCATTCCCCTGGCGTAGAGAGGGGTCCACGTAGAATATTTTGGGCTGGGCGTGGCCCACGCGCATAACGCGTGTAATTTCAAGTTACCTGAGTTCCGAATAGAATGCTTTTCCTGATTGATACATTTATTATGAATTTCAAATACTTTAAGATGATAGATTATGTACAAGTCAAAATAAAATATCTGTTCTGTTCTTGTCTGTGTTGATCTGCGGTGAATTGTCGCGGCTACCGCGTGAATGGTGCGTGAGTGTTGCGTCATCATCATCATCATCATCAGCAGCATTATCAACAACAACTACTACTACTCTTATTACTCCTCCTATTACAACAACTACTGCTATTGCTAGATTTACTACTAAAACACCACCACCACAAACAACAACAAGATTCAAGATTCAAAATATTTTCTAAATGCATACAAACCACATAATACATCTTAGCTTTAAACAAGGTCGTGACCAAGTATAGTTTGTTACAATGTTGACTATTTTCTGCATGAAGAGGATGGCAAATAATTAATACAAGTTGCAATATATTAATGATGGAATAACAATCATTAACAAAAATCTGTTATCTATCATGGAACAAAATACACAGTTAATATATTTGATAATGAGGAGCGTAATTATGAAACGTAAATGAATTGCGCATACTAATTGCGTGATACACAAATTTCCCTAATCTCTTTAATTCTTACCTATTAGAAGATTGCATCAATTGACAAAATTTTTACAAAGCTTGGTCTGCGATAGTATTTCAATCATATAGCGACGTCCAGCTAATTACAGGTGGAGGAAGACCCCGAGTACACAGAGGTACCCGGGTAGAACCACCGACCTACCGCAAGCCAGCTGGAAGGCTTCCTCACATGAAAAATCCGAAGTCCCTACCGGGATTCGAACCCACAGCGGTGAGGGGCTGAGAGATTTGTAGTCCACGACTGTCCACGGCGCCCCCTACAAGAGTATTTACTAATATATTGATTACGTAGGTCTCTATATAAAGGACATTTAAATATAAAATGGAACTCGTCCTCTATGTCACCAGATTTACATATCGTACATATGCGCAAGTTACGTTCAATTCTATTGTTACCATAACGACCAGATTCAATTCTCAACGAATGAGATGACAATCGAAGTCTTGATAGTACATTCCTGTACTTTTTGGGTAATATTTCTAAATAAAATTCGTGTTCTAATTGTGTTTTCAATGTTTTATATGAGAATAAGGTATTATTTGCGCTTATGTCATTATAACATGACTGTTTAAATATATTTAAAGCCCGTTCTTTGAACTCTAGATGGAATGTATCAGTATTATAGTTGCTAGGGTTATTCCAAACGTCTGAGAATCCATGTGAATCAAGAAGTAGTTTAACGTTGCAAGCCCAGTTTTTTGTACCAGAGTTACATTTCTCAAAGAATGTTATAAATCTCTAACTATTATATTATTTGAATTTATAATTTTAGTCCAATATTTTATTATACGGATTTGCCTATAAATAATAAGAGGATATCTACCCAGCTCTCCGTATACACCCATATTACTAGAACTTGTTTTGACATTTAAAAGTTTTTTTGCAAAATTTCAGGTGTATTCTTTCAACAACAAATTGTACTACTTATTCCACCACCCGTACCACTTTTATTGCCACTAATACTTGAGCAACTGTCATACTACTGCTACTACTACAACTGCTACTACTACCACCACCATCACCACCACCACCACTGCGGTAACTTTGCATGGAACGCCACAGCTGTCTTATGTTCGGCATTGATGTGTAGATGGGTCCATATAGCATTTTGAGAGATCGGGTTATCATCATGTGGTGTTGTTATGTCATCTTGTTGGAATGTTGTATCATCATGTGAGGTTGTAATGTCATCTTGTTGGGTTGTTAAATCATCATGTGGGGTTTCTTTGTGTTCATCTGTATCTGTGTGATGCAGTTGTCCTTCTGTGATGTCCACTTGACTTAATGTGTGGTGCAGTTGTCCTTCTGTGATGTCCACTTGACTTGCTCTGTGATGCAGTTGTCATTCTGTTATGTCCACTTTAATTGCTGTGTGGGCAGTTTTCCTTCTGTGATATTCAATTGACTTGTTGTGTGGTGTAGTTGTCCTTCTGTGATGTCCACATGACTTAATGTGTGGTGCAGTTGTCCTTCTGTGATGTCAACTTGACTTGCTGTGTGATGCAGTTGTCATTTTGTTATATTCACTTCAATTGCTGTGTGGTACTCTTTCCCTCTGTGATGTTCACATGACTTGTTGTGTGGTGCAGTTGTCCTTCTGTGATGTCCACTTGACTTTCTGTGTGATGCAGTTGTCCTTCTGTGATGTCCACTTGACTTAATGTGTGGTGCAGTTATCATTCTGTGATGTCCACTTGACTTTCTGTGTGATGCAGTTGTCCTTCTGTAATGTCCACTTGACTTAATGTGTGGTGCAGTTGTCCTTCTGTGATGTCCACTTGACTTGCTGTGTGATGCAGTTGTCATTCTGTTATATTCACTTCAATTGCTGTGTGGTGCATTTTCCCTCTGTGATGTTCACTGACTTTTGGTTGTCCTTCTGTTATTTCCACTTGACATTGTGATCGGTTGATTAGTATTACATTCTGTTCATTATTATGCTGACATGTACAGGTAGTATGCTGTGATGTTCTCTCCTATGTGGTTCATTCGGCACATGTACTTTTCGGATGAAGTACGAAATGTTGCGAATTGACGATACCGAGTTGGTTTACCGTTATTTCCTTATTTCACTGTTTTCCTGTTTTCATTTATTTAACGTTGTATGGACAACCCAAATTTTAAGATCGCTCGTGTTAGACAATATACAAGTATATTTGCCAACTTTTGAAGTTGCAAAATCTCACATTCTAGTAGAATTTTTCAGGGGCGTAGCTTGGGTTCACTAAATGTGTAGGTAGGTTTTCCTACCACGAAGGATCTGTCGGGGGACTTTGGATATTTGCATGGCCCTGGGAACAATCTGATTGATTTTGAGGCTTTCTTTTTAATGGGAATATACCCATTTTATGTGGAATTTCAAGAATTAATTATTTAATGCTCATAAGTAGCCTTTACACTCATGACCCTCACTCATAACGCTCTGAGAACAAACGTGCATCTAGATCTGTCGTATGTAAGCACCTAATATCACGAATTTGTAATAATTATTGTTACGTGTGTGTGTTTGAATTACACGCGGGACTGACATTAGAGTTTTTATTTCATGCTTTCTGTTGAAATATTGTTTTTTATCAGTGAGATTATATCTGTATCTCACAATGTGGGTGATATAGATCTGCCGGGACTACCTTTTTACATATAAAGTGGATATGTAGCAGCAGCAAACATAAAATAAAAACAAAATTTGTTTTAAGTGAATATGGAATACATCTTATCTCGAGGTGATACATGTACAATCTTAATATGTTCGCGAGCGCGCTAAGCACTCTTGAATATATTAAATTGAATCACTTTTCGATTAGATATTTTCCATTTATACTCAAAACAAACACATTTCCTCTATGTACTAATCAAACAGTGAAACCTATGTCCCTATATGGACATCCTGTTGACGTACTACCTATAATATAAATTTAATAACAGAAAACACATAATTAACGCTCTTAAGCATGCATAAATATTTCACATAAATAGAACATAAAGTTTCGTGCATTAGCGCATTTGCATTAGAAAAAAACGGAATTCTGAAAGGCAATATACAAGTTTCAAGTAAGATTATTAACTTGTTTTAGGTCTGCCGTTTATAAAATATGTACCCTTAAATACTCAGAGGAGAAAAGTAAATTTATGCATTTTGCCTAATTAAATCAAATTACCATAAATCAGATTTATTATTACCTAAGTAATCCTAAGACGTGTCTTTGATAGGATTGGTGTAGCCATATATATATAATTATGTACTTTACAGCGACACTTTTAAGAGATAATTGTCTTTGTATAGGTAATAATTTACGCATGTATGAATATTGCGTGCGTGTGAATTACGTCTACAGTAAATGTCATTTCATTTTTGAGATAATATAGTTTGTGGTTTTGCCAGTTTACCGAACTGGAAAACCAATTTTCAGTATTTTCAATGATTTAAAATTTAGATAACTGTTGAGATGTTCAAACAAAAACACGTTTTTCCAACTCACTCGTTATTGAAAAAACATTTAATTTTACGTTACATATAAAGATACTATTTTTTTTATAATAAATCGAAAACACTTTGATACCATGGCACAGATTCTTACTAATTGTTCGACCACTTTGAAAAAAAAAATGTGCCTAATGTGCCTATAGGAAGCTACGCCAGTGTTTTTATGCAAATTCTCAATAAAAATGCAGTTTAAGTTAAAAAAGCAAACATAACTATGTTTTGCAATTAAGAATTTTCTTACATCAGTGGATTTCATCTGAAAAGATAAAGAAAATATCTCCTGATAGGATACATTGCATTTAACAACATGACAAAACTGTAATTAGTAAAAAGTATTGAAAGTGAATAGAAATCAAAGAAAACTATCTGTTATGTTCAATTGTCTAAGCGAAATGTTTATATTAAATTATTATGCAATTTTTACTTAATTCTGAATAAAAAGTTTTAGTTACAAGAAAAGGCGTTTCAAAGGGTGTTTGTATCATTGTAATATTTTCAACATATTTTATTTGCTCTGCCTTCCGTGGCCGAGAGGGTAAAGTGACTTTAACACTCACTCAGCCCCTCACCGCGTGGGTTCGAATCCTGGCAGGGTCATTGAGGAAGCCTTCCAGCTGGCTTGCGGTAGGTCGTTGGTTCTACCCGAATGCCTCCGTGCAATCGGGGTCTTCCTCCACCTGTAATTAGCTGGACGTCGCTATATGACTGAAATACTGTCGAAGCGATGGTAAACTCAAATAGTCAAGTCAAGTCATAGCCTGAAATAATAGGATAAATAGATACTAGGTAAGTGTTGAATGAAGATAAGTTTATCCTGCTCGGCTTAGACAATATAAAACGCTCGCCAAGGCTCGCGGTTTATTTTTTATCTTTTCAGATGAAAGCCACTGATGTAAAAAAAGAAATCTTAAAATGTAAAAATAAAATGCAAAACATAACATGTTAACTGAAACTGAGTTTTTATTGAGAATTTGCAAAAAAAAAAAAAAAAAAAAAAAAAAAAAATATAAAGTTCACAGCATGTCCCTTAACCAAAAAAGAAATGAAAATAAGGAAACCAATTAAAACCATGAACCACATAGGAGAGAACAAGTTCACAGCATGCTACCTGTACATGACAGCATATTAATGAACAGGATGTAATACTAATCAACCGATCACAATGTCAAGTGGACATAACAGAAGGACAACGGCACCACACAGCAAGTCAAGTGGACATCACGGAAGGAAAACTGCACCACACATTAAGTCAAGTGGACATCACAGAAGGACAACTGCACCACACAGCAATTAAATTGAACATCAATGAAGGAAAACTACACCACACAGCAATTCAAGTGGATGTAACAGAATGACAACTGCATCACACAGCAAGTCAAGTGGACATCGCAGAAGGACAACTGCACCACACAACAAGTCAATTGAATATCACAGAAGGAAAACTGCCCACACAAATAAAGTGGAAAGAAAAAAATCAAGGAAGAACAAATGTATCACACATTAAGTCAAGTGGACATCACAGAAGGACAACTGCACCACCCAAAATGGCAAATTAACCCCACATGATGATATTACAGTCCCATATAATGACTTAGCAACCACGCATGATGTCTTTATAACCTCACACAATGACATTACAACGCCATATAATAATATTACAACCTTACATGATGATATTACAACCTCAGATGACATAACAACCCAACAAAACGACATTACAACCTCACATGATGATATTACAACCTCACATGATGATATAACAACCCAACAAAATGACATTACAACCTCACATGATGATATTACAACCTCACATGATGATATTACAACCTCACATAATGATATAACAACCCAACAAAATGACATTACGACCTCACATGATGATATTACAACCTTACATGATGATATTACAACCCCACATGATGATATAACAACCCAAAAAAAGATATTACAACCCCACATGATGATATAACAACCCAACAAAATGACATTACGACCTCACATGATGATATTACAACCTTACATGATAATATTACAACCTCACATGATGATATTACAACCTCAGATGACATAACAACCCAACAAAATGACATTACAACCTCACATGATGATATTACAACCTCACATGCTGATATAACAACCCAACAAAATGACATTACGACCTCACATGATGATATTACGACCTCACATGATGATATTTCAACCTTACATGATAATATTACAACCTCACATGATGATATTACAACCTCACATGATGATATAACAACCCAACAAAATGACATTACGACCTCACATGATGATATAACAACCCAACAAAATGACATTACAACCTCACATGATGATATTACAACCCAACAAAATGACATTACGACCTCACATGATGACATTACGACCTCACATGATGATATTACAACCTCACATGATGATATTACAACCTCACATGATGATATTACAACCTTACATGATGATATTACAACCTCACATGATGATATAACAACCCAACAAAATGACATTACGACCTCACATGATGATATAACAACCCAACAAAATGACATTACGACCTCACATGATGATATTACAACCTTACATGATGATATTACAACCCCACATGATGATATAACAACCCAACAAAATGACATTACGACCTCACATGATGATATTACAACCTTACATGATAATATTACAACCTCACATGATGATATTACAACCTTACATGATGATATTACAACCTCACATGATGATATAACAACCATACAATAATTACACCTCACATGATGATATAAACCCACATGATGATATTACGACCTCACATGATAATATTACAACCTTACATGATGATATTACAACCCCACATGATGATATAACAACCCAACAAAATGACATTACGACCTCACATGATGATATTACAACCTCACATGATAATATTACAACCTCACATGATAATATTACAACCTTACATGATGATATTACAACCTCACATGATGATATAACAACCCAACAAAATGACATTACGACCTCACATGATGATATTACGACCTCACATGATTGATGATATTACGACCTCACTATGATATACGACCTAATGAATATAAACCAACAAACATACACTCACATGATGAATTACAACCTCACAGATGAATACACCTCACAATGATATGATATTACAACCCACATGATGATATTACAACCTCACATGATGATATTACACCTCACATGATGATATAACCAACAATACATGTGACATTACAACCTCACATGATGATATATACAACCCAATAATTCAATAATGACATTACACCTCACATGATGATATTACAACCTCACATGATGAATACAACTTACATAATTACAACTCTATGATTTACAACCTCACATGATGATATACAACATTACTTGATGATATTACAACTACATGATGTATAACCCACAAAATGAATTCGACTCCATATGAATCAACATGATGTCGACTCAATGCTGGACCTTCTAAACATCAATGCCGAACATAAGACAGCTGTGGCGTTCCATACCCATGCACCTGCATGGTATGATCATGACTGGACACATTTAGCTATAAACGAGGGTAAACTAAAATGAGGCCATGCGTCACCAGGATAAAAAGGTGTTATTCGCATTAAGTATCCAGATCTATATATAGAGAACTGCTCAAGTGGAAAGTACGCCCGTACTGTAAAAGTATGAGAGTACTGAGATTATAGAAGGTGCTGCACCTTATACAAATTTACAAAACATCTTTTCAGTGTTTACAGAATATATATAATCAGAATGTATGTTTTATTATTTATACAAGTACATATATCTCGCCAAACATTGATATTCTGACTTTGCCATAAATAATCAAATGGAGAGTGCATGCTGCAGTATTTAGGATAATTTGTACAAAATTTGTACGAAAACATTTCATTTTACACATATATATATATATATAATTATATCCTGTAACAGCCACTCGGTATTAGAATATATATGTAATTATGATAACAATACAAACTAATTCACAATATTAGTTTTTGAACATGTATTTTTCATCTTATTGACTTAAAGTTTCGTTTCTGACACTTAGTGTAATTTTTCTATATTTTCAAAGACTCAATATGTCCCCTCTATTGGTGTGTATGTGTGTGTGTGTTTTAAAGATCAATGAATTTAAACATACCGTACTCGGTTTGCGTGTATGAAATATTTCAGTAAAGTTATTTCTGAAGGATTCGCAAGCTTTGCATCTAATTATGAATTGGTACTCATCCTATATTCAATTTGTATTGCAACACTAACATTTCCTTTCCTCACAAGGAAATCTGTTTTTGCCATGTCTATTTTGTTCAATTCGAAACTTATTTGAAGAAATTCTTAACCTTGATCAGTAAAGCAAAAATCGTCTCGGAATGTGTTGTGTTTTTTTCTTCAAATAATTACTGAAGGAAAAATCAGGTTTCAAGTGTTATATAGAACATTCAAAACTGTACTTTTATCAACATCATTTAGCCATTTTTGAATAAAGTTATCAATCACTCTCTGTTTGAAGACATCTATGAAATCATGATGATGTAACGAATCTGGAGATACCCAAATATAAGAAAACCAAAATACATCCAAAAAATATTTAACCCGCCATGCCCAACAATCAGTTAATGATACATTATAAAGTGTTTTCAGGAAAATGTTGTCTGTACTCAATAACGACAGCCAATATTTTATCATATTAACAAACCTATTTATATACAAGAGGTATCTACCTAGTTTCCTATATACGGCTGCATTACACGTTCTAGATTTTACTCCTAAAAGTGATATACAAAATTTTAAATGTTGCCGTTCTACATCTTTGGATTTTGTGAACCCCCAAACTAGACTACCATAATTTCAATTCGGAGAAACAAAAGATCAAATAATTGAAGAGAAATTTTGAAATTAACCTCATGTTTAAATAAATTACTCTGTAACACATCCAAAGCTTTTAAATACTTACCGATGAGACTGATTATGCAACGAAAAAGAACCCGTGTAATCAAATATTAATCCTAAATGATTAAAATTGACAGCGGTTTCAATCCATTTGCCATTATAATACCATTTTTCTTCATTTTTTTTTATGAGACCTCTTTTCCTGAATACTATATTTTTTTTATATTAACCTCTAGATCTCAAGTAGAACAAAAATCAAATAGACGATTTAAACTGCACTGTTATTCATGTGGTGATTTACCTATTATAACCATGTCATCTGCTAAAAGAAGTAATATTATAAATACATCAACAAATTATAATCCTGATGCAACTCCATCATGAAGGAATAACTCAATATCTTCCAAAAATAATGCAAACATTTTAGCTGAATTTATTTAGCCTTTGACGTAAACCAACTGAGATATTGAAAAAAATCTGAGAAATCATTTTTTCACACATGATTTTACAATATTGTACATTGAACGACATATATTCAATATCTTACCATCTATACCAACAGTGAACAAGTCCCCTACCGGTGAGGTGCATAATTTTTCCGTTACCATAGCAACCAGAATTTTGGTCCGAGGAAAAAAGTGATGTGCAGAATCTCCATACCGCCATCTATTCATATACCAAATTTCAAAATATTATCTTAAATGGTTTTTAAGTTTTTGCGGGATCCAGATTTCCGGACATCCGGACGGACAGACAGACGGACAGAAAGACGGAGGGCAAACCTATAGCCCCCTCCGGTGTAAACACCGGTAAGGGACTAATAACTTTAACCATAAGGCACTGCGATAAACACTATCGAACGCTTTTTGGAAATCTACAAAAACAAAAACAACAAAAACAAACAAACAAAAACAACAACAACAACAACAATATAGTCTTTCATTTTGATTGATAAGATGTTATACTGGAGAATATATAACAAAAATAGCATCCGTCATACTTCTCCCCTTCCTGAAACCGAACAGTGCATCCGATATAATATCATTTGCACCACACCATTCATCTAATCTAGCATTTACTAAAATATCGTACGCTCCATTTCAAAAATCACTCAATGTTGAAAAGGAACATTCTTTAACAACATGTAATCAATTAAGCTGCACGATAAACGGCTGTAATATGTACATGAACCCTTTGAAAATCTCCAGCTGGCTTGCGGTAGGTCGGTGGTTCTACCCGAGTACCTCTGTGTACTCGGTGTCTTCCTCCACCTGTAATTAGCTGGACGTCGCTATATGATTGAAATACTATCGCAGCGACGGTAAAACCCAATACAACCAACCAACCTTTGAAAATCGTCATGTAAACGGCCAATGGCTTTCCTAATCGACGTGGACATAACTGCAGTATTTACCCCCCCCCCCCCCCCCCACACACACACACTCGCGTTGCATACTTTAACCAGCAACTTAAACAATGCCCCTCTCCTCATATTCACATATATCTTTTTGCAATACATCAAAAAGGTCAACATGATTATAATAACTTGCTGCCGGTGAATCATCCGGCCGTAAATACACAGCACATATATATACATCATTTTCCAAGTTACAGATATGCTTCTGGAACTTAATCCCTATCAAATTTCATAACAGTTTTTAACAATTTGTATACCTTTATGAATATCATTTATTGAGAAAACTATAATGCCACCAATATTTCTTTTGGCTTTTTTACTTTTGAATTTTCTAAACAAATTTAAGGATTTAAAACAAGGAATATCTATATCTAAACTACCTTCACACCATGATTCTAAAAGCACAATAACATCGATTATTTTTAATTATACTATCAATAAAGTCAGAATCATTCAATTTATCTTTTGTTTTAAATCAGAACATTCAACCCACCCTCAACTGACTCCTAGCCTCTAACGGGTTTCCGTTGACGTACAGGGTATCAAAAGATAACCAGGCCCGATCCCCGTTTGCCTTGGCCCTCTTCATAGCAGTAAACGCCTTTGTTTATCAGCTACTGCTGGTGGAAACTGTTCATAAACAAACATGTTTGAACCTTTTAGCTGGTAGCTCTGATTCCTCACCATTTCTTTGTTTGTAAACATATTGAATTTACACACTATTTTTCTCACATGTCCCGATGATAACATACCCATCCGGTGTACTCTCTCCAGCTTCTTTTGTTCCATCGTTTCCTTGGCTTTCTTCAGCTCATCACTTATGAACTCCCTCAGCTTGGTCTCAGTCTAAGCTAGCTCCTCCTGTGGAGATTCTGGTATATTGCAAAAAATATTAGATTGTTTCTCATTAATTGAAATTGTAAATATACGTTCTTTTTCTGTATATTTAAAACACTATCTTGTTGTTCATTTGCAATAAACTCTATCGCGTCGACTTTTTCCTCCACCCTTCTTACTTTCGTGTCCTACTTTTTCTTTAAATAATTGAGCTCAGTTTCAACCTTGCTAATTTAAGTAACTAAAGAGTCAATAACTTTGAGCTTGCCCTCACCAAATCTCGAGTCTATCTTTGCTTCTATTTTTAGCTTAAGTTTATTCAGATGTTTTATGATATCGGCATTTGAAGGAATGGGCGAGAATTCTGCAATAACTGGATGTTCAAGATTTTCTGCCATCTGTAGTTCTTGATTTAAAGTTCCATCACAATTTACAGATGCATTCATCAAACTGACCGACAGGTTGTCCAGCACCTACACTGGGATATTTGGTGGTCAATGGTTGACCTGTTTGAAACAAAAGAACATGGTTTGTTTATGATACTGTTTGTGCGCAGTTGACTAAGTCTAGAATGAGAAATGCTTAACATTTTAACTGCTAACAGTGGAAGTCTGCACTAAAATGCCTTGTAAAGAGGTATAATCTTAATTAGATCATAGTAGGTGAATGTTGAAGATTTATGAGAGCCCAAAAGGGAAGTTTCCAGGTATGAACTATTGGCCAATATTCGTAACAAACTAGGAAGAAAAGATAGGAAAAGCGTGAAAAGCTTCAGACAGGAATGTACATTCCTTTCGCCTTTCCGAGAATACAGTTCTCGGATATTCACGAATGATGAATTATAAAGTTTTCATAATATGTTACAAACAAGATGCTAAGTCATACGCTTTTTTTAAACATGCCAAAAATGAACTCATCCTCTCTAGGTTTACCATGCCACTTTCAAGTTTTTAACAATGAAAGTTTTAGTCCTAGGTTTATTGCTCACAAACAGTATCAAAAACAAAATCATGTTCTTTTGTGTAAACCAAGTCAACCATTGACTACCTGTTATCCAAGTGTAGGTATTAGATAGCCGGTAAATCAGTTTGAAAACATATGTTAATACTGAAAAGGTCCATTTTTGTTTAAATCCTTGATTTCTATAGGTTAAATATACATGTATATTTCAACTATAATGTGTTTGTATCGGTCTATCGTACCACCCACAGTATTCTAGTCATTTTATGATTTTTGTCTGTACATGAGACAGATAAAGTGCTGTTTCCTTCCGACATCACGCCGTAGACAAGTGGCATAAGGCACAAAGGAGTTGCACCAGGACCTTTGTTGGTTTGTCTCGGCCGGAGATCGAACCCACGCCCCCCCCCACCCCCATGAGCTCAAAGCAATCGGCAACCGGACCGGTCTTTTATATGAATGTGCCTTAAATAGTCTGTAGTAGTTAATGGCTTTATATAATGGACCTTTACGTAACCATATATTTACCGAAAGAGATAGTTTAAGATCATCTAATATTTAAGAGGTGTATGCAGATGTATTGTAGATATTGTTTATACATGTATACCAGATCAAAGTCATGTATAGACAAGGATAAATGTATATGTTTTATCTAGAGAGAAAGGAAAGAAAGATGCAGAGGGGGAAAGAGAGAGAGAGAGATTGACTTTTTAACCATTTTATATAGATTAGATCTAAATTGTTTAAAAATATTTTATTATTATTATTTTTATATTGTATAATGTTCTGTTAAAAGTTTACATGCACAATTTTTTATTGGAAACAGCTCTTTGTTTACTATTCCTGTGTATGTCTTTTATAATAACTACGTAGTAAGAAACGTAAACCTGACACTGTTTGTATAGAAAATTACGCATGCATAAAATTCGATGACGTAGTCAGGTATTGACCATTCGGAACAACTCATCTTTTTTCTTCCGGGTTTGGCTGCGTACAACTGGTGACCAATTATACCACGATCCACGCTAAACAGGTTTCGGTGATGTAAATAAATAAATAAATAAATAATAAATAAATAATGTTTATTTGCTTGTTTGGGTTTTTAACTTAAACCGACGCTATTTCAGTTATTCGGTTTCACTGTTTACACGAGACAAATATAGTGATTCGTCACTACGATTTCATACAGTAGACAAAATTGATGACAAACCCAGTCAATTTTCCTGACACTGGGTTTACTACGTTCCGATATACCGAAACCATTTAAAAGAATTTAGTATGAAGCAGCCAGGGATCGAACCTGCGACCTTTGGGATACAGCGCGGGTGCCGGTAAGAATAGCATGTTTTGCTTCTTGCTTTATCTAAAAGAGATTCAAAATTATTTGGAAGAATCATCTATTTTTAGTACTAATTTTCCTTTAGTCACGATGCACCATGAACAATAAATCTAGGATTTACGTCATGCTGTCCTGCCTATCACTCCAGCAACACGTGTTTACTTAATACTGTGATCTTATTAATTAATTACAGTGCATTACGTTGTTAGCTGATATTTGTTTTTGTTTGTTTTCTTTCCGTTTTCTTCAGTAGGGAATGGCCGGTATAAACTATGATTAAGAAAAGCACGTGATATAATGACCGCATGCATGTATGTGGTACTGGATGATGTAAGATTATTGTCGCATCCTGACATACATACACACGTTGAAAAATATAGTTAAGAACAACATATTGACAAGGTATTGGGCAACAATTGTATGTAGTAGAGATTCATATATTGGCACGATATTGGGACACAAATGTATGTAGTAGAGATTCATATATTGGCACGATATTGGGCACATATGTATGTAGTAGAGATTCATATATTGGCACGATATTGGGAAACATATGTATGTAGTAGAGATTCATATATTGGCACGATATTGGGCAACATATGTATATAGTAGAGAACCATATATTTGCATGGTATTTGGCCACAAATGTTTGAAGTAGATACCATATATTGGCACGTTATTGGGTAAGAAATGTTTGTATTAGAGACTTGACTTGACTATTTGCTTCGCTTCGACAGTATTTCATTCATATAGCGACGTCCAGCTAATTACAGATGGAGGAAGACCTAGAATACACGGAGGCATCCGGGTAGAACCACCGACCTACCGCAAACCAGCTGGAAGGCTTCCTCACATGAAAATCCGAATGACCCTGTCAGGATTCGAACCAACGCGGTGAGAGGCTGAGTGAGTGTTGAAGTCAGCGACTTTACCCTCTCGGCCACGCAGGTTGTAGTAGAGAACCAGATATTGGCAAGGTATTTGGCCACATGTATGTTTGTAGAGAACCAGATATCGTCACGTTATTGGATCAGATATGTTTGTAGTAGAGAACCACTTATTTGCAAGGTATTGGGCCATATATGTTTGTATATGTAGAAGAGTTTCACATATTTGCAAGGTATTTGGTCAAATATGTTTGTAAGGATTATGTGTAGTGCACAAATTGTTTATTCGATGTAAAAAATGAAATGAAATGTCGTCAAAGAAAATTACGATAGTCTGTCAATCGCCCGTCACAAAACAGTGAAAATTATAAACATGTTAATATTAACTGTTTGAATTTTACCGATATTTTCCTAAAATCCATCGGAAAGCCTTTTATATAACAAGAGAGCATATAAATTTGTTCAACCTTATTTTAACCCTAGAAAATAAATCCGTCAGTGTAAGAGGTAAAAAGTGTGTACGTTGACATATTCCTTTTCTAGTGTGCACATTGACGGTTTAGATGATTTATGTGTAAATCCCTGCATTCGGAAGTATCTAGGAATAGTAAAAGCGCATTCGACACTTTCAAGACCTATTCAAAACTGTTGTAACGTATAGGCATGGTACTCTTTTGGTCGTTTTGTTTGAATTTAGTCCTGAGTATGTACGTTTACATGCCGTGTTTGGAAAAAAATGTTCTCAAAAACTAAAAGGTGCCGAGAGACAATGCTTACATCTTTAGAAAGCTTATGAACTGGTGCGGTCGGTAAATCTACTCTTACCACCGGTCGTGCGTGCTTCTACGAGCGGTTTGCGTGCAAAAAATTGGCCAAGTAGTAAGATACACGCACGTGAAACGTACTTTTTTTGGTGGACGCAAACACGACGCAAAGCACGCAGCCCGAAAACTGGCCGGTCAGTTTTTCGCTACGACCTGTCTGCGATAATTCGAACGCCTGGAGCACGCTCGTAGCACGCAAGACAAAAGTACTGAGTAAGTGCGCTAGGCGTGCGTGTAACGCAGGAAAAGCATGCAGAAATTCCGGGGTATTTTACCACGAAGACGTACTTACCACGCAAGAGACTCGTACGTTCAACTTGCTTTCAATGTACGTGTTAACAAAAAAGGGGGTGAGCGCACTTCCTCTGTGCGTTTATCTTAACACCAAAGTACGTGGCGAGTACTTCTACCGTACTTGTGAAGTGCGTCACACTAAGACAACACACGTGACCAGCACGATAAAAGTGGGTCACAAGTAATTGCTCTCAGTTCAAAATCGCCTTCGGCAGTGTGCACAATGGCTCCAAAGACAAAAGTAGCTAGCAGAAAAAGAAAGAAGAGCAAGGATGATGAAACAGAAGAAAGAAGGAGAAAGGAAGGGAGGGAAAGACAAGCAGCTGAAGAGGAGAGAGAAGGAGAAAGGGCTGAAGGAGGAGAAGAAGGTTCAGGTGTGCAGTCAGATGCGGAAAGCACCACAAGTGCCACAGGGAAGCAGCTGTAGAAGTCGATGGCGCATCCTTCTTTGAATCTAAAACAGTGAATGATGAAGAGACTCGGTGCTCCCTTTTATATTATTTTGGTTATCCGTGCGTTCCAGCAATTTGACGCACGAGTGTCGTGCTTAACACTTCCGTGCTCATTACGTTTCTCTTACGTTTCTCTTACTTCGTAAGTACGATTTCTGAAAACGTACGCTTCACTTGCAATACACGAACGATTATCTCACTCACTGTGTGCGACACAAGTACAGATCGTACGTGCTCCTTACTTCTTCCTACTCCCAAAAAGGCGTACAGACCACTTGCAGGCCTCACGTTTAGAGCACGACACACCTACTCATAAAGTACTTACTACTTACGTCCGCTGCGATTTAATTTTCATCCTGCGACAATGCTACGTCTGACAAGAACTCCGAGGACGCACGATCTCTAAGCACGCACGACCGGTTGTAAGAGAGCCATAAGTCTTAAATTTAGGAGTGTGATAATATTGTTGAAATTTTAGAAAAACTTACCCGATTCGTGCAGGTTTTCTGCTCTTCCGGTGTGTACGTTTGCATTTGTGTTTCAAAAAGAGACGTTGCAAAAATTGCTTCCCCACACTGGTGAATCTAAAAATAGTAGTATGTCAGTCTAGATACAATGCACAGAAAACTGCGGTATTCATTTAACGGTCCAAGTAATAAAGGTTCAATGCTGTATGATGTAGTATCACACTCTCGAAGCGTGATCACTTTTAAAAACTTCCGTGATGTTTGCGATTGGTCTAATTTTGTTTTTCCCTTCACAAGGTATTTATTGGGCTTGACGTGTTTTTACCTTTTCCATTACTTGAAATTTAAAGTAAGTATATAGTGAAAAATTAAATGTTAGTACACCCGCACCCAGTGCAAATATGTTAAGTATAAGGAAACCCAAAATACAGTTTCATCGAAAGTTCTGTTTATAGGGTGTATAAAACATACACTGTCTGTGTGTTATTAACAAGTTTATTTCGAAACAGATTTTTAAATATGTAATATGTAATAATAATCTTGTACAGTATGTTGTATGAGTTGATTAAACTTTCCTGACGATTACTGCGAAGGACGATTTTCAAGTTACATCTCGAGAGACCATAATTATTTTTTTTAAAAAAAAGCAGCAATATTATATACAATTCAAATTTACTTAACGAAAGATGTATGAACAAAATATCATTCATTAACTATATGAAAAATAATTTCAATTTACAAATGTCACAATTTGTGAGTAAATATATGAATACGGTATAAAAAAGACTTGCACATAAGACGTAGTGCTACATGTGAAACGATACGACACCCAGTCTTATTATTCTGACACCGGACCAACCAGTCTTGGAATTACCCTTTTTAAATGTTGAGCGCCAGGCAAGGGAGCTACCCGTATCGTTTTAACGAGTTTTGTATGTGAAGGCCGGGGATTGAACATACCCCATCTGACCTCTAAGACGGATGCTCTAACCACCGGGGACGGTGCTATGTTGTCGGTCTATTGCAATGGGATCAGCTTGTATTTCGGTCCGTCTGTTTAGCTGTACATGTGGGTGTTGGGTGGGTCTCCTACCAACATTTCGGTATTCCATAGCTTTGAGTGTATTAATAAGCACTTCCAGAACTGGTTGGCCCGCTATCAGGAGTATGTGACTGGGTGTGGTATCATGCCACACGTCTACGGCGTGATACTGCAGTGTGGCAGCACTATAACTGTCTCACGTAGACATAGTCCCCAAATGACTGAAATACTGTCGGTGGGAACAACCATACAAACATAGTGTATAAAAGTGCACGAAGAATCCATCCGTCTGTCTGTATGTTATACAAATAACGATAATGAAACTTGATCAAATTCAATTATACTAGGTGGACATGTTAAATAGAATAAAACAAGGAGAAGTTGAAACAAACAAGGAAATAATTGAAAGCAGTTGTATGATTTGTGTTACCGTCCGTCCATAACCGACATGTGAATTTCAATCAGCGGCCGCGACATATCATAGCCGATCAAAGTAGTAGAACTATAGACTAAATAAATTTAAATTGGTACTATCGTATCTCCCTGCATGTAATACAAACACTGGTTGGCCTAGTGTTAAAATAATGTGCTTGTTTGTTGATTAAGTTTTACGTCCCGCAAACATTGCTTCAGTCATTTGGAGACTATGTCAACTTCAGGCGGTTAGTGCTGCCATACTGCAGTAGCACGCCGTAGACATGTAGACGTCGTAGATACGGTCACATTATCCTGACACCGGGCCAATCAATCCTGGAACTACCCTTACATGCTGAAGGCCAAACAATGGAGCTATTTTTACGACTTTAATATATGCTGCCCACGACCTCCCGATTCCGCGGCGGACGATCTAACCACCGGATAATGTCACAGGGTGTGGTATTCATTTCTTTCTGCTGTCATTGGAGTATATAAATTATTTGACGACAGCACATAGATTGTATGGCCGTGCCCGCGCAGACGTTCGCGTGGCAGGCAACCAACGTTTGATACATACACCGCCACACCCTCCGACGTAGGCTTGCATTCAGTGAAAGTCAAGTAGTGCATTGTAGATAAGCATTTCAAAGGCGATGTGACTGGAAATGTTTATTACCTTCACCGTGCTATACCGAATGTGTTTGGTCTTTTGTCTTCTGATATATTCATTTGCACAGAATTTATAGATTACGTAGAAGATGAACAGATGGTATACATGTACACATAATGTCACTAAGTGACACTGACAAACCCGGGAATTGTATCACTGATCGCATTTGCTTTGTTTATGCGGTCAATTTATGTGCATTTAGTTACAGTCAGTATCCGAGAGGGAGAGTAAATACACGACCGACTGCTGCTTTCGCAAGCAGGTCACTCTTTATCATACTTCAAATCCGTGTGAGGGATTTTCCAATATTCAACCTAAATAATTACACTAGGGAAAGATGTACGCGAGTTTCTCACACACCGACAGATAACGTTTCCTAAGTTTACCCTGCCATTTCTTGAAATTTACAAGTACATTTCTTACAAATTCATTCCCATCACATGATAACCAATGCTACTGTAATTCTGTGACGTGAATGTATACTATAGAACATTTCACTCCGAAATGAGACATACACCTACGTAAATCAACGAGCACTTCCCGAATACCCAATCTACATGCTGGTGTAAAATTTCACACATTGTTCAATGGGAAATAAACATACACATCATTTTTCCCCAGTCACTGATTGGTCATTTTAAATCTGCGAATTATACCGGGTATTACCGATCTCCTGATGAAATGGTCTATTAATCTGCACCCCCCCCCGCCCTTCCTCCCTCTCTCTCTCTTTTGTTACTGAACATGATATGACCCATACCTTGTGGGTTGGTACCTCCTCCCTTCATCCCTCACGGAGCGATTTAACATGTGCTACATCTTAAACACGGACAATCATGATTTCAGTTTGAAGAAAAAAAAACTTTCAGTAAGAAATCGATTTGACTATCTATATTTACACAATATTTAAAAGATTACATCTTCTGTAATAAACATACATTGAATAGCTGAAAATTATTTATTTTACATCCCATAAGACTACCATATGGAAGATTGATTTATACCAAATATGTTATCTACTCTAAATAAAAACTTACTTACTTTCACGTTGTCACTTTTTCTATGGCGTGATGTATAATTGAGATATTTTCTCCACACATTCTGACGTTATGGATGATATTTAAAATTATTCAGGTTTAACGACTTTCGTGTGTAATTGTGTTGTTTCTGTTGTTTTATCTTGAAACGTTGCGCTGAAATTCCACCGATAGATATACTCGTAACTCTCGCGTACGTCTTACAGCACAGTGCGTACTATAAAAATAACTGTCCATATCAGCCCTTCCGCACGTGATTTCCATTGTGTATATATAGTAACACGTTCCCTAGCCTGACTCACTAAACAGCTGATCGTTCAATACTGTGAATCTCTGAGAATTACCGGAAAAAAGAGTGAGTAGTGCTTTTAATATAATGTGTGTAAATAATATAAGATATATTAAAGACAAATTTTCAAATACATAATATAATTATACTGATTTATTATTTTCATTTTCACTGAATACATGTATATATCTCTTATCGTGAAATATTCGAAATTTGTTTCCAGCTTCATATGTATAACATAACTGTCAAAATTTCAGTTTTATATATGACGTTTAATTGATTGATTTCCTGTCTTCTTATCCATGCTCTATGGCATATGTATACCCGTGATCTATACTTTGGGCTCTCTCTTATTCTTTAGTCCAGCCCTCATGTGTATTCTATTGACTTAGTTGATGTGTTTAATCACTAGTTACTGTTCTCTCACATGAAGTGAATGAATAATAACAGGATAATGTGTGCCTGATTTCAATACACTTTGGATGGATAGATATATATATAGATAGATAGATAGATAGATAGATGGGGCCGTGATCTCCAGGTTGAGTGTACGTGATTGAGGACGTAGGTTCGACCCGTGATAGGCCCGGATCTTTAATGTTCCAAACATGAAGACATGTGTACAAAAGTGGGCCCTACATGTTCATAGGAAGACGATAGACGGATATATGTGCGGATAATAGATAGATAGATAGATAGATAGATAGATGTCGTAAGCTACCAAGTGCAAATGCGTAATACTGATGGGTCGATAAGGCATTACAAAACAATGTGAAGGTCAGCTGAGAGGTGCTACACTTCCGATAGTAACAAAGCCGGATTGCGCTGGTAACCGATCCCTGATCAATAACACTTGTTTTACCGAGGCAACTTTACTGCACGTGACCTGTCTCTTAAGTAGTGGTATAAGATGTCTTCTAAATGTAAAGCGTGACGCGCTAATGTGCACAGTACATCCTGACGTCATCACGGAGATTTCCGGGGGGGGGGGGGGGACTGACTTGGGGTCAAAATATAGGACAAACTTTCAATACATTTCAGTAGTTAACTTCAAACTAGAATTACGTAAGAAAGCAGCAACATCGGTCCCGCTGGTCGAGTGGTTAGATCATCTGTCCCGGAATCGGGAGGTCGTGGTTTCGATAACCGTTCGCGACATACCAAAGTCGTAAAAAATGGTACTGGTGTAGCTCCCTTGCTTGGCGCTCAGCATATAAGGGTAGTTGCGGGACTGGTTCGCCCGGTGTCAGGATGATGTGACTCAATCTCATTAAAATCTTATCCTAATTTGCACTCCTCTACTATCTGCGATTAGGATCTCACAACATCGCATTATGGATAACGTCAGATTGAGATTGACCTTTTAAGTAATTTAAGTGCTCGATTTTAAGCCAATTAAATAGCACGTTTCAAACTGACTTCGGTAAAACATTTGTCAAAGGGTGAGAAAAATGTGCAGTTTGATCGGGACTCGAACCGGATAATCGATAATCCATTCAATAAGGTTCGATGGTCGAGTGTTTAGAACGTCTAACTCATAACTAGGAGGTCTTTAGTTCGATCTTCGTCTGCGACATGAAAGCCGTTCAAATGTTAATGGTATTATAGAGCTCAGCAAAATAGAGTAATTTCAGGATTGGTTGGCTCTGTTTCTAGATGTTATGATTGGTGTTAGTATGTCACCTTTCAACGGCATGAAATCGTCGTGAGGTAGCACTATATCTGACTCATGTAGGAATAGAATTCCCCATAATGATTGAAATACTGTTGCTTGAACGTTAACCCCAAGCAACAAATAACAGTGCGCTGAACAGAGAGAGAGAGAGAGAGGGGGGGGGGTCATTAATTTGGTCAGTCGATCAGTATTGAAATGTTTGCCCAGAAACTGACCAAGGTCAGCACAAAATGTCGGTAAATCTACTTAAGCCAGATAGGTCACATTTTGTCTAAAAGCGCTTAACATTTCAAGGTATGTACTTTAGTAAATAAGGTTAAAACTAGCATTATCAGTTTGACCTGGATTTTGGTCAATATTAACAGGTTCGTAAAGTATTGCGATTTGTATGCACTTGATGCGGATGCCTTCTGCAATGTATGTGGATGCATCTATTCAAACGAGGGCGTGATATCTTGAGCTGAAGGTCATTTCTCAAAAGCGGATTTATCCAGGATTTCGCGTCAAATTATGCGTGTATGCGTGATCTTTACCTCAAAATTAAAATATTTGTATATCAGTGAAGTAAGGGTTGAAATTATATATGTGTATTTTCCCCCCGTTATTAACTATAGCATTTATGTGGTGTAAGATGTTTATATTATATGTGTATATCTCTCCCCTTATTGGCGCTATAGCAAGTGTTAAAATTCTATTTGTACACCCCCCCCCCCCCGTAATAGGCGCTCAGCGTATAAATGTAGTAAGTGTCAAAATGGTATCTGTATACCTCCCCCGTTATTGACGCTCAGCATGTAAGTGTAGACTAGTATTTTTTTTATAATTTTGAAGTTTTCAAATATCTCTCATTTCAAAACAGTTACTCTTCAATTAACCAATCGTTCAATATGCAAATCAAGCAATAAATCATTTTCAAATTAAAACAACAGAAACTAGATCCAAATTAGGGCGCTTGTGAAATGGGAATTTCCAAAATATTTCATAATGAGTGGTATAGATTTAGGCCAGGTCAAGATTGTTCACCTTACTGGTACACGTGAGACAGGCGAAATCTTTACTGATAGCAACGTTTCTGATTGAGATAAACTGGTATGTACGAGTACATGTATATTTACTTAGATGCATGTCCAAAATAGAAACGCCGTGAGGGCGCCGTGGTCCAGTGGTAACGTATCCGATTACGGATCCGAAGGTTGTGGGTTCGAACCCCGTAGGAGGCAAGAATTCTTCATAACATTCCCGGGCGCAAAGTACTGGTCCAACCCAGGAAACGTCGAGAGGGATTAGTGTAAGTTGTAAGAACTTGTTTCCCAATCGACGTAAAATAAATAAATTTAAACTAAATAGAAACGTCCAAAATGGAAAAAATACCCGCAAATGCGTAATTTCAATCATATCCCCTCGCTCAGTTCGAAGAAATAGGCCAGGTGTTCCGGATGAAAATAATTTCGCTAATATATTTTATTTGCGAATGGATCTCTTTTTGAAGCCTTTAAAAACATGTTTTGCGCATTTTTCCTCGATCATAATTCTTAGAAGTGTTCAGCATAAAGAGGGAAAATCAAAAGTATGCACTTATATCCTGTAGTCATTGATCGTAGACGAGTCAGTAAGTCTAATGTTTGTTTGTTTACTTAGGCGTAAACGTCCCACCATGAACCCAATGTTGGGTGCATCAAAACAGGTTAATAGTTCTTATAAAAATTGTCATTAAAAGTAAGTATTTTCTAGATTATAGACAGGAATGCCAAACTACATAAAATTGTAGGCTTAAACAGCTTAAACTGTTTACTGCAAAGAGACCCCTTGGCAATGTATACAAGCCCCAAAAAACACATCAAAGTCGTTTTGTATTTGATATATCTGTGAACTTTTATACCCGTTTTTTTCCCCACTTTATCCAATAATACATGGGTGCATTATTTTATGTATTTGTCACCCTCATACTCCACATCACACCCAACCCAGCATTGATTTACTCTTTACCATGACGCAATATCCATCATTTGAAGTGACCTTGATCGAGAAAATGAAAACACGTGATTCTTGTTAACTGTGCAGTGCATTTTGAATAATATCAGTCAAATGTAGTGATAGTTGCAGTATTATGCACCATTAATTGGCGGGTTGTTGCGTACATTTCCGTTGTGTGGCTGTTAGTTTGCACTGTATTTTTCTCCGGTTACGAAAATCTCCAAAAATGGAACTGGGGTCAAAAAGTTACAAAGTTGTCGAAAAAGTATAAGGAACACATGATGGCCGCAATAGTTTAGAAAAGTAAAACTGCCATGTTATGAAAACGACTTCATTTGCTTAGTACTTCACACATGGTGAAGTATTATCGAAGTATACGTATTGAAATGAAACTTATTGGCAATTCTGCTTTTTATGCATTTGTCGAATAAAACCGGTCATGCAAAAATGAAATAATCGCTGAGATCATGTCTTAAAATGCTGATGGGGCTTTGAAGTCTTAAGTTAAAAGATGTACAGTCATGGTGAACCACGTCGATATTGTATCAAGCGATCTTCTTTGGGACAATGGCGAAATATTTTACTAACTGACGCCGAAGTGACTGTTGATAAGTCTATGTCTTGACATTTCTCTTAAGGTGTATACAAATGCTTAACGAAGGATAAACAGTTTACTGCGTGTTTGTAATGGCTTAGCGTGCTTTTTGTAAATCAAATGCAGCTGGTTGCATCATGCGGGTCTATTGACCATACACGTATATGTAAAAGTTGTTTATTTGTTTAGACAACTGTGGACTGGTCTGCATAGTGCTGACTCACATCGATATCTCGCTGTAAACAAGTGATATGATACCCCACCCGTCATATTATCCTGATACAGTTCCAACCAGTCCTGGCACCGCCCTTACTTAGCCGCGTTGAGCGTCAAATAAGGGAAATTTTAACGATCTTGGTATGTCGCGGTCCGGGATCGAACCATTTAACCCCCGTTTTAAATGAATGCTCTAACCATTCGGCCAGAGTGCCAAGTCACACAATACGTTTGTCCACAAATTACCACCAAAATATAAGCATAGATAAAAAGAATATTGTATGTGATAAAGTATAGACGTGAACTAATCAATTACAATTACGAAGCAATGGTTTTTCATTAAATAAAGATAGATTATGCAGTTTAAAGTACAAATGAACACATTCATTCGGAAAACATTTCAATCCAATTAATATGCTGATGTTTTATTATACAACAACAACTAACAAATCTTCGACGCTTGTACATATTGCATAAGCCGAAATAATTTAGTTCCTTGTATTTCTTCATTGGATGAGTATAAAAAAATGTATGTTCACGCACAGATATATGGTGAATATGTCTGTGGTTCACGCAAGGCTGACTATATTTAAACGTACTTATATTTTCTTTGTTCAGATATTTTGGATAGAACAATTAACCCGGATCTTACAAAAGCTAACGTTATTTTGACACTTCTGAATAAATGACTTTACATACAAGGATAAACTGATTCTTCGTAATGTTAATCCCTGCTTCAACACTGGTCTGAATGACTAGATCACAGCCTCTATTTATAGATTGAAAAACTGCTGTCAAGATAAATGTGACTGGGTGTGGTATCATGCGGTTTGGTACCCCAGTCTTGTAACACTATAAAGATCTAAAATAGATTCGCAGTAGGGCCAACCAATCAAACAAGCACATAAACAGACATTAGATTCGCTGATAATGTACTGATCGTGGGTACATTTATTCATCAAATTAAAAAATGAAGGTGGATAAAACCCTACACGAAATCAATTAAAATCAGTGTCCCAGGAGAATAAATGTTTTTACAGTGTAAGATTTTGTTATTTTTCCATTTACTTATTTTACGATACTTTTTTGCTTCCAGCCATATTTTCGCATGCACCACAGAAGGTATAAACCACGTGCACAACACATCACGTGCCATGCCGTATCATCCACGGTTTGGTAATTTAGTTTTGCGAAATCAAGGTTAAATTACTCGGTTGTCTGCATTCATGTGAAATAATGAAAAATTCAAAGCACGTATTAGAAACATATGAGTAGTATAGGGTGTGCCACCCTATACTACTCATATGTATGCATTTATTACAGTTAGATGGATAGTATCGAATATGTCATCATAAGAATATTAAAAATGCATGTACGTGGAAACCATGTGGCAGTTTGATCACGTGATTCAGTATGAATCAGTGACCTTGGTGTTTATAGCCTTGTTTACGTATAAATATTTTTACATGCCCCTTTATTTCTAATTAAAATACATAATCCAGGGGTTTACTTAAGGATTTGACTTTCACTTGTCCAGGGGGCAAGTTACTTTGAACATCTACTAGCCCCCAGTGAAAATAGGTTGCCTGATCTTGAACTTTGTTGGTGTTTGTTAATGTTTAAAACTTAATATGTGTAATATTAAGGTGGATTTTAGTTAAAATGTATCAAAGACAATTTGCAAGCATTTTACCCCTGATATACTATAGAAAATAAAAAACCGAAAGATTTCATTTACATAAATAAACTTGCCCGCCGGGCTGTCTTCTTTGAAAAATCATTTGTCCGCAGTGATTTTAACCCGGCGCGGGCAAGTGGGCGTCCATTTAAGAAAACCCCTGATAATCACGACTGACATCTTCAAATAACAAAACGCACTTTTAATGCACGTGCGTGTGTGTGCACAGATCTGTCTGTCTGTATTTACGTATCCACATGACTCACGCATAAACCGTTTAAAATGCACTTTTTTTTGTGACGAATAATGTTGAAAATAAACAATTTCTAAATGGATATAGCGGCAAAGGAGATGGTGCTAGCTTGAAATGAGACATTACATTTTACCAGGTCGGCGATCCGGATAAACTTCGGTTATAGTAGGCTTTATGCACCTATCTCACCAGACGATCGACAATACTCGGTAAAATTCGCTGATTTAAATTGACCAATCAGTGTCTGGGGAAAAATCTCACGTGCATGTTTATTTCCCATTGAACAATGTGTGGATATATACACAGGTGCTCGGCGAGTGCTCGATGATTTACGTCCCTTTTCGGAGTGAGATGGTCTATTATACTAAGGTAATGGCGGCGAGCATTAACGGGACTTTTGACAGAAGACTGTTATTGACAGGCAGGAATGGTACCGAGTCTCTGGGGAAAAAAGACCTTTACATGCATATAATGTGGGGATTAAGACAAATTACCAATGCCATAGTGTGGGAATTTAGACTCATAAAATTTAAAAAAAAATAAAATAAAATCTCCAATTAATTAGCCCGCCTTTCTGACCTGATCAGTGATTAATCAGTGACATTTTGTAGTAATACTTGAACATTTATCATTTCATATACAGACTTTGCTAAGAATTTAATGTTTCTGTCTCTGATTATGATAAATATATATAAAAAAAACCATAAAAAATGTAAAGGACTGCGTTATCATTTGTACTGTTAGATAATTTTCGCAGTTTACAAGTCAAAATATTACTGAAGCAATGTTGACCATAACAAAGACTTTTTAAACAAAGATTGGCAACTAGTCTTAGTAACTGTAAAGATAAAAGAGTATACTCGTATTTAACCAATCGTTGCAATGTTTGGTAAAATGAGAATATCATTGACCTCATTTGACTTCTTCAAATAAGAAAAGTTTGTATGCCGACTTGTATAGTAATAATAATAATGATAGTCATATATCATGTTCCTACTGCCATCTGTCGGTCACGTGTCTGCTCACGTCAACATTTTTTTTTTTCGGAATCGAAGTAGGTACCAAAAACTTAACTGAGCTTACTTTTGTAACGTGACTAACGTCTTTGTAAACAATAAAGAAAGAGAAGTTAAAGAGTAAAGTCTTAAAGTCTAAAAGTTAGCGAAACAACCAAAACACATCCCCACTGATCTGCCAACTGGCTTGGATATCAATACTTGTCTCTTATCACCTGGTAGGCTGGTAGCCAGTGTTGAATGGTATGCTTTAGGCTGTTATTGATTTTTTTAAAAAAAAAAAAATTGCGTAAAGGGAAACTATCAGTACTGTGCACATACCAAAAGCAGTATTGACAACTGACAAGAGTTGTCTTTCCATACCAGCAACTGTTCCGCTACGGAGTTTAAGGAACGAAAACTCTGCGAAAAAGGTTTTTAGGTTTTAGTACACACACATTGCTCAATAAGAGTATTTAACAACAAAACTTGAAAATCGGGTACCAAAAATGTTACACAAAACAGCAAATACAAAAATATCAAAAGTGACACAGATGATAAGATTACGTTTCAATAATAATTTCGGGGTTCATTTCGCCATAACTTGAAATTGGATTAAGCTCAGTCTTTGTGTATAGTTTGATGAATTGTTTATCTCTTTTGTGTCTTATTTCTCGAAATTGGAAAGTAACCTCTTAACAAATGACAGAAGCTGCCTATAGAATAACTTGTTAGTGTTATGTAGTTTTAAAAAAAAAAAAAAAAAAAAAAGGTCAAAGGTCATGACCATGACACATCGCTGCAGTTACACTTAAACTAGCATTCGTCAATATAAGTACATGTAATTCATTTGTAGCAAAGTTAGTCAAGTGTATGAAAAATATTACAAAACCCTACTTACCTTGGGGTCGTGATGTTAAGAGTGCAAAAAGTTGAGAATGAAACATGAATTTTAAAAGTGTGTCAATTTCAACATAATAACTCACGTGTGTTGGTCATGTTAAGTTCTAAACTTGGCAGAAGAAGCTAGAATTTAAATCAGTTTTTTGTGGAACCCAATCAGTTGCAGCTCATTATGAAAGACATGTTCAGAAAGACCCAATTTTCTGAAGAGCGAGGAGGGAGTAGGTGGTGTTTTACCTCATGAATATTCATGTACACATGTATGATTTGATGAATATTGATTTACTGAACTTCAAGTTTGATTTTCTTTTCTATACAGAGATTTCAAGATTCAAATATATTTTTTCTAGTAACGTAAATATACAATACACGTTTCTTACGACAAGATCCAAATTTATTGATTGTGTAGATAAAATTTACTTTAAGACGTTAAATCTGTACTCCATCTTATAGTATATGTAAACAGATGAGACCCTCCCTGTACTCCATCTTATAGTATATGTAAACAGATGAGACCCTCCCTGTACTCCATCTTATAGTATATGTAAACAGATGAGACCCTCACTGTACTCCATCTTATAGTATATGTAAACAGATGAGACCCTCCCTGTACTCCATCTTATAGTATATGTAAACAGATGAGACCCTCCCTGTACTCCATCTTATAGTATATGTAAACAGATGAGACCCTCCCTGTACTCCATCTTATAGTATATGTAAACAGATGAGACCCTCCCTGTACTCCATCTTATAGTATATGTAAACAGATGAGACCCTCCCTGTACTCCATCTTATAGTATATGTAAACAGATGAGACCCTCTCTGTACTCCATCTTATAGTATATGTAAACATATGAGACCCTCCCTGTACTCCATCTTATAGTATATGTAAACAGATGAGACCCTCCCTGTACTCCATCTTATAGTATATGTAAACAGATGAGACCCTTTCGGGAGCTATCTGATCTGGATCTGCTCTATTTGCCAGAGTGTCAAAACACGTTTTTAGGAAGTAAAGGGTTATAGGTTTGTTTACCTGCAACTATTTTGACAATTGTATGTTTATAAGTTATTAATTGTTACTTTTTACGATGGATAAGCCTGTTTGATTGAACGATTTGGAAAGTTTCTTTTCTGAAACGATAAGTTTAAGTTTGTGTTTTATTCAAAGGAAAATTCAATACTTTGTCAAAATCCAAAAAACGTCCAAAATATTTGCGGTTTGGTCTCGGGTCTACGGTCGTGTTTCAAGTAAATAAACTCCCATTATGTGGTCCATTGTCCAGTGATAACGGACACGACTGTTGATTTGAAGGTTGTTGGTTCAAACCCCGTTGGGGGCAAGGATTTTGCATTACATTCCCAGGCGCGAAGTACTGATCTAACTAACGAACTATCGAGAGGGAATGAGGGATTAGTATTAATTGTAAGAACTTGTCTCCAAATCGACGCTAAAACGAATGAGTCTCAACTTACATCCCATCATAACCAAAACACTGTCCACGAGACGTTAACCCTGCACCTTATGAATATTCATGTATAAATTTATGATTTGATGAATATCAATTAAATTAAAGAAACAGTGGATTTTATTTTGCTGTTCAGACTTTGTAGAATCTGAGGTTCAATATTGTATGAGCAAACAGAGGAGACCCTGATCAAACAGCTCAAGATGAGACTGTATGCGGTAAATGGGTCAAGGCAGGCCAAAGTGTGTGTCTTGACATCCGGTTTTCAGTCACGTGAGTTGCTCGGTCACGTTGAGAGTGATTTGTAAATGTTACGAGGAAAAGTGAAGAATATTATTGAATCATCATCTGAACCAGGTTGACACCATAGTTTGACTTTAACGCGAATTACTTGACTTTCACGCTTTGTTAGTCAGATGAAAACAAGGTGTGCACTGAATTCAGTAAACAACTTATTATTATTGTTCGAACCAGTGTTCCGAATTAAAAGCCTTAGCCTGAGGTAAAATTAATTAATTCATATGATGTTAGATGGGAAGATATGAATAGCAGATTTGTTATCAGATGACGCGTATAAATCTGTCTCGATATGCTTATGTTATAAATCAGTAATTCAACATTTTTATGATTTAGAATTTCTTTCAAGGCCAATTCGTATTGTGGTTCAAAGTTATGACTTCCAACTAATTACCTTGCAGCCTATTGCTGAACAGAACAAATCTTTATTTACGACTTGTACAAAGTACATTTTCTATATATAATGAAATAAAAATTGTAAACTTTAACACTCACTCAACCCCTCACCGCGTGGGTTCGAATCCTGGCAGGGTCATTCGGATTTTCATGTGAGGAAGCCGTCCAGCTGGCTTGCGGTAGGTCGGTGGTTCTACCCGGATGCCTCCTTGCATTCGGAGTCTTCCTCCACCTGTAATTAGCTGGGCGTCGCTATATGACTGAAATACTGTCGAAGCGACGGTAAACTCAAATAGTCAAGTCAAGTCTAGTCAATAAAAATTGTAAAAGAAATAATACTAGGTCAAGTGATCACACACTTGAATACTAACCTTATCATTTGGCTTGTGCACTGGGTGGTGTTGGGAAACTTCGATCAATCAGCCTGTCTTTCTGACTAAATTAATGATTAATCAGTGTCTTTAATACAAACACTTATTAACTCATATCTCATATACAAACTTTACTAAAAATTTAAAACTTGTGTAACTTATGATCAATAAAAATAAAATGCGAATGCCTTTATTAGAAAAGTCTGTACTGTTATTTGGTTAATTTTCACAGTTCACGTGTCAAAAGATTACTACTCATAGCAATTTAGACCAAAACGCAGAGACAAACGACATGGAATAAAACTCTATTTTGTCTAAAATCATAAATGCAAAATACGTCGACAAATAATTAAGAAATCATCGTGGTGGATAAAATCGGTAGACTCCGTGACGTCAGTGTCCATGTGACTTCTATACTGCGGCGGTGCCCATTAAATTCATCACATTTCTGTGTGTTTCTTTATGTTGACATACATTTATACTTTTTTTTCTTTTTTTTTTATTTCACCTGAGGACAATGTGCACACGATAAGCTATCTTGACCACATTCCGTCCGCCGTCAACAGTTTGCTTTAGGACATTCGCTAACACCGAATATAATTGGATGGTCCTTCACAAATGTGCTTTATAAATATACAGCCTTGGTTGCCATGGCAAACAAAATAATTTCTTAATAAAAAAAAGTCCAAAACTCGTCCTCTTTGTTATCATTCGTAAGTATTAAATATTATTTGGTATGACCTTCTTCCATAATTGCTAAAATAAAGTTGATCCTTTGAAAATGAGACTCCAAGTAAAAGGAGGTGGGGTGATGGTAATATCCTTGAAATATACGCATAAAAACTTTCAAAATTCTTTTTCTCTGAAACCAATGGTCAGAATTTAATTTCACTGTGTAATTAATGACTGATGATCACATTTCAATATAATTTGGTAAAAATAATCAAAACTCATAAAAGAAATTGCTGAAGCAAGGGTGAGACTTCCATGTAAACTCATGTCACCTAAATATCTTATTTGTAAATAAAATATTTAGGCTGATTGTACTCAAGTGAGTGATCTAAGGCCCTGTATGGTTCTTTTGTTTATAGTATTTCAATGACCGATAAAACAAGAAATGATAGTGTATAATAGTGATTTCTTTGGACACAACGACAATGAATGGAATGTTATCAGTCCAGAGCAAGGTACAGTCAAGGTCAGAATGTTTGTCCCCTGGTATCCACCATCTTTCTTTATCCAGGATGTGGACGTCTTTTTTGTCTTGTACGTTTGTGTTTTTTTATCCATTTCAAAACGGGCCTTAAAAAAGAGTAACTCCCTATACTCGTCTTCATTACCATAATTACTATATTTTTTGAATACTGCTAAAAAAAATTATGATAATAATCATCATCATCATCATCGTCATCATCACCACCACCAACACACTCATCATCAATTCACCTTTTTGGCTCGACTATTCGAAGAATATGAGAGCTATTGTAGTCGCCCTGGCGTCGGCGTTGGCGTTGCAGCTTTTGGTTAAAGTTTTGCGTGCAAGTTACTATCAACCTTGTATCTCACTAACCATTTATGGTATTGACTTGAAAGTTTATAAATATGTTCAGGGCATCAGACAACCAAGGTAGATAACTCTTGACTGAATTTAATATGAATTATGGCCCCTTTTTAACTTAGAAATTTCGGTTAAGTTTTGCATGCAATAGAAAATTTGGTTAAAGTTTTGCGTGCAAGCTACTATCTAGTTTGTATCTCAATAATCATTCATGGTATTGACTTTAAAGTTTATGAATATGTTAAGGGGAATCAGACAACCAAGGTAGATAACTCTTGATGGAATATATTACAAATTATGGCCCCTTTTTTAACTTAAAAATGTTGGTTAAAGTTTTGCATGCAAGGTACTTTCATGCTGATATCTCAGAGTCCAGGCATGAGATTGATTTGAAACATCTTTAATATGTTTAGGGGTATCATACTATAAAGAAAGATAACACTTGATGGAATATATTAAAAATTTTGACCCCCTTTTAACTTTGAAGTTTGGTTAACTTTTTGCCTTTAAGCTACTATCCAGCTTATATCGCAGAAATTGCTTGTGGAATTGACTAGAAAGTTAATGAGTGTCTTCAGGGGCATCAGATAACTAAGGAGGATAACTTTTGGACTGAATTTTATGCAAATTATGGCCTTTTTCTAACTTGGATTTTTGGTTAAAGTTTTGCATGCACAGTGTTATTGTGCTTATGTCTCAGTAACTAGGCATGGAATTGATTTTAGACATCATAAAAATATTAAGGGTTATCAGGCTATCAAGGTATATAGATTTCATTTGATTTACCAACAAGCATTTTGAATAGTCGAGCGTGATGTCCCCTGACAGTTCTTGTTCTTTTCTACGGCTATCTGTCCCATTAGTACTTCTTCCTCTACGACTAACAGCTTCTACTATTTACTGTTCTCTCTCTCTCTCCCCACCCCCTTTTCAATGCAGCATGAATAAAAATGTTATAATCAGATTACAGTAGAATTTACTCACAGACATTGCCATGTGGACTGTTGATACAGCTAAGTCGCCACGCTCGTTCTGGCTTTTATAACTGTTAAATTCTCTCTTAATAAACACTTCAAAGTTTCAAAAGTTTATTGGCATAAGTCAGCAATACATTGCCTTTGGCCAATTACATTCAAACATTACAAACATGGCAATCAATATAAATGCAACTATTCGTTAAATTGCGATAAATAAACAATATTATAAATTACACAACTAAATATTCTATGAAGTCAAAAGGTACATGAAACAAATCACATTTACATAATATCATATATGAATATAATATCATATATCAAAAAAGAAACTGTTATGTTGTTGTCTTTAGTGCAAGGGTTTCATTTCTTAGTTGAAAAGCATTTTAAATATATTTTGTTAGATTTAAAATTACTCTCTTAATTTTTGTAGACATAATACTTTTAAACTTTTGCAGTGTGGACCATCTTATATTTCCTAGAAACTGATTTCTTAAATTCCGATACAATGGACAGCATAAAAGAAAATGAAATTCAGTTTTAGGTACATTCATGTTACAAACTCTACATAGTCTCTCATCTCGATTTATTTGGTTGTACCTCCCTGTCTCAATTTCTAAATCATGAGAACTAAGTCTAAAGCGGGTTAATTGTTTTCTCTGTGTTTCATTGAAAGGTACTAACTGTTACACTAATACTTAAGATCCGACAAAGCATGTAATATCTATTTTCAATAGTCCATTCATAATAAAGAGGTCAAAACCTATGACATTTATTTATATCCCGCACGTGTTGGTGTCTTACACGTGTCAATGGTTACGGTTTGTGGTTCCCAAATGTTTACATAACCAATGTCGTGTTGACCGGTTGACCTACCATATGTGTGTGTGTGTGTGTGTGTGTTTTTTTTTTTAGTGTTTGTAAGCACGTGACCCATAGAAACTGTAGAATATCAGTAGGGGAGGAGTACACATAAATGGTTATATTTCATGTAGGTACAAACAAGGGTTTCGTTTTATGTTGCTGAAAAGCATGCAACACAACAGTATTTCTATCATTATTTTTTGTAGACCTTTATTCATTTCTAACGGCAAAATGCGTTTGTACCCACATGGAACACTGAAAAAACAGTAAATTTGTTTGTTTTTTAAACTGTCCACTACGTTTTATAACTATATATCAGCGACCTCCAAATAACAAATTTTAAATAAGGCCCATACATACGGGTAAGATTATTCAAGTAAACACTTAATTATTTTAAATATATAATATACACGTGATTAAAATGGGCACGTCTGTTGATTTTAAACTGAAATGGTTTGTTATAAATACTGTCATTATTTGTTCGGGGCAAGGTAATAATAATAATAATAATAATAATCAAAAATAGTATTTTCTTTTAATTACATGTGCGTTGATCTGTAAAATTTTGATAACCCATTAACAATAAACAGACGACATTTATTACGTAACACTTTGTATGATAAATTTCCAAATGCATGATTTTATTAATAAGAAGAAAGATATGGCAACGCAAGGAGAAAAAATGGTTATCCTTGTGTACTGAAAACATGAACTCCCGTGTGGACAATATTTTAACTTAATATATCAAACATAAAGGATTTTTTTCAATATCTGTATTGTTTCTAAACAGTTCTTGCTTCACTGAACTGTGTAATAAAATCAGTGAGATGTGGACAGACTAACATAAATAAGAGTCACGTGACTTATCGGTAACAAGTCACATGACTTCCAGTTATGTAAGTCTGTCCACATCGAAGGAGGGCATAACCAGGCAGAGCACAGCGTTAGCAAGAAGTGTTTTGCTCTTGGCGGTGAATTGATATAACTGGATAAATTGGTGAGTGGTGTTGATTTATACAGTTAGTTCAAACTCATTTCTCTGTTTACTCATTTTATTTCAGAAGTGTTCTAACATTTGAGTAATCTCTCTATACTGCCAACTCCTCTCGCGAGTGTTAGAACAGAACAGAACAGATTTTATTACACGTAAACTTTACAGTTTTTTGTGTTATATACACATAATTAATAAAGATATACATCACAATTATACAAAGAGGCAGGACAATTTATAGATAAACCGATTTCCCACTTTCTTTTTATTTTTCTGTGATTTCTGTATTTCTTAAAAGTAATTAAAAAAGGCCACGCACTTTTAACATTCTAATCATTTAAATTGCGGAAAATGAATTGTATCGTACTTATTCTTTTATATTATTTGGCGATAATATTTAGACGATAATATCTTAAGGCAAATGTGAACGGCTTTTTATTTTTAATAATTTCTGAATTTAATTATAAATATTTATAAACGCATAA
>CM037793.1:26328114-26356993 GCA_021229015.1 Solen grandis | reverse complement strand
GGTATGAGAGAAGAGTCATTTGGTAATATGTTGCTTGATAATAATTTTATGTCAATTACTTCTAATGAAAAGGTACGGTCACTATTAATAGATTATCCACGAAAGACAGCAAAATTTCTCGTGAAAGCAATGCTTATCAGACAAAGACATGCATATGTATAATGCTTTTATCAATATGTATAATGGTATTGTTTTGTCAGTCATTAATAATATTCTTCAGTCATAATATTTGATCTCAGTATAATATGTTAAAAATATATATAATTTTACATTTATATGTACTTTAATTGTATGTGACATATAGGCCCATGGGGCCGGGTGTTGATCTTGTACTGTATAGATGTATAACACATGTCACTATAATAAACAATTTACTTACTTACTTACTTACTTACTTACTTACTTATAAGCATTTCATCTTTTAGAATACGCTGAGCGATTTATATTGACTAAATAGTAAAGAAATGTTTACAATCCTAGTTGGCCCAGTCATATGGCAGACACCTTGTGATCGAAAAATTCCAGGTTCAAGAGAGTATTTCATTTGATATTCAGATAGCATTCACGCCTTTTTTTTTCCTGGTATAAGTTTCGATATGGGTACATTTCATATACTTGAACATTGATGATTCATGAGCTAGTTTTCCATTTTGTTTAATTTATATACATTTTTAAAAGAAAGATCTTGTCAACGAGCAAAAGTAAATACAACACAATTCTACAATGAGATTTGAACCTGTGTTTGCGCAGTAAACAGGATTTTTCCCAATGGCTTTATCCACTGAGCTACTTTGCTTCTCATAGACAAGCTGAGAAGTTTAGGTCATTTTTTTTTTTATTTATCTGAAAAAGCTTGACAATCACATTACCATTAAAAGAGTTAATGCTATTCAAAATGTATTTGCTTATCTCTTTGTAATTATTTGTTTCACTATACAGTAGAACCTCGCCAAAATCGAACATCAAGAAACCGAATTCCCCGCCATTTTGAAGTTTATTTTCGGTCCCGATTTCTTCCCTTCTTATTATTAACTAAAATAAAATGTTTAATCCGATAAACCCAGGTGTCAGATCTTGAATACATTCCATATCATTGCGTTCGTCACCGGCATGCGACGCTACCTGAAACAGCAGATGGACGGTAAAAATATGAATCACTATGTTGACATGTTTGAACGATTATGTTAATCAGAAACACCGCAGTAGATTATGAAATGTTATTACTTTTCAAAACATGCAAATAGTATTTAGATCTATGTACGTAAAAGGATGTTTTCACGGCAGAACGATTTCTACGATCTACAAGATACAAGAAGCTTTATTTAACGTCGGTCTAGTGTAACAAAATAACATTAGCATGTAGCTATTTGCCGACAAAGTAAAACAAAGCATCAGCTTAAAATAACAAACAACAGACATAACAGGGTACCTGTAAATGAACGCATGATTAAGAATAAATATTTATTAATACTACTAAAGATTAGCTTGTCACATAGACAAGTTTGTTAAAACTAAAAAATTGAAAATATAAAATAGGGTTAAATGATTAAAGCTAAGCATGGTACATGTATTTTGCAAAGCAAAGATCACAGCCAAACACAAAGCATCAATCTCATGGATATATGTAAGCAATATTATGCATGACTAAAGAAATAAGATAAATGTTAGGGCAGAGTTTCTAAAACACTATGCTATACATGACAATTACAATACAAACATCACAGCCGAACACAAAGGATAAATCACATAAATGTTAGACATATGAAAGGAGAAATGAAATGAAATGAAATAAATGTACAAAGTTGCTAAACACCATGCAAATTAAGGCGACAAGAATAATACAATGCACGCAAATGAAATGTAATAAGCACAAAAAAACACAGCAAGGTAGAGTTACTGCAAATAAATAATAGTTAAAACAGAAAAAAAAAACATTTAACACACAGGGGAAACAGGTAACTGATCAGGTGCACTGGTAATGAAAACGCAGACATGCACGCACAAAAACTATAATTTCCATCGGATTTTTAATCCGAATAATCGTTATTTCGAAGTTTTCAGCTTGGTCACAAGGACTTCGGTTAACGAGGTTCTACTGTACTTGAAAAATATAGTTACTTTCGTAGTTTTAGTAAAAAAAATCATTTAACCTCTATCTATCCCTCTCAACAGTTTCTGAATTAAACCAGTACTTTCAGAGTAGAGATGTTATTGATGTGTTTTACCTCAAGGCTGTAAAAGTAAAATGGAATAGATATGTACGCTGGGCAACAGAGCATTGTTTCACCGCGAGACTGACTCTCCCATATTCTTGACAATTTTGAATCATTCTGTGTTAACAAAATAAATATAAACAAAAGGACGTTGGTGGAAAAACTGATTTCATTTCATTGTTGTAGTGTTTATTTATTTCTTATTGTTTGGGTGTGTGTGGGGGGGGGGGTGAAGTCATCCTGTCATTTAATGCTTCTCAAGGTTGATGCATATATAATCAAATTAAAAAAAAATAGACACAGTCGTTGTTACGACAAAACTGGGATAAAGCCCTGTAATCATGATAGAATGGTTCACATCTGTCAATAGGTTAATAGAAATCCGAGAATGTCAATTAAAACGTGCAGGTAGCAGATATAGGTGGTGATTACCAATGTTTTGAAATGGCCTTCTTATCGCAAGAGAAAGCTTTAAACATTAACTTATATTTAAGGACGTTTCAGCGGGTTACAGCTAATTTTGATTTTGGTATTTTTTTTTTAAATTTCCGATTTATTTTAAGTAAATTATAGAAGAAAATTCAAATTTTAAGATACATGTGTTAAGAATAGCATTAAAAGTATATTTGCAAAATGTTGAAAGTACAAAAAGTCACATTTTAATGTTTTTATGCATATTTAGCTAAAATTTCAATAAAAAAGCAGTTTATGTTAAAAATCAAACCTGGTGAGGTGTATCTTTTTCTACATTTTCAGAAAGCATTTATATCAAAGGACTGACTCTGAAAAAATAAAGGAAATCTGCCCGTTTAATTTTTTTATATAGAAAAATATATATAAAAATTCACAGTTTTGGGATAGTTTTTGTATACATTTTAGTAAGGGCACAAATGAGATTTAGTACCCGTTTTGTATTTTCAATGCATATTTGACAGTATTTCTATCTGTAACTTATAGAATACATTATACGTTACAAAAGGTGATTAAGGTATTTTAAAAATTTCATTTTAATATGCTGTTATTATATTTAGAATCGGAATCTTTCTTATTGTTTTACCGCCATGTTTATTTTTCAACAAATTTTAGCTTATAACGATGCTCTACCATAAGCTTAATCTCTAAAACAAGCATGTGTCGTATAATGGCCGTATTCAAGACAAGTAGCCTTCTTGGTCTTTATACACTTTATTTAGCATGACAGGTCATGGCCCACTCAGACTAAGCGCTGCCATGTAACGTACTTAGCCCATGGTCGGGTCTCAAGGCTCTAACAAGATCTCTCCAGGTATCCCCCCAGATCTGCTTCAAGTATCTAACTAGGCCTATCTCTAGGTATCTAACTAGCTCTCCTTGCAAGACCCTTGACCGGTCAGTTTATATATTGGCTGGTTACCAGCCAGCCAGACAGTAAACATGTGTACATGTATAATAAGTGTTAACGACAGTCACAACTGAGACAGACGTTGCATAACTAATGCAACGGTCCTGACAGTAACCATATGTATAACATAACACTCCTTTTTTTCCTACTTAAATTTACAGTTATAGCGACCATGCCAGTCAAATAAATATATACATATATTTTTGAAATGAGTGATTACAATTGCAGTGGGGCGGTATGAAAATAATCAAACATGTATATGTATTTATATACAATGAAAGTACGCCTACCATAAAAATAATGACCAAAAATTATTTTTACATATACATAACAAGAGAAACAAAATAAATGAATAGAGTAATTGCAGTGATAGTGCTGTATAATGTGATAGTTAAGGCAATTTTAAAGTATTGATAAAACATGAAATATTTGACAACTGTATGTCAAGTTCATATTTTGTTGACGTCTCACGAAGATGGATGGAATGGCATGATGTAGCGGTGATTATTTTCAGTAGCAGCGACGGTTACTATCAGTGCATCTGTCAGTGCACAGTTATTCACAACCATGAAACACAATACAAAAAAACAAGTCGTCAGTATTCATCTCAAGTACTGAGCTATATTTCAGCATGTCTCTACGCGTGTTTTATCATTAATTACATGGGTTGCATAAATTAACTAAACAGTAATATCTACATTCATATTTACGGTATTTACTCACAAATATAATACACTTATGATTATTAAAAATCATAATTTCCTGGTCTTATACAGCAGCGTATTATTCACGCTTTTAAGTGCTGATGCCAATAACACGTTGGCTCGTGTAATAAACTTAGTTTGTTTAACTTAAACATCACTAAGCCGCACTCCGCTATACACAGTTATCGCCAACTTAATTCTATATACGGGTACATAAGTCGCTTGTCAAATTCATGTCCATAATTCAAAGCTAGGTCCGGCAACATGACAGAATTCTGCTGCATATATCAAATGCACCTCGCAGGATTCTAAAACTTGACTGCAGTAGTGTTATGTAATACATATGGTTACTGTCAGGACCGTTGCATTAGTTATGCAACGTCTGTCTCAGTTGTGACTGTCGTTGACACTTATTATACATGTACACATGTTTAGTGTCTGGCTGGCTGGTAACCAGCCAATATATAAACTGACCGGTCAAGGGTCTTGCAAGGAGAGCTAGTTAGATACCTAGAGATAGACCTAGTTAGATACTTGAAGCAGATCTGGGGAGATACCTGGAGAGATCTTGTTAGAGCCTTGAGACCCGACCATGGGCTAAGTACGTTACATGGCAGCGCTCAGTCTGAGTGGGCCATGACCTGTCATGCTAAATAAAGTGTATAAAGACCAAAAAGGCTACTTGTCTTGAATACGGCCATTATATGACACGGACTTCTTTGGTGCCGTGACCAGGATAGATAAAGAGAAAAAAGTTTTGAAATATTTGTCACACAGAAAAGAGTCAATATGGGCAATTTTGTCTGCCATGGGAATAAAACCCTGCATTCTGTAGGAACATGCATAAAACGGCATCTATGCAAAATTACCATTTTCTTTGTCAATAGATAAGAGTTTTCTAGATTATTGAGATGTTGTGTTGAGGAGAATTCCAAATTTGGATATTTTGTGAAATGCAGTCCTGACATTTTAACTGGGATACAAAAGGGGGTTTAAACGGAGACTGGGCTAGTCTATCATAGCTGCCCGTATGTGTGCTATAGATGGTATCCTGGTCACGGCACCAAAGAAGTCCGATAGTATCTCATCGTATTTTGAGAGCTAAATTCACTTTTAAATGGATTTTTTTTATTTTGTCATAGGATGCAACACTTTCGTGCAGGTGTAAAGGAATGAACTTTATTTATTTGATTAACACCAAATTAAGTAGACCTGAAAATGTCATACTTGTATATGCATAAATAGGGTAGACACAGAATTACATAATTTGATCTCAATTGAAACAAATCCAAATAATTGGGCCACTAGTCTCACTTGATTAACCCTTTTCCATACTCAGTCATCTTGTACTATCATTTCAAAACCAGATCAGACAGGAGGTAATCCTTGATTTATACACGTTTTACTGTATAAGTGTTGTTGGTCTTCATGGCCAAATGGTTAGGGTTGCTGACTTACGGTCACCTGACCCTCACAGCTGTAGGTTAACTCCTAAGTCTTGTCAATCAGGTTTTATTTCTGAAATGTTCCAGCTGGCCTGCTTTAGACTGGTGTGTTTACCTAGGTGTCATTATTCACACTGGTCTTCTTCCACATCTGATAAACTAGACATCCCTAGATGACTGAAATACTGTCCCGGTGAGGGTTGGCTCCAACTCCACAGTTTAACTTTAACATTTTACTGGTATGATAAGTAACAATCAGTGATTAATCTGAGTTGCTTGCATGCTGATTTTATATATTTTATAAATTGTAACTGCCATATGGTGCCAGATACAAGCCATGAAGTCCCTGGTTTGAGACAAATTTCTGCCTCTGAACACTTAAGCTATTCATACGTTTAAGGAATATGAACAAGTTAAGAGTTTAACAGATGCTTTGTCTTTGGTACTGGTTCACCTCAGAAACCCAGGGATGTGATAAATGACCATAATCAAATGACCAAAGATGTTGTACTGTTAGAGTATAATAACACAATCTGTAGATGGCACAATCATGACCTTTAGACGTCCAGTACATTTCGATGAAGTTAATCATTTCATTTAGAAAATTCTAAATGATATACTACAGAAAGATAAAAAGAAGTCCGTGTCGTATAATGGCCGTATTCAAGACAAGTAGCCTTCTTGGTCTTTATACACTTTATTTAGCATGACAGGTCATGGCCCACTCAGACTGAGCGCTGCCATGTAACGTACTTAGCCCATGGTCGGGTCTCAAGGCTCTAACAAGATCTCTCCAGGTATCCCCCCAGATCTGCTTCAAGTATCTAACTAGGTCTATCTCTAGGTATCTAACTAGCTCTCCTTGCAAGACCCTTGACCGGTCAGTTTATATATTGGCTGGTTACCAGCCAGCCAGACAGTAAACATGTGTACATGTATAATAAGTGTCAACGACAGTCACAACTGAGACAGACGTTGCATAACTAATGCAACGGTCCTGACAGTAACCATATGTATTACATAACACATGGTGACACCTTATTTTTGATTCATATATCTTTTAGTTAAAGTCTAAAGTACTTATATGCAAATTTTTAGAAAAATCTGTCCGACAGAAAAACCCGCTCAAACGCTTTTAAGCTTAAAACTTTTACTGCCAAATGCCGTTGAGAAAATGAGAATACAGAAGGCTCATACAGGTGATCAATGCATATCTTGTATCATTTAATTAATCATGCCTTATAGATACATTGCATTAGATACATATAACAGCGTAAAGCATGGTCCAGTCAGTTCCAAAATTTGAAGTCAAGTTAGAATAAGGTATATCTCGTATACTAGAATTATAGTCTATATTAGAATCAAAAAGGCTTACACGAGTCCTGTACAATTCGAAAATTGAAATCAGTTCTAAAAAAGGCATTTCATAATGTCAATTAACATTTCTCATTCAGTAGTTATCACAACGATATATATATATATATATATATATATATATATATATACAATGTATATATAAATATATATATATATATATAAAGACAGTGAAAGAAGTATTTAAAAAGTATTTGGAACAAAAAAAAAAAAAAAAAACCACACACACACACACTTTTTTACAAGACCAAAATGTGACATACTTTAATGTGAAAATACATACGAGTTCCGATCTGACATTATCCTATTTTTCAATTATCTATCTTTTTAAGGCATTGTTGTATAGCCACACCTTTGTCCTACTTGAGGATTATGCCATAAGACAGTGCCAAATGAAACTTTTAACGATTTTCATAAGTAGATATTCTTATACTTACAGAAAAAAGTATTGAACCATTGTTTGTTGAGATAGCAACTAGTTGTAAATACATGTATACGCTTCTCATTCTCGAAATATTGATAAAGTAATCTGACTGAATTTCAGTTTCTTTGCTGTATATGTAGTTGTTTTTTTATCAAAATACTTCTCTGAGATGCACATTTAGAACTATTTCGGGCCGAAATTTATAAGTATCTGCAGTATATTATAGACTATTTCAAAACCATTAATGTTTACCCCACCTATTGTCGTGGCGGGGGAATGCCGTCTACTTTCTCCAATACTTAAATACCCATGATCCCTTTTTAAAAAGTATTTCTTGTTTCTTTTAACGATAAAATTCTTAAGTCTTGTATGTTTTCTTTTTCTTTCAGTAAACAATTGTAAAGATGAACGCAGCATTTCTCTTTTGTCTTGTTTCCTTGGCGACCAGTTGTTATGGGTACAGAAATGGTCCCCCACTCAGTGCTTGTGGAGACATGTTCCCCGAGGGACATAAGACAGACGCACGGATCGACATGCCGCCGTTCACCTTCAAAATGAATCAGACAACCTACAGTCCGGGAGATGTTGTAGAAGGTAAAATCATTACGCCATGATGATAATAAAGCATCATGATAAGTATGATGCTTCGTAATAATGTGCCATGATAATGCGTCAATATGATGATACGTTATGATGATTATAATACATAATAATGATGATTCATGGGGATTAAGCGGGTGCTTTTTGATAATTGATTCTTCTTCTTGTGATGATGATAATGCATCATCATCATTATAATGCGTCATTATAATGATGATAGCTCATGATGACGATGAAGATGAGGAGGTTATTGCGTAATAATAATACCTTTGTATATTACGTCGTAACGTGGTGATTGATGCCGATTTCCATTCTTGCAGTTTCGTTCGAGTCTGCCAAGAACCCAGAAAACCCTGAGGAATGGTTCTGTGAGGGTGTCCTCATTCAAATGAGGACATTAAACTGTGATGAGGTCACTTCCGTTGGTCAGTTCAGTGTTATGCCAAATGACGACTTCTTGAAACCATTTGATTGTTTCCAGAAAACAGCGGTGAGTTTTGTTTCATTTATTACATACCATCTTCCTACGATACCATTTCGATGTATACTGGTGACGACGACGAAAAGTTGTTTTTTGGGTTTTTTTTTTTTTTTTTTTTTTTTTTCCGTTTTTTTTTTTACTTTTTTTTTTGTAACACTGTATTATTATTATAATTATTGTTAGTAGTAGTAGTAGTAGTAGTAATAGTAGTAGTACATCATCTAAATACATAAATAAAATAAATACAATCATCAATATTTTAGTAAATATAATCGACCAGAACTAAATGGATTTTAAAATTTTAAAGTTCCATCATTCTAAAGCAAAAGTTAATGGTTCAGAGCGATGTGTTGTCCGCTAAGCACTCTACCATAATTTGTTTTGACGCGCAAGGGAAACAACTGCGTAGGAGTTTATTATCCTGTGCTAGTTTGATAAACGGAGTGACAGGGACAGCAATAGCCCACAGAACCAGCGCTGCATCTTTTCCTAACAGTTGTAGTATCACCATATATGAAACAGGTAAACATGATTTAAATGTTTTAGGCTAAATTGGTCAAACGTAGCGTATATGTAAATATTCTAAATGAACAATCTGGTTAAGTTATATATTGTTGTTGTTCCAGAGCGCAATCCGCCATTATTCCCACCTGCATGTGTATGACAAGACATTCTACTGGACAGCACCATCGCAACCTGTCGGCCATGTCTACCTGAGGTATGGTATATTTCCGGATGAACTAAACGACCACCTGTATTAAGCAGTCAACTTGTTTTCAGACATCGGCTTACTTTAATATTTCCAAACTGGTATTTTGCATTTAACATCCATTTAGCAGTCATCTTCACTAAGCGACCGTATTTCCTGTTTCCTTGCATGGTCGCTTATGACAGGTCTTACCGTATTACACTCACAAATACGTAACAGAGCTTGTATAGTAATATATACATAACTTCTCAAAATTTGCTTGGGAACATTTACTGTTCGTTGAATGTCATAATACTACTTTAATGATAATACTAACTAATAATGATTAATGCAATGATTGAAAAAGATACATCTGCAACTCAGTGCCCCAAACAACCAAATATGAAACCAATTAAAAGCTATCATTGATGGTGAAAACAAATATGTCAAATGCATGTAAGTAAATAGGATTTCACTAAGTGATCCCTTGTAAAGTTCGAGTAGTATATCTATGGTTAAACTCTTTATATTCTACAAATCTATAAAATATGACTTTGTGTATATAAACCATGGCATACAAACTACGCATTTATTATGAACCCTATCACCATTCTATTGAAAAAAAAAGTTAATGAAAATATTTTCTTTTTTTACGTTTGGAACTCATATTACTTTCAATGAAGATGATCATACCTCACAAAAATCAAGAAAAAACCTTTGTCAGTCAGATTGTTACACATACACACACACACACACACATCTGTTATCACCGCCTCTTCATCATATTGGCCTGAACTAGACATCGTATATTAGACTTAAAACACGCAGTTGTTTTTTAACCATAGGAAAAAGAACAGTTTCTCACAGAAAATATGAATACATTTTATAAACGTAAGGACCTAGTGTATAGTTATGCATACGTACATATATCTCAAATATGGTATGCCCTTAAGGAATGTTTTCACGTGGATCATTTTTATTGTATTATAACAGAGGAACTTTTGCACGAAACCAGGAGAAGTTTTGGACCAATGTTTTCTCGGACTACTTGAGTGACCCTACCGACAACAACGTCGACTTCAAGAGGTGTCCAGTTCGATCCAAGCACTCAAGCAGCTCCGCGACCTCGATAACTGCTTGCATCTTTCTGACCGTTGCTGCCATGGCAACCGCTCTGATTCTGTAATGTTCTTGAACAGTAATTTGTGTACCCTCTAATTCTTTCACGAAATATATCATAGTTAGATTATTTTTGTTTCACATTATCATCCGTTAGTTTTTTTGAAATGAAGTGTTGAAAATGTCTACCCGTTTATTGCATTGATGTTTAACGTTATCGAAAATTGTATGATATTTGTATATATAAACAACTGTGCAAGAGAATTTCAATGCAAGCATTGATTTAATTGCTATAATAAATATATATGATCTAGGCAAAACCATTCATATCTATTTTTTGGTCATAGACTGTTGATTGCTCAACTGGGAAAACAAACATGTATAATGTTATGATATTTTATCTCTGACTGATTTACTTTTTTGTTTATATTTTGCACACATGGCTAAAATATGTTATTTTTTATATACTTGTATGTGTCATGTACATGTATTGCCATTCATAAAGTTACCTTTTTGTGATAGTGTGCAGCTCTGGAATACTAAAGTACTGATGTACCAGTCATTCTTCAATGACAAACCTGTTATTGCTTGCTGAACTAAGACCGCAAGATGCATGTGATATGTAAGACTTTGAATCAAAAGGTCCCAGCTCGCCATGGAAGTTCTGTGACTAGCAGTTTTTACAGAAAAAACATTCTCACACAAGTTGTGGAATTCTATATTATATATAAAAAAAAAAAAAACGCAAACCACGTGCCGGCGTCCGTGGCACATTATCACGTGATAACGCACCGGTACATAAATCCACAGTAAACGAGCTATTGAAGGATTCTGTACTAGATGTTTTGAGTCACCATCCATACAGTCAAATCCTCTCTCCGTGTGACTTCTGGTGTGTGTGAGGCAAAATGGGCCTACTCTGAAGTGCTCAAATAAACAAACCTTGAATATTGCAAACCTATTGGAAGAAACACCCTACTCTATGAACTTAATAATGGCGCTCACATAATATCAGTCTGCATTGTTGTGCTAATTTCCATTAATATACAAAATGTACCCATCATCGTTAATAAATTGAAGTAAATAAAAGTATTCCTTTTTTGTATGTTCACCAAACGTCTTGGCCTACTTTCATCTTAATAAAGAGTCATTTTTCGTATCACGTGACCATTAATGCACCTATGAAATGCAATTGGATGTTGAGGTAGAAACAGCCAATCAAAACGTTTGTTCTTTCTTCTAAAAGTCACTTGATGGCTGAATTAAAGTGAAAGTATGCCAACGGTTGACATTGGCAATATCTACTGACTTCCTATCGACCGAGGTAAGTATGCCAACGGTTGACATTGGCAATATCTACTGACTTCCTATCGACCGAGGTAAGGAAAGATTATGCATGCTGATGAGAGCAATTAATTTGTTTTATGGTACTTTTAAAACGGTTTGCCACGTACTTTCACAGAAACGACTGTTTACACTGGTAGACCGGGTGTATGCAAAACTGTGTCAATATTCTGGAAATCGGATAGTTTTTCAAAACGGGTTTCGATGCATGATACTTTTTGAATTTGCATGGGTGGAAAAGTATTTTCTGTGACATAAAAGTATATGCTTGCAATTTGTGCAATGTATTTAAAGGTAACAAGAGATAACTAAATAAACTATACTTTGTTTGTCCAAACAAATGACAGAACTTTTTTAAAACTATTTCTTAACCTGATCAAGTGATTTTACTTTGTACATATGCCATGCTATCGTTACGAGCATTCATGTTGATCAAGTGTTACGTATCTATCGCATGTAAAGGATTTCAACAGGTTTTGGTTTTGTTTTTTCTAACAGAATATTTTCTTAAATTTTGCACACAAATACATAAGGCCATAACTTAAAGATATATGAATTATAAAAAGGGGGGTCACCTTGCTCGTTTAAGAGACTTAGTTTATGGAAAAACATCACTCTTGAAAAGAATCATGGTATTAAAAATGTTAAGATTGCATTCTAAATACTTTATTTACATATCACAACAATGTTTTCAGAATCTTTTACCATATTTTGTAAATTATAATTATGTTTTATAAGTTGCAGGTGAAAATTCTGTCAAACATGCATAGATATTTTACCACGAACAAAAGTAGTCATTGTGTCTGAACCAAAATATATACATAAACTACCCAAAAGCTATAAAATTACATACATATTTTTCTTAATTAAAAACTCAACGGACAAATTTCCTTTATTTTTTTTTTATCCAAAAACCTGATATAAAGGCATTATAATGTAAATAAATGGTAACCTCACCACGTATGTTTTGTTTTTTAACTAAAACTGAGTTTTTATTAAAATATTAGCCTTATATGCATAAAAACACTAAAATGTGACTTTTTGGATTCTAACTTGGCAAATATACATTTAAATATGTTTTTAATACAATAATCTTAAAATTTTGGGATTTCCTCGAACATATTCCTAAAAATAAATGATAAATTTAAAAAAAAAGAAATTACCAAAATTGAAATCAGTGTTATCCCGCTGAAACGTCCTTAAAACATGGTACTTTAAATAACCAGGCATTTGAGGGCCGGGTTTCAAAAACAGCTGATCACAATCCCTTGAAATTACTTTCGGAAAACATAGACACGAATGCAAAACAATACTCTGATATACAACTTCTTTGAAAATCCGCCAAGAAATGACGCCTTTATAGCTGCAAAATTCTTTTGTAGCAGATATCAATCATGATGTGGAATGATTTCACATAAATAAGAAAATCACAGCGTGTTTGTGAAGGACTAAGAGGCTTTGCTGCTTGTTAAAATCATGGATATATCGAAAACCGATCATTAAGATTGTAACACTTGGTCAATCCTTAACCCTTTCCCTCATATAGACTCATTTTAACCCTTTCCCTCATATAGACTCATTTTAACCCTTTCCCTCATAGACTCATTTTGACTCACTCAATAAGTACCACATAAAGCCTGATCTGCAGAAAACCACAGTTAGACCTTACCAAATTTAATTACAAAATCCTCATTTCCAGACCACTGAGGAGCAGCGAACAGCATAAAACCTGATCAGCCTGCGAGTAACTCGCAGGCTGATCAGGTTTTATGCTATTCGCATAGGTCTTTTCATGGTATCCTCTATGAGGAAAAGGGTTAAGATTGGCAAAAGCTTAATTTTCGTTACACAGTTAGAAACATTATGTTTATTTAACGATATTATCTTCATAATTAAGATGACAAATTACGTTTACTTTTCCCCAAATTATACTTTTGAACTAAATGAAAAAAATGAGTTTTATTACGGCTTTCCGCAACCTGCGGAAAACGTATAGGGTTTGTTATGTTTATTCTTCTTATTACGGCTTTCCGCAAACTTGCGGAAAACGTATAGGGTTTGTTATGTTTATTTTTCTTATTATTATTATTATTATTATTCTTCTTCTTCCAACCTAATTCAAGAGTTAATTTATATATGTTGCCAATAGCCAAGCAACATGAAAATTAAAATGCTTCGACAAAAAAGTATAAATTTTTAAATTCAATAATTTTTAATTTTCAATGACGTCAATTGACGTCAGATTTGACGTCAGCTTCAAAAGATTGTTCGCGCTATAGAGCCTTCAATTCTGGTCTGATTTTCTTGATATTTTCACAGTAGATGTATTTTAGAAGGTAGATGTGCACCCTGGCATTCAAATTTCAAAATTTGAAAAAATTGAGATTTTATGGCAAAACCAAGATTCGAACTTAGGTCCTAAATTTATATTTTAATGTTTCAAGGGAACCTAATGCGTTAGAAGAATGAAAATTGGACATAATATCGGCATAGAGGTCTTCTTTTTATTTCTTAAAGGATTTTTTCTTAAGTCACGTGGTTATGACGTCATAAAAACGACAAAAAGCAACTTTTTAACAAATTTATTTCGCTCTTATATCATGACTTTTCACTCGATCTTTTTAAAAAATTTATTGCAGTGATTAAAAAGTTTACATTTATAAATTAATTTATTTTTAATTTTCAATGACGTCAAATGACGTCAGATTTGACGTCAGCTTTAAAAGTTTGTTCGCGCTCTAAAGGCTTCAATTCTGGTCCGATTTTTTGATATTTTCACAGATGATGTATTTTAGGATGTAGATTTGCACCGTGGCATTCAAATTTCCAAATTCGAAAATATAAAGATACCATGGCAAAACCAAGATTCGAACTTAGGTCCTAAAATTACATTTTAATGTTACAAAGCCCCATGATGCGTTAGAAGCATGAAAATTGGACATCATATCGGCATAGAGGTTTTCTTTCTATTTCTTAAAGGATTTTTTCTTAAGTCACGTGATTATGACGTCATAAAAACGACAAAAAGCAACTTTTAAAAACAATTATTTCCCTCTGGTATCAAGACTTTTGACTCAATCTTTTTGAAAATTGTATTGCAGCGATTAAAATCTTTAAATTTATAAATTAATTTATTTTTAATTTTCAATGACGTCAAATGACGTCAGATTTGACGTCAGCTTTAAAAGTTTGTTCGCGCTCTAAAGGCTTCAATTCTGGTCCGATTTTTTTGATATTTTCACAGATGATGTATTTTAGGATGTAGATTTGCACCGTGGCATTCAAATTTCCAAATTCGAAAATATAAAGATACCATGGCAAAACCAAGATTCGAACTTAGGTCCTAAAATTACATTTTAATGTTACAAAGCCCCATGATGCGTTAGAAGCATGAAAATTGGACAGCATATCGGCATAGAGGTCTTCTTTCTATTTCTTAAAGGATTTTTTCTTAAGTCACGTGATTATGACGTCATAAAAACGACAAAAAGCAACTTTTAAAAAAAAATATTTCCCTCTGGTATCAAGACTTTTGACTCAATCTTTTTGAAAATTGTATTGCAGCGATTAAAATCTTTAAATTTATAAATTCATTTATTTTTAATTTTCAATGACGTCAAATGACGTCAGATTTGACGTCACCTTCAAAATGTTGTTCGCGCTCTAGAGCCTTCAATTTCGGTCCGATTATATTGATATTTTCACAAAAGATGTATTTTAGGATGTTGATTTGCACCGTGGCATTCAAATTTCCAAATTCGAAAATATAAAGATTTCATGGTAAAACCGAGATTCGAACTTTGGTCTTAAATTACATTTTAATGTTACAAAGCCCCTGATGCGTTAGAAGCATGAAATTGGATAGCATATCGGCATAGAGGTTTACATTCTTTTTTCTGAATGATTTTCTTTTAAGTCACGTGGTTATGACGTCATTAAAATGACAAAAGGCATTTTTTAACATTTCTCTTGCTCTGGTATCATGAATTTTGAATCAGTCTTAATTGAAATCTTGAGAATTGATAGAGTTAAAATTGAAGTGATGCATACTGCAAGAAATGTTTGATTTGTCACGTGGTTATGACGTCATGAATACTAAAGCAAGAATTATTTTAAAAATTCATATAAAATCGCCAATTAGATCAATGAACTTAAACTTTTCAAAAATGTCGAAAATTAGTACGTTCATAAGGGTTGAAAATTTTAAGTTATTACGTCATCAAACATGGCAGATATTCATGTTTGATGGAACGCTTACTTGAAAATGTGAAAACAAACCTGTTCACATTCTCGAATATATTTTTTTCTGGATTAATAGAATGTTAGCTAATCATGTCCTTCCAAAACAGATACTTTTCTTTAGTCACTTGATTTTGCCGTGGTTGAAATATTAAAATCATTCATTTAAATACGTATTCGCGCTTCAGCGTCATGAGTATTGTGGCAATCTAAAGCATACCTTAAGGAATTTATGTTGTGTCACTTGTTTATGACAACATTGATTTGTAAGCAAAATACATTTAAAAAAACATAAGATTGGACATATTAACTTTAAATAAGTAATATTGCCGTGCCTTGACATGCGCAGAAAATTTCAAGTGAGTACGTTATCAAACATGACCTATTCATGTTTTTCTTTATAGGGCTAATTCATGAAAATATATTAATTTGAAGAAAGAAATGAAAGCGGTCATTGGGTTGGTTGAGCAAGATCCGATTGTTCTTTTGCAGGAAAGAGTGCCTGCGTTGAATAGTGAATTGTGGTACATTTTTTCTAAAAGAGTCGCATTTACGATGAATTAGTAAAATTATACTAAAGCCAGAAAACCTATACGGATAACTTATTGCATTTGCTTTCACGGCTTTCTGCAAACCTTAAGAAAATGACAAATACATGTAGATCTACCTATTGATTTTTTATGTTTTCTAAATGTTTAACGGTTTCTTTTTCTAAATCTGTAAAAATAAGCAAATATATAAAGCAAATGAATTGTTGAAAGTTTCAAGACGTTTATAACGTTAATTACATAGAAATAAGAAAGTATTTTCATAATTTTGCTTACACCTCTGCCTTTGTTTCTATCTAATTTTGCAAATGTAAAACTCAATCAATTTAAAGGTTGAAAGTCATGGATTTCAAAGTATTTTTTTTTCTTTTTTACAATTTCAATTGTGGGTCAAATTGCAATGAATATTTGTTAAGTAATATGCTTACGAAGAAAAAGATATTAAATAAAAAATAAAAAATTTTAAAATTGATTGACAACGTTTTTTTTCTGCATGATATAAACTGTTGCGTAATCAAATAAGGTCCATATATATGCTTTCTCAATATCTTCCTAAGAAGATGAAAATGAAAAAAAAAAATAAAAATAAAAATAAAGCTTAATTTTGAACATAAGTATATATTTATGATAATGATGATTTACGTATTAAATTAAACATTATTAGCCAACATTATTCCATTTCTTTGTATTAACTTATATATTCAATACCTTTGAAATAAGCAAATGGAAAGCCGCTTCGTTTGTATCTTAAACAAACGACTTCTAGTTATTATTATTATTATTATTATTATTCCTTTTTTTCCAACCAAATCTAAGAGTTAATTTCGATAAGTTGTCAGTGTCTAAGCAACATGAAAATTAAATTGCCTCGACAAAAACTTATAAATTTTTAAATTCAATAATTTTTCATTTTCAATGACGTCAATTGACGTCAGACTTGACGTCAGCTTCAAAAGTTTGTTCGCGCTCTGGAGCCTTTATTTTTTGATATTTTATCTTGATATTTTCACAGAAGATGTATATTATGATGTAGATGGGCACCTTATCTTTCAAATTTTTAAATTCGAAAAAATTAAGAATTTATGGCAAAACCGAGTTTCGAACTTTGGTCCTAAAACTATTATTTAATGTTACAAAGGCTACTGATGAGATAGAAGCATGAAAATTGGACAGCTTATTGGCCCAGAGGTCTACTTTCTTTTCTCTGAAAGATTTCCTTTTAAGTCACGTGGTTATGACGTCATTTAATGGACAAAATCCTATTTTTTCAAAGATTTCTCTCCCTCTGGCATCATACATTTTGAGTCAATTTTAATGAAATTGAAATTGCAGCGATAAAAAAGTATCTTTTTATACATTCAATCATTTTCAATTTTCATTGGCGTCATATGACGTCAGATTTGACGTCAGCTTCAAAAGTTTGTTCGCGCTCTAGAGCCTTCAATATAGGTCCGATTATCTTGATATTTTTACAAAAGATGTATTTTAGGATGTAGATGTCCAGCTTGGCATTCAAATTGCCAAATTCGAAAAGATTAAGATTTTATGGCAATACCGAGTTTCGAACTTTGGTCAAAAATTAAATTTAAATGTTACAAAGCCCCTGATGCGTTACAAGCATGAAAATTGGACAGCACATCGGCATAGAAGTTTACGTTCTATTTTCTGAATGAATTTCTCTTTAGTTATGTGGTTATGACGTCATCAAAAAGACAAAAAAACATGTCTCTTTAAAGATTTCTTTCGCTCCGATATCATGTATTTAAAGTCAATCTTAATTATATCTTCAGAATTGATAGAGTTAAAATTGAAGTGATGCATACTGCAAGAAATGTTTGTTTTGTCACGTGATTATGACGTCATGCATACTTAAACTATAATTATTTTGAAAAATCATATAAAATCGCCAATTAGACCAATGAACTTAAACTTTTAAAAAATGTAGAAACTTAGTACGTTCATAAGGTCTTGAAAATTTCAAGTGATTACGTCATCAAACATGGCAGTTATTCATGTTTGATGGAATGCCTACTTGAAAATGTGAAAACAAACCTGTTCGCATTCTCGAAGATACTTTTTTTCTGGATTAATAGAACGTTAGCTGAACATGTCCTTGCAAAAAAGATATTTTTCTTTAGTCACTTGATTTTGACGTCGTCAAAATATAAAAAATATTCATTTCAATACGTATTCGCGCTCCAGCGTCATGAGCATTGATGCCAATCTTAAGCATACCTTATAGAATTTATGTTGTGTAACTTGTTTATGACAACATTGATTTGTAAGCAAAATATATTAAAAAGATCAAAAGATTGTATATATTAACTTTAAATAAGTAATAATGCCGTACCTTAACATGCGCGAAAAGTCCAGAAAATTTCAAGTGATTACGTTTTCAAACATGACTTATTCATGTTTTTCGTAAAAGGGCTTATTCATGGAAATCTATTAATTTGCAGAAAGACATGTAAGTGGTCATTGGGTTGGTTGAGCAAGATCCGATTGTTCTTTTGCAGGAATGAATGCCTGCGTTGAATAGTGAATTGTGATACGTTTTTGAGTAAATGAGTCGCATTTACGATGAATTAGTATAATTATACTAGAGCCAGAAAACCTTTACGGATATCTTATTGCATTTGCTATCACTGCTTTCTGAAAACCTGAAGAAAATGACAAATACATGTATATCTTCCTATCGATTGTTTATGTTTTCTAAATTTTTAACGGTTTCTTTTCCTAAATCTGTAAAAATAAGCAAATATACAAAGCAAAAGAATAGTTGAAAGTTTCTAGACTTTTATAACGTTAATTACATAGAAATAAGAACTTATTTTCATTATTTTGCTTACACCTCTGTCTTTGTTTCCCTCTAATTTTGCAAATGTAAAACTCAATCAATTTAAAGGTACAAAGTAATCGATTTTAAAGTATTTTTCTTTTTTACAATTTCATTTGTGGATCAAATTGCAATAAATACATGTTAAGCCATATGCTTACAAAGAAAAAGATATCAAATAAAGAATAAAAAAAAATCGATTGAATAACGTAAGAAAAACAATTCTTGAGGATATTATTATCTTAAAATTTTACTGTTTTTTTTTTTTTTTTTTTTTTTTTTTTCAGAATGATAGAAAACGTGTGCATAATCAAATAAGATCCATATTTATGCTTTCTCAATATCTTCTTAAAAAAAAAATAAAAAAAAAAAGATTTAAAGCTTATTTTTGAACATAATATATTTAAGATAAAGATGATTTACGTATTAAATCATACATTATTATGCATCATTATTCCTTTTTTTTTTGTATTAACTTATATATTTAATACCTTTGAAATAAGCAAACGGAAAGCCGCTTCGTTTGTATCTTAAACAAACGACTTCTAGTTTATATTTGTATTTTAATTCAATGTAATTATGTCTCCCCCATGACATATTGTTTATTATCAGCACATCATATTTTTGGAGTTTTTGCCCTTTGTTAAATTTCATACCTAAATTTTGTCCGGAGCATAACTCTAAAAGTATAATAGCTATTGATTTGTCCTTCACCGGTCGATAGATGTCGTGAAGGAGACGTGTCATGCACAAGAACCGTAACTCTTAACATTTTTTTTATTTATTTCCCTTGATTACTTTTGTATACTCTGAGTATAAGTCATGCACTTTGAGACGTATAACCTTGAAACTTCATAGATGGATAGATCTCACGAAGAAGAATTGCAGTGCACAAGAAAAACGTTTTGTACCCTAGCCACACAGGGCTTACCTGTTGCTTGTCATCCTTATTTTTCTTTTACATGTGAAAAAAACAAACAAAAAAAAACGTTTTCCTTTTTCAAGTCACTGTTTGCAAAAGTGAGCTAATGTTTTAGTAACTGAAATTATGGCTGCTATACTTTTTCAAAGCAAATATATCAGACCCTGATGTTGTGCATATGTCACTTTGTTCCTTACTGTATGTGTGTGGGGGGGGGGGGTATCGGTTTTCCAAATTAGGTATTTGGATTAAATGAAAATATTTGTTTGTAATTTAAAATTGTATTTAAATTTAGATATCTAAGAATTATCAAATGTTCATATGATAATACCAAAACATTCGATATGCATATATAATATGTTCTTATTAATTTATAATTGGTCGAATTTGTCAAGCTTCAAAGGAGAGTCTAAATAAAAAAAATTTGAACTGGTGAAAAGTCTGAAGAGAAAAACAGATACCACATAATTATGCAGAAGGATATTAATGTCTTCTTAAAATTGACCCAACAATTAGCAGCCTCGTGTGTTAATATACGATATATCGAGGGGTGAGAGCGAAACTATACCAAGTGCTAATATATTTATATGCACTTAGCATAATTTCGCTTCCACTCCTCGATATATGATATCTCTTTTGCCAAGCACCTCCAGAACTTCAGTAACAGGACCTGATGGTGACCTCATTGTATCTTTCTATGAACGATTTCTTTTTTATATATATGCTGATATACAACATTCCACCGTAAAAAGAAAATAGAAAATGGTATTTGTATCGTTTTATTAGTAAATGTATATAATACATATATAAAAACATAAAATATATATAAAACGCATACAAGAAATACATTTACAACAATTATAACAAAATGACAAGGGTCACTCACATCTATGCATGATAACATGCTCGTCAATGTAATCTGTGTTTATATTTGAAAAAAAAAAGTTCTCAAATCGTCAAGTAAAGTCTATTTTATAGAACACTATATAATGCCACATAGAAAACAAAAGAACTTGCACAAGACAAGTCCCACAATCATCTTCTGGAATATATCTGGTAGTAATATAACAAACAAATCATCTGAGATCATCTCTTTAACTGAAAACCGATCAGTAACATAAGTGTCGATTAATCTTTAAAAAAAATGTTGAAAGTAATTTCCTCAACCATTCATCACTTATGAGACAAAACTGTCTTCTGGCCAATTGAAGAGTCGTCGTCAAGCCTAGGTGAACACTTTGGTTTTCTCTACTAAGGACGATCCCAAACTCAGGTATAATGGATCACTGTATACGGATTCATCTCCCATCAATCGCACGTGAATTACGTGTACGTTCAATTCATTACGTCCAGTTTAATATACATCTGTAAAAATTAAAAGTTGTTATTTTTATGTGGATTAAATGCATTACAGATAGATATATGATCCACGTTATAGGCATTTCCTTCTCTTTATATAATACTGTGACAGTTTTGTACTTGTTTAATACTGTTAAAACAGCACTTTTTCTGCTGCCTTTCTATTCAACCATTAACCTCAGCAATATCCATGTATTAATTTATGACTTGGTGAATATTAATTTATTGGACTTTAAATGGCATAAAAAGAATAAAAAGGACGTTTAACACTGTTCAGAATGTGTAGAATTTGAGCTACTCTATTATTTAAGCAAATGGAGGAGACTCTTATCAGAACTTATAATAATAAAGATTTAATTAATAGTCAGTTTAACATTTACATATTTCCGCGCATACAAATTAGAGTGTTGTAGAAAGTTTATGTAGTCTATCATAAACATTGTTTTCTCTTTTTCTGAGACCTCATACACTATTGTTAGTCTTTCAAACAACCAATCCTATCTCATAGCCTGTCTTATCTCGACCCTATATTCCAGGACAAACCAGTACTCGATATGAAGCATCTGCAAGTAATTGACACACTTTCTTACTAAAGTTTTGAAGCATCTGCAAGTTACTGACATACTTTCTCACTTAAAGTTTTTATAGTGTTCAGGAACAGAATAATATCGTGTAAATAAATTCTTCATAAAAATCTTCAATAATGGCTGTAAGGCATTCGAAATAAACATTTCCCTTTTTCCTGTTTATTTGATAAATTTTGAACACTATTATAACTTTAAGTTTTGAAGCATTTTTAAGTTACTGAAAAACTTTCTAGCTCAAGATAAGACATATCTGCAAGTAAATAACAAAGTTTCTCAATCAAGTTTTGAAAAGAAAAAAAAATCCTAATTCATAAACCTTCTGGTAGAAATTCATTTCTTTGAGCGCATGGGTGGACTGGTGAGTATACAAAGTTGCAAATCATTAGTTTGTTAGAAATACTTACAAGGACTATACACGCCGGAATGTCGTCTGCGGTATACGGATCCAATACCATACAGCCGAGAACCATACACGGATGGATAATGGCTTCGTCTGTATGTCCTCAGTCCAAGACCTCTTCTTAATCCCGACCCTAGGGTATAGCGCGAGCCATATAGTGATCTTCCATACATAGAACCTCCGAGCAGGGACCCCCCGTAACGTGGGTAGAGTGACCCGTATATACTACGTCTAGCGTAACGTGGACGGTAACCAACAGAATAGTCACTTAAGTCGCCATAAGTACCATAGTCGAGCCCGTCATACAGTGAATCGTAACCGGAAGTGAACCTGTAGCCACTGCTGAATCCCGGCCTGTAGTCTGAGTAGTCTAATGAGCCCCAGTCACCATCTCCGAATCTGCCGTGATAATACTGGGCCTCAGCGTAAGCCATGACAATCACCACGAGTGCAACATATTTGTTAAAAGCCATGATCAACCTGAAAAAAAGATGGTACCTGACTTTATAATTATAGTAGGAGAGAAGACAATAAGTATGATATGGCCAAGCGTGGGGAGGTGGGGAGGGGGTGATTCTGATACACATTGATTAACAAAAACAAGAGGGCCATGATGGCCCTGAATCGCTCACCTGAGTACCATTGCTTCAACTGATGTCAAGGTTTTTAAACAGACAAGGATTCTGATATAACTTAATCTGAAACATTTTACCCCTGACAATACTACACACCAAATATCTAAGCAATGGGCCATATGGTTTCAGAGAAGACTTGGGCGCAGGGTCATTTATCACCGTAGGGCCAAGACTTTGAAAATCTTTGTAATGAACCATTAGATGCTACTACATACCAAATATCTTAGCTCTAGGCCTTATTGATTCATAGAAGATTTTTTAAGATTTTCCTATTTAACTCTATGTAAAACAAGTGACCCCTGGTGTGTGGTCATTTATCACCATTGGGCTATGATTTGTACAATCTTGGTAGTGGCCCATAAGATGATGCTACATACCAAATATCTAAGCTCTAGGCCTTATGAATTCATAGAAGATGATTTTTTAAGATTTTCCTATATAACTCTATGTAAAACAAGTGACCCCTGATGCGGGGTCATTTATCACCATAGGGCTATGATTTGTACAATCTTGGTAGTGGCCCATAAGATGATGCTTCATACCAAATATCTAAGCTCTAGGCCTTATGCATTCATGGAAGATTTTTTAAGATTTTCCTATATAACTCTATGTAAAACAAGTGACCCCTGTTGCGGGGTCATTTATCACCATAGGGCTATGATTTGTACAATCTTGGTAGTGGCCCATAAGATGATGCTTCATACCAAATATCTAAGCTCTAGGCCTTATGGATTCATAGAAGAAGATTTTTTAAGATTTTCCTATATAACTCTATGTAAAACAAGTGACCCCTGTTGCGGGGTCATTTATCACCATAGGGCTATGATTTGTACAATCTTGGTAGTGGCCCATAAGATGATGCTTCATACCAAATATCTAAGCTCTAGGCCTTATGCATTCATGGAAGAAGATTTTTTAAGATTTTCCTATATAACTCTATGTAAAACAAGTGACCCCTGGTGCGGGGTCATTTATCACCATAGGGCTATGATTTGTACAATCTTGGTAGTGGCCCATAAGATGATGCTACATACCAAATATCTAAGCTCTAGGCCTTATGGATTCATAGAAGAAGATTTTTTAAGATTTTTCTATATAACTCTATGTAAAACAAGTGACCCCTGGTGCGGGGTCATTTATCACCATAGGGCTATGATTTGTACAATCTTGGTAGTGGCCCATAAGATGATGCTACATACCAAATATCTAAGCTCTAGGCCTTGCAGTTTTGCAGAAGAAGATTTTCAAAGTTTGCATTTTTAAAATCTATTTTTAGCTCCTGTGACCTAATTATGCAATGGACCAGAACCATTTATTTAACTTTAGTAGAGCTTCATCCAAGGAACATTCCTGCAAAATATTTTTCAAATTGGCCAAGCCGTTTAGGAGGAGATGTTGTTTGAAGCAATTGTTGACGCCGGACGCACGGACGCACGCACGCACGGACGACGGACGCCGGACAAAAGGCGATCAGAAAAGCTCACCTTGAGCACGTTGTGCTCATGTGAGCTAATAATGAAGTACCACACATGTATAGTCATATGATTCAGAAAGAATGTATAGACTCTGCTGCATAGAAGTGCTCACGCAGGTAATTTATTTAAGGCAGAAGAACCCTAATGTCGGCAAAGGTCGCTTGAACTTCCGATATTCTTCGTCACAAAACGCCATGATTCGGAATGTGATTCTTTTTCATTAAAAAGTTTCAGTCTTGGTTCCTTATATCATTGTTAATCAAATGTAACAATTTTGATTGGTATTCATCTATTAAAATGCAAAAATATTGTTCATTTTTTTTTTTTTTTTTTTTTTAAAAGAGAAGAAAAACACCTCCCCGAATTACTTCCGGTGACTTGATTTTTGGAATAGATCTGTCAAAAGGCACAATTGTAATAACTGAGGGTATTTCGAAAAGTTCTCCATAAAAAAGCAAATTTTAAAAGCAAATGATATCTTTATCAACCATAACTAAAATATCACAAGTTCGTGTATTGGAAATTCATGTAAAGCCGAAAGTGTAACTCTTACTCGGTCTAAACGTTTTTGTATTAAACTCTTCAGAGAACTTTTTATTGAATGCTTAGACTTTTAATACTTAAAAACAAATAACTTGGAAATAAAATGCTTTAATACGAAAATAAATCTGCAGCTGTATATTTGTTTATGTACAGTACAAAATGGTGAATTTTGTCTTTGTGGACATTTCATATTAATATATAAATTGTGGAATTTTTCTTCAAAAATGTCATTATCTGTTCATTATTTCACATAACAATGATTTTACATTAATCATACAATGTAAAAAGACACCTAATAGGATAATTATGATTATTATTTCAAGTTTGTGCTCACATTTTACCTGAATAGAACTTAGGAAGCAGCCAATACCTAATATTGGGTGTTTTACTGAGCTTAAAAATAGGAGTACTGTTATTACTTGATATCTTTATGGTTTACCTATATAAACTTGTGCATTTTTATGTTTGATATAATATATAATAATTTTTGAACAGCTTGTTATGAGAAATTTGTATAAAAATTATATACTTTACCAGGAATTGTAGTGTATTTATTTTATTAATTGGAGAAAAATGTAAAACTGTAATATGAAGATTTTCTACATAAATCTTATCAAGTTTTTTCTTTTAATATGTTTTCCATTTGATATATGCCTTAGGCATATCAATTCATGAGAAAAAAGGGGAAATATGATGATTTTATAGCAGATTTTATACGTATACCCCCACACAATTCATGAAGCATTTTAGATAAACTAAATTAAATCATTATTTTTTTAGGATCTGTCGCTAGAAATTTCTTATATTGCACAAAATGCTTTTTTTAAATGTATAGATTAAAACACACCAAAGAAACCAGAATTTCAAAATTCATGCATTAGGGTGCCACTACTTTAATTTAGAAGTACCATGTATTCTAATATTACATTTGGCTGCAAAATCACATCTTTTCGAAATGAAAAATATGCGAATAATATTGGTCATGCAGTAATCATTTTTATATCAAGTAAACTATTTGTAAAGAAACAATATAATGTCATTTTATAAAAGATTGAGTGCGCACATTTCTATGTTACTACATGTAAGTATAGTTTTATTTCCCCACTGAAAAAGCCTTTACTATTTTACGCGAATATTGTGCATAATGGAAAAGAAAACAATCCTCGTGTTAATAAAATAAAACATATTTATAGTAACCAATAATTAAAATAATGTTTTAACCATCAATATCAGACAGCACCGCAGCCTTAAAAAAAACACACACAAATAAATAACAAACCTTGCTTGTGTTACTTTCGATTGCTTGTCTCCAATACCACAATGGTTTTGCCAAATGAATGTGCCGTGTTTATATACAATAAGTCATGGTTCACCTTCGTACGATTGATCAAATGTAGGAACATATCCTGGGATTCCATTGGAGGACACCATCTTAATCAAGTGTATACGTCACGCCAGCTTCATTATTTCCTTTTCAAATCTAGGTCAACTGTTTCGTAATGAGCAATCGTATTCAAATTAACATACTGGTGTGATAAAAATATGTTGACATATTTTATTTCACCATTAAGAGAGCATGCCTTGGACCCAGGTGTTAAAAAATTCGTCATGTTTGTTTAATTTCATTTTATCGTAGGAAGGATAAATATAGAGTTTCCAGTCAAGTTAAATGAATCACTGGTTATGTAGTTTAACGTATAAAGAAGATCAGACATTCTCGTGGATGGAGCAGTCATTTTCTCACTTTGAATAAAAAGGATAATGGTCATGGTTATTTGTTTAAAAAGCGATAGAAACGAAACTTTTGGAAGTTGCAAAAAGAAGTTTTATATGTGGTAATTTTGTTAAATGTACGGCTATTATTCACAACAACCGGTAAACCGATATTTACTGCAGCTCATTCCGTGTTCTGCCAGGGGTATTCATAAAATAATAAGCATGACTAGGAATCCATGTTATATCTCCATGAAATAGACATTTCGACCGGGCCTCTCTTTCTGTGACCCCGGAATATTTTAACTTTAAACCGTAGGCAATTACACCACCGGTCTCCGTGGCCGAGTGATTAAAGTCACGGCCCCGTAATCGGGAGGTCGTGGGTTCGATTGTAAAAAATCGTAAATATGGTACTGGTATAGCTTCTTTACTTCGCACACAGCATTCTACTGTAGTTCCAGGACTGGTTGGCCATGTCAGGATAATGTTACTGGGTGTGGTATCATACCACATGTCTACAGGGTGATATTGCAGTGTTGCAGCACTATATCTGCCTCATGACGACAAAAATTCCCGAATGACTGAAATAATACCGACAGGACGTTAAACCCAAACAAACAAACAATTGTACATCAGCCAAATGTGCGAAATTTGGTGGAAAATATTCTAAAGTCACTAAGACAGACCTATTTTAGATTTTTCTCTCTCGCTCTCTTTCGTGTGTGTGTATGGGGGGGAGATATTTATATTTTTACTTGATCATCATGAGGTAACAGCCTGTCATTCATAATTAGAGTTAGTTGTGACAGGTCAAAGGTCAGTAGTGTTTCATCTGTCATAGTTATTTGTGGTTTACCAAGCACCAATTGGCGTGAAATTTATTATTATTTAATGTTTGCTCTTATTTATATGTGAAAGAAATAGAGTGAGAAAGCAAACAGAAATTAAATATGGAAGATAAGAATTATACTTCAGATTTAAAATGCAATCTTGTCCTCTTAATTTGTTTTGACCAACAATTACTTAAAAAAAAGCAATATTTTGCAATAAAGAAATATTTAATACCTATACCGGCCATCACTTTAAACATGCGCGGTTCCAGGCTGGTCGACGGTTTAAGATATTGGTATAAAAAGAGGAGTCCTCATTAAATTCTAGATCCAGAGGTGGTTTCAGTCTGCCGCCAGGCCATACCGATGATAACACAATACTAAATTTGATATATCCTCCTACCTCACCACCACCCCTCCCTGGATATCAGTAAATATATCCTCCTACCTCACCACCACCCTTCCTGGATATCAGTAGATATATCCTCCTACCTCACCACCACCCTTCCTGGATATCAGTAGTATATCTCTACCTCACCACCACCCTCCTGGATATCAGTAAATATATCCTCCTACCTCACCACACCCTTCCTGGATATCAGTAGATATATCCTTCTACCTCACCACCACCCTTCCTGGATATCAGTAAATATATCCTTCTACCTCACCACCACCCTTCCCTGGATATCAGTAAATATATCCTCCTACCTCACCACCACCCCTCCCTGGATATCAGTAAATATATCCTCCTACCTCACCACCACCCTCCCTGGATATCAGTAAATATATCCTCCTACCTCACCATCCCCTTCCTGGATATCAAAATATACCCCACCCAAAAACCACCCCCCCCTGGGAAACAGTAAAAAATTCCCTACCTCACCCCACCCTTCCTTGGATATCAGTAAAAATCCTCCCAAAACCTCACCACCACCCCTCCCCGGATTCAGTAAAATATCCCCCTTTCCTCAAATCACCCTCCTGGAATCTAAATTACCCCTACCTACCACCCCCCC
>CM037793.1:26300259-26328014 GCA_021229015.1 Solen grandis | reverse complement strand
AGTAAAATTTTAATGTAATGTCAGAAACACGTAACAAATACTTAGCTGATGTTATGTTAACAAACTAACATTACTGACATGATTGAAGACAAGGGTTTTAAGCAATAAATAGCCTTGGCAGTATTGATTCACCCTACAAAAAGTCTCGCCTCTTGGCTGGTCTTGTTTAGTTTGTTTTATAACATCATGAATTCGAGCGTTATGACTTTAATTATACCAGTGCAAAGAATATCAATTCTTAAATAACATAAAAAATATAAAGAAATACTTCATGCTAGATATAAAGTTGAATTTTGCACACAAAAAATGCTACATGTAATTTTTGTTGTGAAGGTCAAGAATCGAAATGGATTTAACAACAAGCATTTCGAAAAGTTAAGTATGCTGTCTTGCAGACAGCTCTTTTTAGACTAAAAGGACCATAACTACTAAACCTGGATGTTAATAAAAAAACAAACATTAAGTATTGTAAAGCAGTATATATATATATATATATATATATATATATATATATATATATATTACAAAGTAATATGACCTGGCTTCAGGTGTTATTGAAAGCTGTGTAGAAAAAGTTACTTCAAGATATTGATCAAGAATGCTCCATGCTTGTGTCAAAAGAAGCTGCTTTATGCAGTGTTTTGTCACGACACAGAAATGTGAAGACTTTGATAGAACATGGGGACCATCTGTTAGATGACATTATCTTTGAAATATCCGAGAGGTTTGTATTTTTGTCTATGAATTGATGTGACAGCTTTTTGTTTACTGTATGTTGATTTTGATTAAAAAGTACCAGTGAATGTATATTGTGAATAGATTATATTCATGGACCTCACTTACTAGTACTATTTGAAGGAAATTAACCCTTTCCCTCATATAGACTCATTTTGACACCCTCAATAGGTATCACATAAAGCCTGATCTGCAGAAAACCACAGTTAAACCTTACCAAATTTAATTACAAAATCCTCATTTCCAGACCACTGAGGATCGAGCAGCGAACAGCATAAAACCTGATCAGCCTGCGAGTTACTCACAGGCTGATCTGGTTTTATGCTGTTCACATAGGTCTTTTCATGGTGTCCTCTATGAGGGAAAGGGTTAAATGAGTTATAAGGGAAGGATATACATTGTAATTAGCACCAAATAAGCATATTAGTACTAATTTTATGCCCATAATTTTTTTTTATTTTAATCTATATACGTGTATAAATATGTTTTAAAGGTGTTGTATAAAATCCAGTATATGTATTATATACAATTCAGAATTACATAATGCATTTAAATGTTATTGAATAGAAAATTGTCATTTAAATCATAAAAGGTATGTTTGATGTAATGTTTGTGTATGTTTGCTATAAGAAATGTCAATAAAAAAGATCAGTTTATACTGGTTACCTTCCTCTAAAACATGCATCAGAATTTAAGTTAAACTATAATGACCATAAATTAACACATTAGAAATTGTATTTGAATAGGATGCCATTTGTCCTGGATATTTTCACACTAATGTCAACTGCAGGAAGAGAGCTAACTGAGACTAAGATGCACCAGTGGCTGCAGCATATTCCATTTTGATGACTTCCCGCAATAATCATCTTTCAGCTTGGCACAGAATGACCACATCTGTAGCAATTAAAGGCCACATGAATGACTCAGTAAGCAATTTTTAGTTTTATTGTCATCACTCTTTTGTCACTGATGTTGTCGGTGTCATCACATTGAAAAACTTTAATTAAATTTAATTAAACCTTTTTTCTTTTCTGTATCATAAGGACTACTTTTTCATCAAGGACCATAACTCATATATTCATTTTGACAAAATTTGTTACCATTTAAAAAAAAGTTTAAAACTTTACATTGTACATAACTTAGAAACAATCAGATGGTCTGTCATCAAAGTTCACATACTTGTTCAGTATTACAAGGGCTACATTATCAACAAGAGTCAAAACTCTTAAGTTCATTTTGACCAAATTTGTCTCCCCCTTAAAAAAAAACAAAAAACAGAAGAAGATGAATGTTAGCATTTCACTTGCAGTGCTCATGTGTCCATTTATATTTTTCAGGACATGTCTTTAGCAGGTTATTGGACATAATATATGGAAATGTGTAACAAAGTACATTATACGTTGTAAAAAAAATCTACAAGTATTTGTGAATGTTTATTAGGTTTTCGCCTCTGCAGGGCGAAAACCTATTGTTCTTCTTCTGTTGATTTGTTTTTTTTTTTATTAGGTTTTCGCACCTCGCAGTGCGAAAACCTATTGTTCTTCTTCTGTTTTATTTTTTTTTTTATTATTATTTTTCTAACCTTTTTTTGTGAACGGCATATCACCATGATAGAAAAAAGTCACATGTATGAAATTTTAATCAGTTATTACCACGTATTTGAAAATGATCCTAACGTTGAGAAAATTTTCATTTATGTCTTACTTTTCCCGCCAGGGGGCGTTTTGCATGAAATTTATTAATGGCTAATAACTCACTTATTTGAGGTCCGATTCAAATACGGTTTTTTGCATTCTGTTCTTTGTTGATAGCCAAATAAAATAAGATAAGTTTCGAGGGTACGTGTCGCTGAAAGTATTTGAGCTACAGAAGGTTGAATGTTCGAACCTCGCAAAAAACTGTGCAAATGAGGGTAGGTCTACGAAAAACCTATCCATTTTTGTTAGAGATCAGATAGATGAATTCTGTTTGCTGCAAATGATTTGCAAGACATATACGCACAAAATATATGGGTTGGCGAATTTAAGAAATGTATGGTTTGTCCTCTGGAAACGGTCAAACTTCACTAAATTTTAGGAAAAGTTAAAGGTTCAAAAACATGTTTTTTATCGCTTCTGACTTTATTTTTTGTTAATTCTTCATGATATTTTCACAAGTTATGTATTGTTATGTCTGAAAGGGGATCACAATTAAAAATTTAAAAAATAAATGAAAAGGTCAAGGTCATATTACGATTATTGTGTTTTTATTCGGCCCCAAATAGCTCAAAAACTAAAAATATTTCATTGAGAGTATATGAACAAAAGTTTTAGGTATGCAAAAGCTTTTTCCAGTGATGTTTAGTTTTTGAAGATCGGACTTGATTTGGTCATTTTACGGCAGTCCAAAGTTTGATCCTTTTTTCGGAATAATTGTAAATCAGTTTTTATGCTTCAAATTGTGATATATAAGAAATAAAATGTTCGACTAGTGCGACTTGCGTACTTGATTGAACTATTTGCTGCATTGCTAGGTACCTAATGGTAAAATTTTAATCAATTTTGTTTCTCATTTTGCCGCTAGGGGGCGCTTAGCTTAAAAACACTCTTCTACTTATAACTCAAAAAGTTGAAGTCTGATCCAAATGCGGTTTGTTGCATTGTGTTCCTTGTTGATACTCTAATAAAATATGATAGTTTCCAGTTATGAGTGGCTAAAACTTTTTGAGCTACTAAAGGAAGGTTGAAAGTTCGAACCTCGCAAAAAACTGTGCAGATGAGGGTAGGTCTACGAATAACCTATCCATTTTTGTTAGAGATCACATAGAATAATTCTGTTTGCTGCAAATTATTTACAAGACATATACGCACAAAATATATTGGGTGGCGAACTTAATAAATGCATGGTTTGTCCTCTAGAAACGGTCAAACTTCACTAAATTTTAGGAATAATCAAAATTTCAAAAACATGGTTTTTTTCGCTCCTGACTTTATTTTTAGTTCATTCTTATGATATTTTCACAAGTTATGTATTGTTATGTTTGAAATGACCCCACAATTAAGAAGTTAAAATGAAATTGCAAAGGTCAAGGTCATATTACGATTACTGTGTTTTTATTCGGCTCAAAATAGCTCAAAAACAAAAATATTTTATTGAAAGTGTATGAACAAAAGTTTTAGTTCTTGAAGAGCCCTTTCCAGTGATGTTTAGTTTTTGAAGAATGATCTTGATTTGGTCATTTTACGGCAGTCCAAATTTTTATTCTCTTTAGAACAATTGTAAATCAGGTTTTATACTTCAAATTTTGATATATAAGGAATAGAATGTTTGACTAGTGCGACTTGTATACTTGATTGAACCATTTGCTGCATTGCTAGGTACCTAATAGAAAATATTTACTCAATTTTGTTTCTCGTTTTGCCGCTAGGGGGCGCTTGGCTTGAAATCACTCTTTATAAAAAAATAATTGAAGTCTGATTTTATGCAATTTTTTTTTGCATTCTGTTTCTTGGTGACATCAATTTGAAACAACACTAAAAATCAAAGCGATATTTCATGAAAATGATAGTAATTCAATGTAACATTAGTCTGTAATAGTGTTGAGTTGCATAATATATTGTCGCGTGTTATTGTCGTTTGCAATTCTTGTTTATCGAGTACAATTGTCGTATGTCGCCATCATAAAGCAACACACACATATAACGTTGCAGTACCCGAAGTCCGTAAAAAAGGTTTTCAAGTTTGCGACTACATAACAGACAGGTAATACTTAAAAGTGTTCTTCTTGGTAAAAAGTCTGCTTAAACATTGCAACAAAAATGTTTGAAAGATCACTGTTAACAGTATTCAACAAGCCATTGAACGAAGAAATATGTTTTTGAAACATGCGACTCGTGAACTGAAAGGAATTGATTTCGTGAAAATTGATGATATCGCGACTACATAACTGACAGGTAATACTCAACAATATTCTTTTGGGTAAAAAGTCTGCTTAAACATTGCGACAAAAATGTTTGAAAGATCACTGTTAACAGTATCAACAAGCCATTGAACGAAGAAATGTTTTTCGAATCATGCAACTCGTGAACTGAATGGAATTGCTTTCGTGAAAACATTGATATCGCGACTACATAACTGACAGGTAATACTCAAAAATATTCTTTTGGGTAAAAAGTCTGCTAAAACATTGCGACAAAAGTGTTTGAAAGATCGCTGTTAACATTATAAACAAACCATTGAATGAAGAAATATTTTTCGAATAATGCGACTCGTGAACTGAATGGAATTGCTTTTGCGAAAACCGATGATATCGCGATTGCGATTCTAGTTTTTATTATTTTTCCAATTCCACCCATTTTTGTGTCCAGCCTAGCGGCCAGATGAAAAAAGCTACAGCTATGAAATTTTGGGCATGGAGTCATCTTTATCTGAACATGTGCCTAAATGGTCAAACTTTTCACTTTTCTTTCTGATTTAGCCACTAGGGGGCGCAATGCATGTAATCACTGTTTTGCTAATAACTCAAAAATTTGAAACCTGATTTAGATGCGGTTTTTTACATAATGTTCCTTGTTGACAGCCCAATCAAATATGATGGAAATCTCATCATCGAGTACGGGAAAAAAATTGTTCTAGGAGAAGTTGAATGTTCGAACCTTGGAAAAAAGTGAAATAATGAGGGTAGGTCTACGAAAAACCTTCCCACTTTTGTTAGAGATCAGATAGAATAATTCTGTTTGCTGCATACGATTTGCAAGACATATACGCACAAAATATATGGGGTGGCGAATTTAGGAAATGCGTGGTTTGTCCTCTAGAAAAGGTCAAACTTCACTAAATTTTAGGAAAAATTAAAATTTTAAAAACATGTTTTTGTCGCTCCTGACTTTATTTTCTGTTCATTCTTCATGATATTTTCACACAATATGTATTGTTATGTTTGAAAGGGCCTCACAATAAAAAAATTTAAAGAAATTTGAAAAGGTCAAGGTCATATTACGATTATTGTGTTTTTATTCGGCCACAAATAGCTCCAAAACTAAAAATATTTCATTGAGAGTATATGAACAAAAGTTTTAGTTCTTAAAGAGCTCTTTCCAGTGATGTTTAGTTTTTGAAGATCGGACTTGATTTGGTCATTATACGGCAGTCCAAAGTTTGATCCTTTTTTGGAATAATTGTAAATCAGGTTTTATGCTTCAAATTCTGATACACAAGAATAAAAAGTTTGACTTGTGCGACTAGTATACTTGATTGAACTATTTGCTGCTTTGCTAGGTACCAAACAGTAAATTTTAATCAATTTTCTATCTCATTTTGCCGCTAGGGGGCGCTTTTCTTGAAATCATTCTTTTGCTTATAACTCAAAAAGTTGAAGCCTGATCCAAATGCGGTTAATTGAATTATGTTCCTTGTTGATAGCCTAATAAAATATGATAGTTTCTAGGTATGAGTGGCTGAAACTTTTTGAGCTAGTAACGGAAGGTTGAAAGTTCGAATCTCGTAAAAAAACTGCAAATGAGGGTAGGTCTACGAAAAACCTATCCATTTTTGTTAGAAATCAGAAAGAAGAATTCTGTTTGCTGCAAATGATTTGCAAGACATATACGCACAAAATATATGGGGTGGCGAATTTAAGAAATGCGTAGTTTGTCCTCTAGAAAAGGGTCAAACTTCACTAAATTTCAGGAAAAATTAAAATTTCAAAAACATGTTTTTGTCGCTCCTGACTTTATTTTCTGTTCATTCTTCATGAAATTTTCACACGATATGTATTGTTATGTTTGAAAGGGCCTCACAATTCAAAAAATAAAAAAGAATTGAAAAGGTCAAGGTCATATTACGATTATTGTGTTTTTATTCGGCCACAAAAAGCTCCAAAACTAAAAATATTTCATTGAGAGTATATGAACAAAAGTTTTAGATCTTCAAGAGCTCTTTCCAGTGATGTTTAGATTTTGAAGATCGGACTTGTTTTGGTCATTATACGGCAGTCCAAAGTTTGATCCTTTTTTGGAATAATTGTAAATCAGGTTTTATGCTTCAAATTCTGATACATAAGAATAAAAAGTTTGACTTGTGCGACTAACGTTAGTATACTTGATTGAACTATTTGCTGCTTTGCTAGGTACCTAACAGTAAAATTTTAATCAATTTTCTTTCTCATTTTGCCGCTAGGGGGCGCTTTTCTTGAAATCATTCTTTTGCTTATAACTCAAAAAGTTGAAGTCCGATTCGAATGCGGTTTTTTGCATTCTGTTCCCTGTTGATAGCCTAAAAACATATGATAGGATTCGAGGGTCCGTGTGGCTGAAAGCTTTTGAGCTACGGAAGGTTGAATGTTCGAACCTTGCAAAAAAAAAACAAAAAAAAACTGCAAATGAAGGTAGGTCTACGAAAAACCTATTCGTTTTTGTTAGAGATCAGATAGAAGAATTCCGTCTCCGGCATACCATTTAAAAGACGTATACACACAAAATATATGGGATGGCGAATTAAGGAAATGCGTGGTTTGTCCTTTAGAAACGGTCAAACTTCACTAAATTTTAGGAAAAATTAAAATTTCAAAAACATGTTTTTGTCGCTCCTGACTTTATTTTCTGTTCATTTTTCATGAAATTTTCACACGATATGTATTGTTATGTTTGAAAGGGCCTCACAATTCAAAAAATAAAAAAGAATTGAAAAGGTCAAGGTCATATTACGATTATTGTGTTTTTATTCGGCCACAAATAGCACCAAAACTAAAAATATTTCAATGAGAGTATATGAACAAAAGTTTTAGTTCTTAAAGAGCTCTTTCCAGTAATGTTTAGTTTTTGAAGATCGGACTTGATTTGGTCATTATACGGCAGTCCAAAGTTTGATCCTTTTTTGGAATAATTGTAAATCAGGTTTTATGCTTCAAATTCTGATACATAAGAATAAAAAGTTTGACTAGTGCGACTTATATACTTGTTTGAACTATTTGCTGTTTTTGCAATTTTGTTTCTAATTTTGCCGCTAGAGGGCGTTTTGCTTAAAATCACTCTTTTGCTTATAACTCAAAATGTTAAAGTCTGATTGAAATGCGGTTTTCAGCATTTGTTCCTTGTTGACTGCACCACAGAATGTGATGGATTTCAAGGGACAGGGTATGGGAAAATATTTGCGCTAGAAGAGTTTGAATGTTCTAACATTGCAAAAAAACAAAAAAAAAACTGTGCAAATGAGAGTAGGTCTTCAAATACCTTTTCGTTCTGTTTCATATTGAAAATTGTGGCTGAGTTGAAATAAAGTGTTCAAGTTGATTAGGTTAAAAGCGAAAACCGAGATACCGTTTGCGGTTCTAGTTTATTCTGTTGTCTTACAGGCTTTGGTAAGACTGAACCACTTGTGCATTACTATGTCTCCTACATCAAAACTCAGACTGCTTGATGAAGCTGGAGAACAAATGAATGCTGGTATAGCTAACAAACTGGTCACAAATCCATTGGTCAAGGTAACAGGCGATAATCTAGACATGTACATCCACACTGGACACATGTCATTGGATAGATCAAACAAGGATCTCCATCTATTTGCCTCAAACAATATATTTAGTCAGTATGTTTTATTATTATTAAAGATTTATGAATATGTAAAATTAAAGTATTATTCTTGACTTTTTTCTTTATAGATTAATTACTTTCTTTCTTTTCTCTTTCTTCCGTTACTGTCTTCTATCAATTTCTGATAATTACGACAGGGTGGAGGCATATATGCAGTTAGAAACTGTATAAATAATTAAAAATAAAAGTTGAGTACAGTTCACAAATAAAAATAAAGGGTTACATCTGACCTCAACATTAAAAACATACTAGCGTAATGAACTAGTCGAGTTGTGTCTTGAAGGAATCTACAGTGGTCAATGAAACAGTAGATTCTGGCAAGGAATTCCATATCGGTATAATTCTTGGAAAGAAGGAAAATTTCAGAAGATCAGTGGATGCAGTCAGTCGGTTGTATTGTTGAGAATTCGATAGTCTTCCAGAACGTCTAGTTGTCATGTTTGTTGATAAATAACGGTCCCTGTCAATGTCCACTAGTCTATTATGTATTTTGTAAAATAATGTCAAGCTGGTATTTATACGTCTATTTTCTAAAGTTGACCATTGTAGCTCGTCGAGCATTTCCCCTACATGACTGGTATTATGCCATCTCCTACATGTCCATCTAGCTGCGGTTCTTTGAACCATTTCAATTTTCCGAATGTTAACCTTGGAGTGGGGATTCCAAATGGGAGAGGCATATTCTAGTTGGGGTCTAACTAGTGTCTGGTAAGCATTAACCTTAGTTTCCCTGGGGGCAAGTGACAAATTTCGGCGCAAAAGACCAAGAGTTTTAGTTGCCTTGCTGATTATATTATGAATATGCGGCGTCCAGTCCAATGTATTGGTGATAGTAACCCCCAGGTACTTTGTTTCATTTACTTTGTCAAGCGTCTGTCCATGTAAGGTGTAGCTGTGTTGTATCTGTTTGTCAGGTCGATGTCTGGATATTCTCATTGAGTGGCATTTGGACACATTGAACTTCATGAGCCACTTTTGCTCCCATACACCAAGTTTTGATAGGTCTTCCTGTAGTTCAATGCAGTCCTGGGGAGAGAATATGTTTTTATAAAGGACACAGTCGTCTGCAAAAAGCCTAACATTTGATAATATACCATCAGGAAGATCATTTATGAAAAGTAGAAAAAGGATGGGGCCTAGGCAGGAGCCTTGAGGGACACCGGATATAACTGGGGCTGAGTCTGAGTGTGTTCCGTCGAGTACTACGTCTTGTGTCCTGTCAGTTAACCATGAGGCAATCCAACGGTTGGTTGTCCCTCTAACACCATAGTGTTCAAGTTTGTACAGTAGTCGTTTGTGAGGTACTTTGTCAAATGCTTTGGCGAAGTCCATCACAATAACGTCAGTCTGTTTGTGTCCTTTACCTCTGTCAAGATTATATGCAATGTCATGAATGAATTGGACGAGCTGTGTATCACATGAACGTCTGCTTCGGAAACCATGTTGTGAGTCAACTAATATGTCATTTTTCTGTAGATGCTTCATGATATTACTGACAAGGATATGTTCAAGGACCTTACAGCTAATACATGTGAGTGAGACTGGCCTATAGTTTGAGGGGTCATACTTTTCCCCTTTCTTAAAGATAGGAACCACATTGGCTTTACGCCAGTCATCGGGGACTTGTCCAGTTTTTAATGACCTATTAAATATAGCTGTAAGGATGTCGCCCAGTTCATTGCAGCATTCTTTGAGGATGCGTGCATTGATGGTGTCAGGTCCTGAAGCCTTATTGGGATTAAGTTTACTCAGGTAAGACTTGACACCACTGGGGTTTACGTAGATGTCGTTCATTTTGGGGAATTGACCTTTACTGAAGTTTGGGAGGGTTGATGAACCCTCCTCAGTGAAAACTGAATGAAACTGATTGTTCAGTATATTAGCTTTGTCCTTACTATCAGTCTTAAGGACACCGTTTTCCCTTAATGACGAAATGTTGTTTTGACCATTCCTAAGGCTATTTATATATGACCAAAATTTTTTAGGGGTAGCCTTAGGATTTTCGTCTTCATTCGGGGTGAAAATATCATTCACATATTTCCAGTGGGCATCTCTTATTTTCTTTTGGACATGAGACCTGAATTCTTTAAACTTTTCTATGTCATTAGGGGAGTTTGACTTTCGAGAACGCCTGAAAAGCTTTTCCCTTTTTTTCAGGAGTCTCTTTATGTCAGTGTTGATCCAAGGGTGACCAACACGTGACTTAGACATTTTTGATGGAACAAATTTATCCATCGCCTTAACTATCTCTGTCTTAAAGTCAGTCCACAAGTCATTTGGTGAGATATTGTCCAGATCCTGGGCTAGGATATTGTCTCTGTATTGTCCCAGGTGAGACTTCAGTCCGTCCATGTCTGCCCTTTTATAGAGAAAAATCTTCCTAGGGGTCTGTCTGACTCTTTTTGACTTAATGTCGTACTCCACTAAAACAATGTCGTGGTCCGCTTTACCAATAGGAGGTATTACAGTTGTCCATGAAAGATTAATTGAAAAGTATATGAGGTACTGACTTGAAACATATGTTTCAAATTTTATCATTCAACTGCCTTTCAGATTGCACACCTGGACAGTACCACAGGGGTTTGGCACGAAAGGGGGGGGGGGCATAAAATCACTATATATAATACAAGGGATACAACTTCCGATTGATCTAAACCCATACCTTCATCAGGAAAAAGCCAACAACTCAGCCATTTATGAAGGTATCTTTGAATACTTTGCACCTATCGCAAGCGTATACATTTATGTAACCAAAAATCACCACTTTTTCACCCATGCGAACTCAAGTATTCAACAACGAAACCCGCAATGCGAAACTAACCCCTGTTTTCCAAAATCTCGACACGCGTTCGTACAGGGTCGCTCACTCGGTCTACCAGTGTAAACAAGCGTTTCTGCGACAAGACAATATAAACCGATGCAATTATTCCATAAAACATATTGATTACTCACATCGGCATGCAGAAACTTCCCTCGGTACAAAGGAAATTCAGCAGAAATCGCAAATTTCAACCGCTGGCCTACTTTCACTTCCATTTTAGCCTTTTTGCAAATTACGTGACCAGTAATGCTACGCTGAATGCGATTGGTTGTAGAGGTAAACAAACAACTTCCTGGTTCCCGATCTGCCCTTTAACTCATAGGCATAAAACGGAATAAAGCTATATTTCCGGTATTTACCGCACACATTTATTTCCGCAGTCAACTAAAGCAGACAATTAGACCATTCTGATATTTTATCACCTATTCTCATCTCATTGGGAAGTATAAATCTCATATATACAAACCATAAACAAAAAAAAAAAAGCTTTGTCTAGTCAAAACATTTATATAGTTGCTTACGTATGAATTAATTATATAAGAATTCAATATAGTAGGGAGAAACTTAAAAATATTTTACTCTTTGCAAGTAAATTTTGACTATTCTTGCATTATTATAATCCTTCTTAAGTTATGCTAGTATTGTATTCCAGAAATGCTATAAAGAACTGTTCAGATCTACTACCCTTCGCCAACCGGGGACTCTTTATCATTATAAAGCCAAACTCCAACGAAGTGATGTCACTGGGAAAGTTAAGAGTGCCTTTAAATCCCATCATGACTTTTTAATGCTTATTGGTAAGCAAATGATTATAGAACAGTTCCTGGAGTATTTTGGCATGGAAGACAGAACTTCAGAACCAAGCAAAAATATTCCAAATGTATCAGGGTCTATAGTAGAATGTGAAAGAGAGATGCATTACATGCTGGAAAAGTTTATGGCTCATTATGGATACTTGAATACTGACCATGAAACAAATGACATAAAATCCCTAGATAGATCAGATACTGTTTACAATTATGCATGCAATGTTTGTCACTGGGTTCTGCAACTAACGATGATGGAGGATGTCGTCAAGGGGGACGATGTTATTAGACTTATACCATGCATCATGTACACAGTTCCATTCTTTTTCTCTCACTCTAGACTATCAAAGTACTTTGAGGAATGTTTGGACTTAATATTGAAGACTCAATTTCTACCGAGTCCGATGCAGTGTATTCGTGTGTTAGAAGGTGCTTTTACTAACATTAAAGGTGGTTTAGGGAATAATATTGAAAGTGATTTAGTTCAGGAGAACTCTGTGTGTAATCAGAAAGACCTCATCAGATCACTAGGGTCTAACAAGACAGTAAAAGCTATCATGAGATGTACAAGGGCTGCAGATACTGTTGCTCTTATTTGTGATAATATTGATTTACCTGTAAAATTAAAGAAATCTGGAACAAAACACCACATACCAAAGGCAGAGAAAGATGAACAATTAGTTAGTGCATCCTTGCATGAGCTGAAACCTTTTTCTAAAAACTGAATGAAGATCTTGTTAAGGATATCCCAATATTCTTAGTTCATCAATAATGAAGATTAATAATGAAGATTTCAAATATAGGATCAGACAGGACTTATTTCAAGACTTTATTATGGACAAACCAGTTGTACTGCAAATGAACTTAGGGGAAAATGGTGATGACAGTTAACCCTTTCCCTCATAGAGGACACCATGAAAAGACCTATGCGAACAGCATAAAACCAGATTAGCCTGCGAGTAACTCGCAGGCTGATCAGGTTTAATGCTGTTCGCTGCTCCTCAGTGGTCTGGAAATGAGGATTTTGTAATTATATTTGGTAAGGTTTAACTGTGGTTTTCTGCAGATCAGGCTTTATGTGATACCTATTGAGGGCGTCAAAATGAGTATATGAGATAAAGGGTTAAATCAAAACATGAAATGTCATTATTGTACATCAAATTCTATTCTTTTAATTATCTTGGGGTGAAATTTGTGAAAACTACTTATCATTTGGTGATTTAATCATGTTGTTTTCACTCTGACAGAGATAAAGTCTTGCTCTATAGTTAATTGTCATTGTTTGAGAAAAATAATGAAAATTGTATTGTTATATACGTAGAAATATGTATATATTCAGAGATGATAAACTTATGAAAACTATTATACAAGTGAAATGAATTGTATATTAATTATTAATGTATTTATGCCATGTTTTTGCATGTACTTTTGTATATTTATCTTGGCTTATGGCAGTGCATGTTGCTGAGTTGCCTGAAGTAAATTTGAGTTGATGAAATGGTCATAGTATACCAACTATTGAATTTAATTGTAAATTTGTTCTCATTAAATGGTATACTGTACTTATAGGCAAAAAAAAAAAAAGAACAGAAACACAAGCATCTTTCAATTTTTAATTTTGGTTCTATTATAATTGTTAATTCCTCTGAGAAAATTGACATTTTTTTAATTTATAGAAACATTTTTAAAGGCATTGAAATGACCTGTACATGAACCTTTTAAATTAAATGTTAAGCATTAATTGTCAAACTATCAAAATTTATATATTTAAAACATCTATTTCATCTATTTGAAATAGATGTGTCAATCATTCATTAATTTCAGAAAAACAATCTGGACTTTTAACTAATTTCTGGAAAAAAAATCATTCTCATTCCAGGTTTATTTTTATGCTAGAAATGATATTTCACTGAATAAAAAGCTGATGTATTTGGCTACATAAACCATTATATATCAGACTCTTTTTGATTATCATGTACGATCTAATCATATTTCTCTCGTTAACTAGAGTGGTTATAATTTCACTATGCATCTCGCTATTATTTGGCAATGCGCAACAGATCTTAGCAGCTTAAAAATATCATAAAAAATCTGTAAAATATGGCTTGAACAAAAAAAAGTCAGGCTCATACCTACCCCTCACTATGCCATTATTGTGGTTTCATATATGACAATGCCCTCTTATATGTTGTTAACAGCAAATAGACAGAAGTATTATCTGTCTGTAATTCATTGTTATCAACAGTTGAAAACCTAGAGTCACTGCAGGGCAACAAAGAACAGAGACTACAAAGTTTAATTGGCAAAAGGCTAGACTCGCTCACGGACAAATAAGTTTTAAATATTTTTTGAGAATTGCTCTTCATCATTGATGATGATGATGATGATGATGATATTAATAAGTGATTTATTGATTATACTCGTCTTTAAATGGTGATGGTGGTTGTGGTGATGATGATGATGTTGGAGAAAATGATGATTGTGATGAAGATGAATGAATGTATATTATGAGGATGATAGCTCTTGCTTTTATGTGGTTGAATGAATGTTTACTTTATAAATGAATCTTTGAATGAGACATTATTATTGTTAATGTACAATATATAATCCTTTGTAATTTAGGGATATAACTGCTAATCATCAAATGATTTAGTCTCATCTAAATTTTACAACTCCATGTTCAAACAAAATGAACAACATTTTTCTGCAGGAATGTCAGATGATTTGATAAATCCAAATGTTTTCAAAAGTATTTCGCGTAGACATCTATTATTGGTGTAACAATACTCTACTATGTCATCTTGGATACCTGGCAAATTTTTTGCCGTGTCCCTTTTGTTATAGTATAAAGTAGCTGTGTTATATGTGTTTGTTATTTCATTATATTTACGTGAAATGCATAAATGATTATTTATTTAAGAGGGTCTGTTATTTATTAGCATATAAAATGCACAAACCAAATTTCCATTGCACAAGTGTATAATATTTCTTATAACAATTATATATGATTCATTGACCAGTTTCTGTCGTTCCAAATGAGCTATTAATGAAGATTTCATGAAGAGATTGGGCCAAAAATGTGGCCTCTAGAGTGTTAACAAAGTTTTTCTAAGATTTGACCTCATGACCTACTTTTTGACCCCCACATGACCCAAATTCCAACTAGTCCAAGATTAAATAGAAGCAAACAATCTGATTAAATTTCATGAAGATTAGGCCAAAAATGTGGCCTCTAGTGTGTTAACAAGGTTTTACTAAGATTTGACCTGGTGAGCTAATTTTTGACCCCACATGACCCAAATTCGAACTTGTCCTAGATTTTATGAAGAGAAACATTCTGACCAAGTTTTATGAAGATTATGATAAAAATGTGGCCTCTAGAGTGTTAACAAGGTTTTTATATGATTTGACCTCATGACCTACTTTTTGACCCCACATGACCTAATTTCGAACTTGTCCTAGATTTTATGGAGACAAACATACTGACCAAGTTTCATGAAGACTCGGCCAAAAATGTGGCCTCTAGTGTTAACAAGGTTTTTATAAGATTTGACCTCATGACCTCCTTTTTGACCCCACATGACCCAATTTCAAACTTGAACTAGATTTTATGGAGACAAACATTCTGACCAAGTTTCATAAAGATTGGCCTAAAAATATGGCCTCTATAGTGTTAACAAGCCAAATTGTTGACGAAGCAAATCACTCGACGGACTAAAGGTGATCACAAAAGCTAAAAATAGGTGACTGGGCTCTAGTAATGCGAGCAAAAGCAAATAAAAAAGGTGGGATGGTAGGCATATGATATTTTTAAAAATCATTGTTATCTTCTGCTGGTAGTATTTTAATTTGAAACTTTGTTAAGAGTAAGTACGAGTTATATATATTCCCATCCCCCTTCTGACAAACCACATCAATCCTGTTTTGGTGTCAATCTTCAAGTTTCAAATTTCAGCCTCTGGAACAAACTCATTAAGTTTTTATCATACACTAATTAACTGGCCTGATAATTATCTTTCATTTCAGTTAAATCTTGCCCCATAAATTTTTTCAACTTACATATGAAAGATTTGTAATCACTTTTGTGTGTGTGTTTCATTAGCAGGTGAGAATTTAAATAAAATACATGCACTGAATTTGAGAGTGTATGATTGATACCCCACCCATTCATTTAGCAAATTTCTTCAACTAAGGGGATTTCAAGCTTCAAACATTAAAAAAATTAATTCTTACAAAATGAATGTTTAACTGTTTTTACATAGCATTTACTTAATGGAGAAATTTAACCAGAATGTTGTTTAGCTTACCTCTTTCGAATGGCGTCTGCAGAGAGGTGACGGTTTATTTTATGGATTCACTGAGCGCGCCGGCTATTTCTCAGAATATCACGGCCGCGCCGATAATTTACGAGATTTCCTTCATATGCTGAGTTTCTTATCTTTGGGTTTAGGTCTTTGATCTGGTATAATAATACCTGGGTCAGTTTAGAACAGATCCTGCTAAATTATCTCCTCTTAAAGCTGAATAGTTCCATCAAATATACCCTTAGAAGTGTCCAATAAAAAAATTTGTATGTCCTGACGATGTACGGCAATGTAGAAGAAAAATGCTGAACAATGAACATTCTATTCAAGCTTTATTTGCTTTTATACATTGTTTCAATATACTTCAAAAAATGTTTTCAATATTCAAACAATAGTATCTGTGCTTGTGCACAGAAATTCATGATAAAATATGCTATAAAACACCATGAACACATCATATAAAACAAAGTTACTGTGACATGAAATTCACTCAATACCTAAGTACCCATATGAATCAATTACCTTCTGACGAGATCTCTACTGCATTGCAGGTCTCTTTTATCAATATACAAAACAAAACAAAAAAAGACTTGTATCAAGACATACTAGAGTGTACGAGAGGGAACCATTTAGTTTGATTACAACTTAATACAAGAGAATTTACCCAAAAAACATTTTCATGTAAACATTTGTAAACCCTCAACTTGCTATAAACTCATTCTGACACATTTGCAAACAGAGCCTGATCAGCTCCTACAATATTGTAGCGAAGATTCAGGTTGCATGGCATATAAAATCTGTATTCACCAGGTCACAAACTTGTACATCAAATTGATGAAGCAGAGGGTCAAATCCTGGTTAGTTCCTTGGTAGGGTATACAATTTTAAAACGTCAGGGATCTAACAGATAGTGGTTAGTGGGAAGTATTGATTTAACCAACATTATTGATGTTCGTAAAAAGAAGTGACAGAACCTTAAATATATGAGCCACCTTCTGATCAAAGGTATCTTCTTCATCTTATAGACAAGGAACATATACAAGGACAGGTAATATATGCCCCATCTAAGAATGAGAAATAAAGAGAAATAAAATGTACAATGATATAAAACTAATGAATGTAAATGGTTAGGAATACAGGCCATGTTAAGTTTCAAACAAAAAGTCCTAACACTGCTTGTTTACAGTAGTAAAGGTCATTACAATATATAACTGAAGACTACAGTAGAAACCATATCCAATAACACTGGCGGCAACGGTCACACTTTTCTTTTTTATGTGAAGGGGGAGGGGGGATATATCTCTTCAGCATGATGAAGAAGTTTGGTAAAGATCTACCGGTAGTACATATATGTATCTACTAATATATGATCTTTTCATTATGTAACAAACAAAATAATCCGTCTTTAAACAATCACAGACCAGTATGTATGACGATTTTCTAAAAAAAAAAAAAAAAAAAAAAAAAAAAAGTATGGGCCGTCTCCATACTTTGGGTATAGTGTGTCACAGACAGGTCTGCCCAACGGAAGACCCAGGGAAGTGGAGCAGCTCAATCACAGACCCAATCTATAGAATGATGATCGACTGTAGAACGTTTTTACTGAAACCGACGGTATCCAGGTGTCCATCCTCTGAAGCACACATGGGTTAATATCATCTGACAACCCCAGAAACTATGTATGAAATTGGCCATCAACTGGGAAGCACCGGTTGTCTAGGTAACCCCTAGATCATATCTGTACACACACCTGTTTCATCGCGTCACAGTTCACATCTCCTACTCGTGTCTACTACCCTCAATCTGAGTCCTCCTTCTCTTTCTTGTGCTTCTTCTTTTTCTTCTTCTTCTTCTCCGATGATACCTGTATTGTACAACACACATTAGCAAACTTAAATCTATTATTGCTATAAACAACTATTTCTGTCAAAGAAAAATTCACCCTGAATCAGTATTCATCAGAAGCATAATGAGCTAACGCCTGTAAACCAAATTAAACAACTGGTATTGCACGCAACACATACATGTAAGTCCCCTACCGGTGAGGTGCATAATTATTGTTACAATAGCAACTAGAATTATGGTCCAAGAAAAAAAACATGGTGTGCAGAATCTTCATACTGCCATCTGTTCATATACCAAGTTTCATAATATTTTAAACGTTTTTTAATTTATCGCAGGATCCAGATTTCCGGACAGACCACAAACATATAGAACCCTCTGGTGTAAACACCAGTAGGGGACCAACAAGAAATATCACTGATGGTAATTAATACCACGTTCAGCGTTCAACACAGAAAATGAAGGTCATGACAAAGTTATGCTCTAGAAAAAAGTTCACACAAGCACCTATGCCCGCTGACTTAGCAAGATTTTCCTTTAGAAAAAATTTGATGATAAATAAAACAAGAGGGCCATGATGGCCCTGAATCGCTCACCTGAGTACCATTGCTTCAACTGATGTCAAGGTTTTTAAACAGACAAGGATTCTGATATAACTTAATCTAAAACATTTTACCCCTGACAATACTACACACCAAATATCTAAGCAATGGGCCATATGGTTTCAGAGAAGACTTGGGCGCAGGGTCATTTATCCCCGTAGGGCCAAGACTTTGAAAATCTTTGTAATGAACCATTAGATGCTACTACATACCAAAAATCTTAGCTCTAGGCCTTATTGATTCATAGAAGAAGATTTTTTAAGATTTTCCTATTTAACTCTATGTAAAACAAGTGACCCCTGGTGTGGGGTCATTTATCACTATAGGGCTATGATTTGTACAATCTTGGTAGTGGCCCATAAGATGATGCTACATACTAAATATCTAAGCTCTAGGCCTTATGGATTCATAGAAGAAGATTTTTTAAGATTTTCCTATATAACTCTGTGTAAAACAAGTGACCCCTGGTGCGGGGTCATTTATCACCATAGGGCTATGATTTGTACAATCTTGGTAGTGGCCCATAAGATGATGCTACATACCAAATATCTAAGCTCTAGGCCTTATGCATTCATGGAAGAAGATTTTTTAAGATTTTCCTATATAACTCTGTGTAAAACAAGTGACCCCTGGTGCGGGGTCATTTATCACCATAGGGCTATGATTTGTACAATCTTGGTAGTGGCCCATAAGATGATGCTACATACCAAATATCTAAAGGCTAGGCCTTGTGGTTTCGGAGAAGAAGATTTTTTCAAGTTTTTCCTATATTAGCCTATGTGAAATCAAGTGACCCCTGGGGCGGGGCCAATTTTGACCCCAGTGTCATAATTTGTACAATCCTGGTAGACAGTCATAAGATCATGCTACATACCAAAAATCAAAAGGCTAGGCCTTGTGGTTTCAGAGAAGAAGATTTTTTAAATTTTCATTTTTAAAATCTATTTTTAGCTCCTGTGACCTAATTATGCGATTGACCAGAACCATTTATACAACTTTAGTAGAGCTTCATCCAAGGAACATTCCTGCAAAATATTTTTCAAATTGGCCAAGCCGTTTAGGAGGAGATGTTGTTTGAAGCAATTGTTGACGCCAGACGCACGCACGCACGCACGGACGACGGACGCCGGACAAAAGGCGATCAGAAAAGCTCACCTTGAGCACGTTGTGCTCATGTGAGCTAATAAAAACAAGAGGGCCATGAAGGCCCTGGATCGCTCACCTGGTATCATTAGGCTATGTAAAATCAAGTGCCCCTTGGGCAGAGCCAATTTTGACCCCAGGGTCATGATTTGAACAAAGATGGTAAGAATCGACTAGACAATGCTACACACTACCACACTCTACTTGGTAGAGGTCTATTAGCCCATGTTACATACCAAATATATAAACTTCAGACCTTGAAGATTTTTCTAGTTTTTTTTCCAATATAAGTCTATGTAAAATCAAGTGATCCCTGGAGCGGGGCCAATTTTGACCCCAGCGTCATGATTTGAACAAACTTGGTAAGAATCGACTAGACAATGCTACACACCAAATATCTAAACTCTATGCTTTGTGGTGTCTGAGAAGAAGATTTTTCAAGTTTTTTTCCTATTAGCCTATGTTAAATCAAGTGACCCCTGGGGCGGGGCCAATTTTGACCCCAGGGTCATAATTTGAACAATCTGGTAGAGAGTCATAAGACCATGCTACATACCAAATATCTAAACCAGGCCTTGTGGTTTCTTTTTTAATTTTTTTCTATATTAGCCTATGTAAAATCAGGTGACCCCTTGGTGGGGCCAAATTTGATCCCAGGGCCATGATTTGAACAAACTTGGTTGTGATCTACTAGACAACGCTACATACCAAATTTCTAAACCCCAGGCCTTGTGGTTTCTGAGAAGAAGATTTTTCAAGTTTTTCCTATATTAGCCTATGTTAAATCAAGTGATCCCTGGAGCGGGGCCAATTTTGACCCCAGGGTCATGATTTGAACAAACTTGGTAGAGATCAACTAGACAATGCTACACACCAAATATCTTAACTCTATGCCTTGTGGTTTCTGAGAAGAAGATTTTTCAAGTTTTTTTCCTATATCAGCCTATGTTAAATCAAGTGACCCCTGGGGCGGGGCCAATTTTGACCCCAGGGTCATAATTTTAACCATCTTGGTAGAGAGTCATAAGACCATACTACATACCAAATATCTAAACTCGAGGCCTTGTGGTTTCGGAGAAGAAGATTTTTTAAATTTTCATTTTTAAAATCTATTTTTAGCTCCTGTGACCTACTTATTCACCCAATCAAAATAATTTGAACAACTTCGATAGAGGTCATGATAAGGATGATTCCTGTGAAGTTTGGTCAAAATCCATCCAGTGGTTTAGGAGGAGAAGTTGTTTAAAGGAAAAGTTGACGCAAGACGCACGCACGGACGGACGGACGCCGGACAAAAGGCAATCACAAAAGCTCAACATGAGCAAGTTGTGCTCAGGTGAGCTAACAAGAGGGCCATGATGGCCCTGATTCACTCACCTGATTATAAATGAGCAACATATGTTTGATTTTTCATATTAACCTACTTTTTGATCCCACATGACCCAACTTATCAAAGATATTATGGAAACAGTCATTCCAACCAAGTTCATAAAGATATGGCCAAAAGTGTGGCCTCTAGAGTGTTAACAAGGTTTTTCTAAGATTGACCTCATGACCTACTTTTTGACCCCACATGACCCCAATTTGAACCTGTCCAAGATTTCATGGAAACAAACATTCTGACCAAGTTTCATGAAGTTTGAGCCAAATTGTGGCCTCTAGAGTGTTAACAAGGTTTTACTTAGATTTGACCTGGTGACCTACTTGTTGATCCCACATGACCCAAAGTCGAACTTGTCCAAGACTTTATGGAGAAAAACACTCTGACCAGGTTTCATGAAGATTGGGCCAAAAATGTGGCCTTTAGATTTGACCATGTGACCTACTTTTTGACCCCACATGCCCCTATTGTATGGAGACAAACATTTTCATGAAGATTGGCCTAAAAATATGGCCTCTAGAGTGTTAACAAGCCAAATTGTTGACGACGCACGACGGATGAAGGGCGATCACAAAAGCTCACCTTGAGCACATTGTGCTCAGGTGAGCTGATAAAAACAACTGTGAAAGGTGAGGGCATAAAAACTTACTGTTGGTGATTCCTCTTCAGCACTGACAGGTTCTTCCTTGATCTTCTTCTTCTTTTTCATTTTCTTCGGTGTTTCTCCATTTGTACTGGGAGACTGGGGGGTGGTTGGGGAAACCATTGAGGTGTCTCCTTCCTCTGAACTGCTGGACTCGTGTTTCCTCTGTGAAGACAATGAACAACCCTTACATTTAAACACAAGAATTATCTTTGAAGATGAATATCCCAGATACCACATTGTCACAGTTACTGTTGCAATGTCAAGACAGTCTTGAGAAATATAACTAAGGGCCATAACTCATTCAAAATCATGCGAATCATGACATGCAGACAATATGCACAACTAGGCTTGGTTTTTAACAGTCTTGTAAAGTTTCATCAAAATCCAACCAAAGGTATTAAGAAATTGGGTAGACAAATCTCGTCTACAGACACACCAACTGATAAACTGACAGACAGACATGACTCCAATATAGCAACCATATACTTTGTATCTGGGGGTATAATGACATAAAACCAGGCTTTCAAGTGTCACCCTAGGCAAGCAAAACTATTTTTTTGAAAGAGACCTTGACCCGACTGACCTAAAAATCAATCTCTATCTCCTCTTTCCAAAAGGTATCTACATGTATCTCCTAAATCTGACGATCATATCTCACTCCTTAAATTATTTGACGGAACAAATACTGAATTCTGACCTTTGGTTTCACAGAAGAATTTTGAAAATTTCTATATTTAAGGAAACTAGCTGATCTCCTAGAAGCTTCATTTTTCAAGGGAACAATTTCATTTTAGCAATTATGTTAGTCATCAGGTGACCATTTGTGTCAAATGAAATAAAATTCTGAAAAATGGTTTCAGAGAAGATTTTTTAAGGTTCTTAAATAAAATCCTTTGGTTGCCATGACAACCAGTTCTGCATTGATCTGCATTGATCAAGTTTATTTTACCAACTTTTGTGATAGATCACCTAAGGATCATCCATGTCAAGTTTTATCAATTTCTACCAGAGTTCAAACGGTTCCAGAGGAAAATTGTTGACTTAACACGGCGTATGAAGGTAATCCCAATATATCACCCTGAGCACTTTGTGCTTTAGAGAGTTAAAAATAAACAGATTTTGCCTAAAGTCAATTGTTGCCTACAGTTCTAAATCCACTGAGCCTATGATAAATTGGAAACATCAAAAAGGGGCAGAAACCTCAATTTATTTTCTTTTAAGTTTTTGTTTACTTGCCCTTCACCGCAATGACTCGACAATATGGAAAGGTATTTAATTTTTGATAAAGACTGACCTTGACTTGTGAGGCAGGTTCTCTGGCCTCCTGCACCTTGCCTTCACCACCTTCCTGCTTTATCCTGAAATCACAGACATTACAAAACTTGGTTTATCACTACAAATACAAGTTTTCTGAACAAACCATGAACTAGACAAGGCGCCATGTTAACATATTTGACAGCAGATCTTATGGTTGGGTGTTCAAAACCTGTTTGGGACAAGGATTTCTCATGAACTTCTCACGCATGATTGTCTGTTTCTTTGTTGGGTATAACGTCCTACCGACAGTATTTCAGTCATTTTGAGACGATGTCTACTTGAGACAGATATAGTGGTACCACACTGCAGTATCACGCCGTAGACATGTGGCATGATATCACACCCAGTCACATTATCCTGACACCCAGCCAACCAGTCCTGCAACTACCCTTATATGCTAAGCGCCAAGCAAGGGAGCTTTAACAGTACCATTTTTTCCAACTTTGGTATGTCGCGACCGGGGATCGAACCCACGGCCTCCCACTCCCGAGGCGGACTCTGGCATGAAGTACTGGTCCAGCCCAGGAACCGTCAAGAAGGATTAGTATAAGTTGTTCCCAACCAATGTAAAATAAATAAATTTAAACATGAACAGGTTGCTTATGCAGCATTTCCTTATAAATCAGTTACAAAAGCAGCAAGATTAACCCAAAGTTCTATTGTCTTACATTCATGTTTTCATTGTGTAATCTCCGTCAAAATTGATTTCATCATTTTTTTGCATGTCTGATTTATTTACAAGCCTTAATCATGTCCCAAAAACTCCTTTTCAGATCCAAAAAATACAGTAAACTTACAAGGTCATCCAGGCATTTGGTGTCTTTTCATTTGGTTTGCCATATTTGTCTAGTTTCCCCTCCTTGATCATTTGTTTCTTCACCATAGCCTGTTGAAGAAAAAGAAGACATAATAAACAGCCCAGCCTATCCTTACTATTTCTAAATAATTCTTAGAATCCATAGTATCAAGGTTGTCTAGGAGTCCATACCCGCCAAGTGAATTTTGAGACGCTTTACCATCACCATTCTTATTGACCTTTTACAAAGATTTTGTTTTGTTTTTTTTACCACAAAAAAATTGTCTTTTAGACCCAAAACTGAAAGAACTCTCAATAGCATGGGGGAAAAGTGATACAGGAAAATGTAAATTCTATTTATAAAAGTCAGTGGGAGCACTGAAGTCTATGATCATTTTATGGACAGCACTGCTAATTGACAATTCCCATAAGGTATCTACAAAGTAAATCTGATCATCATACCTCACTCCTAAAAGAAGCTTTCTGACAGAAAAAAAATCTATTTTTAGTATCATTGACCTTGACCCTATCTTCCTGAAAATCAATCCCAATCTTCCTCTTCCAATAAGGTATCTACCTACCAAGTATGAAAACAGTATCTGTATTCTAACAGGAGATATTTGATGGAAACGACCTGGTTGATGTCTGCCAATTGATGCATCCCATTCTAATAACCAGGATTCTCTTTAAAAATCTTGTCAGAAACTTACCCTTGGTCCCAGTCCCCACTTCCTGGGATACGTGTCCCTCTCCATGATCACGCGCTTAATCTTAGCCACGATGCTGTGGTCCGAGATTGCCATCACTGCTGACGTCATCTGGGCAATGGCTGCAACACAGAACAAATTCAGGTTTATTTTTAGTGAACGGTTCTGCGTGTAGAAGCTCTAAGTTATCATGTTGACACATGCATGATACTACACACAGACACATTATCCTGACTCAGTCCTGAAACTATCCTGTATATATGCTGAGCACAAAACACCAAGCTACCAGTACCATTTCAAACAAAGTTGGTATGTTGCAGTTTGGTATGGAACCCATAACCTCCAACTCCCAAGGCGAACACTCTAACCACTGGACCTTGACTTAATCACCTAACTTCTAGCCCATTTTCAATAAAACTAAGAAGAGCTATCAAAGGACAGCACGCTCAACAATTCCAGCATCTGAACAAAAATTCATAATAAAATAAAATAAAGAGAAATAGTTCAAAAACAGGACCAAGTAGAGTTTATAGTTCTCGGTCACTTAACTTCCTCTCATTGACCTCTATCCAAAGTTTCTCATTCATATCACATGTAGTAAGAAATTTATGGTAACATGAAAATGCCGACACTGACAAATGGATGACAGCAAAAGCTTGGGACTATTCCATGAAAAGTCGAGCTAAACAAGAGGGCCATGATGGCCCTGGATCGCTCACCTGAGTACCATTGCTACAACTGATTACAAGGTTTTTAAACATACAAGAATTCTGATATAACTCAATCTTAAACATTTTAGCCCTGACAATACTACACACCAAATATATAAGCACTGGGCCTTATGGTTTCAGAGGAGAAGACTTAGTGCGGGGTCATTTATCTCCAAAGGGCCACCATTTTGAAAATCTTGATAATGAACCATTAGATGATGCTACATACCAAATATCTAAGCTCTAGGCCTAATGGATTCATAGAAGAAGATTTTTAAAGATTTTCCTATATAACTATATGTTAAACAAGTGACCCCTGGTGCGGGGGCATTTATCACCATAGGGTCATGATTTGTACAATCTTGGTAATAAACCATAAGATGATGCTTCATACCAAATATCTAACTCTAGGCCTTATGGCTTCATAGAAGAAGATTTTTAAAGATTTTCCTATATAACTCTATGTAAAACAAGTGACCCCTGGTGCGGGGTCATTTATCACCATAGGGCTATGATTTGTACAATCTTGGTAATGAACCATAAGATGATGCTACATACCAAATATCTAAGCTCTAGGCCTAATGGATTCATAGAAGAAGATTTTTAAAGATTTTCCTATATAACTCTATGTAAAACAAGTGACCCCTGGTGCGGGGTCATTTATCATCGTAGGGCTATGATTTGTACAATCTTGGTAATGGCCCATAAGATGATGCTACATACCAAATATCTAAGCTCTAGGCCTAATGGATTCATAGAAGAAGATTTTTAAAGATTTTCCTATATAACTCTATGTTAAACAAGTGACCCCTGGTGCGGGGGCATTTATCACCATAGGGTCATGATTTGTACAAAATTGGTAATAAACCATAAGATGATGCTTCATACCAAATATCTAATCTCTAGGCCTTATGGCTTCATAGAAGAAGATTTTCAAAGATTTTCCTATATAACTCTATGTAAAACAAGTGACCCTGGTGCGGGGTCATTTATCACTAGGGTTTGTACAATCTTGGTAATGAACCATAAGATGATGCTACATACCAAATATCTAAGCTCTAGGCCTAATGGATTCATAGAAGAAGATTTTTAAAGATTTTCCTATATAACTCTATGTAAAACAGACCCCTGGTGCGGGGTCATTTATCATCGTAGGGCTATGATTTGTACAATCTTGGTAATGGCCCATAAGATGATGCTACATACCAAATATCTAAGCTCTAGGCCTAATGGATTCATAGAAGAAGATTTTTAAAGTTTTTTCTATATAACTCTATGTAAAACAAGTGACCCATGGTGCGGGGTCATTTATCACCATAGGGTCATGATTTGTACAATCTTGGTAATGAACCATAAGATGATGCTTCATACCAAATATCTAATCTCTAGGCCTTATGGATTCATAGAAGAAGATTTTTAAACATTTTCCTATATAACTCTATGTAAAACAAGTGACCCCTGGTGCGGGGGCATTTATCACCGTAGGGCTATGATTTGAAAATCTTGGTAATGCCATTAGATGATGCTACATACCAAATATCTAAGCTCTAGGCCTAAGGTTAAAATTTTTAAAGGGGTCATTTATCACCGTAGGGCTATGATTTGTACAATCTTGGTAATGGCCCATAAGATGATGCTACATACCAAATATCTAAGCTCTAGGCCTTGCAGTTTTGCAGAAGAAGATTTTCAAAGTTTGCATTTTTAAAATCTATTTTTAGCTCCTGTGACCTACTTTTTTAACCAATCTGAATAATTTGTACAACTTTGATAGAGGGCATCATAAGGATGATTCCTGTGAAGTTTGGTCAAAATCCCTTCAGCGGTTTATGAGGAGATGTTGTTTAAAGCAAATTGTTGACGACGGACGCACGCACGCACGCACGCACGCACGCACGGACGACGGACGACGGACAAAAGGCGATCACAATAGCTCACCATGAGCACGTTGTGCTCAGGTGAGCTAAAAAGGTAATAAACCAATCAAACATGCAAGATTTAACTGTAACCTCTTCCTGTAAATGTCTTAACTGCAAAATACGACACAACACGTACCTAGAGCCACTGCTTCTCCCTTCGTCGTAACTATTACAATTTCCTCGTTCATCTCGATTCCGTTCTCGTACCGTAAAACACCGGGTAACATGATTTTGGCCCCATAACACACAGCATTCACCTGTAACAGAGAAAATAACATTCATGTCACAATACAAAATTCAAAGGCCCATTATATCTCACAATGATACACTTTTCATGAAAAAGAAATTATAAAATGATTTTAACATATTGTAGACTAACGCAAATACTGTATAATGTGCATAAATCTGCTGTAAAATAACAGTTTAATGCACTCATAATGTTGATAAATTCCATTTAG
>CM037793.1:26260249-26300159 GCA_021229015.1 Solen grandis | reverse complement strand
TTTATTTTCAAAGTTCATTTAAGTTATGGCCATACAAAAGCAAGTTAAAGGTTGCAATTTCATATCCTCTTACTTTTTTTGCTTTTAAGTATTTGACAAATGTAGCAGAAAGTCCTATCATTCGTATCAACGAATGAAATCTAGTTATTATTATTATTATTATTATTCTTTTCTTCTTCCTAACTAAACGCTTATTTCAATATGTTGCAATGGACCTAGGACGATGAAATTTTTATGGCTTATTAGTCACGTGAGGAAATTTTGATTTCAATGATTTTCAGCACCCTATGACGTCACATGACGTCACAGCTAAAAATAGTGAAAAATGGTGTTCGCGCTCTACAGCCGTCATTTATGGTCGGATTTTCTTCAAATTTTCACAGATGGTACATCTTGAAACTAAGGTGTGCATATCCTGACAGCTTACCGAAATTCCGAAAGACCGAAGTTCGGTGGCTGAAATAAGATTCGAACATAGGACCGAAAATTTCATTTTAGGATTAAAGAGCTTCAGGATGAGATAGAAAGTTGAAACTTACACAGTTTGCAGTTCTGCAAAATTTATACAAATTTTTGGAGTCGGAACGTCATATGACGTCATGTGACGTCATAAGCATACTTCTTAATTTTCATATTAGGGCAATGATTTCGACATGATGCCAGTTGTTCAGAATAATGAAAATTTCAGAGTTATGAAACTAAAAAAGTTTTTAAAATAAAAATCTACATATCCAAACTAGGTGCTAAAAATAGTGAAAAATGGTATTTGCGCTCTACAGCCGTCATTTATGGTCAGATTTTCTTCAAATTTTCACAGATGGTACATCTCGAAACTAAGGTGTGCATATCCTGTCAGCTAACCGAAATTCCGAAAGACCGAAGTTCTGTGGCTGAAATAAGATTCGAACATAGGACCGAAAATTTCATTTTAGGATTAAAGAGCTTCAGAATGAGACAGAAAGTTGAAACTTACACAGTTTGTAGTGCGACAGAATATCTACATATATTTTGAGTCGTGACGTCATAATAGACGTCATATGACGTCATAAGCATACTTCTTATTTTTCATATTAGGGCAATGATTTCGACATGATGCCAGTTGTTCAGAATAATGAAAATTTCAGAGTTATGACAACAAAGTATGCGCTTTTGAACAAAAGCATCTTCAGCACCCTATGACGTCATGTGACGTCTGAGCTAAAAATAGTGAAAATGGTGTTAACGCTCTACAGCCGCCATTTATGGTCGGATTTTCTTCAAATTTTTACAGATTGTACATCTTGAAACTAAGGTGTTCATATCCTGTCAGCTAACCGAAATTCCGAAAAACCGAAGTTCTGTTGCTGAAAAAAGACTCGAACATAGGACCGAAAATTTCATTTTAGGATTAAAGAACTTCAGGATGAGATAGAAAGTTGAAACTTACACAGTTTGCAGTTCTGCAGCATTTCTACAAATATTTTGAATCGTGACGTCATAGGACGTCATAAGCATACCACTTAATTTTAATTTGGGGCAATGATTTCGACATGATGCCAGTTGTTCAAAATAATGAAAATTTCAGAGTTATTGCAGTAAAGTATGCGCTTTTGAGCAACAGTATTTTCAGCTGAAAATAGTGAAAAATGGTATTCGCGCTCTACAGCCGCCATTTATGATAAGATTTTCTTCAAATTTTTACAGATGGTACATTTTGCAACTAAGGTGTGAATATAGTATTTTGGCTGAAGTAAGATTCGAACATAGGACCTTTAAACTAGAAATCAAGTTTGCAGTCATGTCCTTACGTCATATGACATCATGTTACGTCACAGACTAATACTTAGTTCTTATCATTTGCACTGATTTCGGAATATAATGTCAGTTGTTCAGCATGAACATGAAATACTACAGAGGTGAGTCATTACATGAAACTTCTATCTCCTGCTTTTTGCATTAACACAGCTTGCAGAAAGTCCTATCATTCGTTTTCACGAATGACATCTAGTTTTTATCATTTTTGGTCACTAGTACTTGATTTTTTGAAAAATTCTTTAATGGACGGCGTTGCCATTTTACACAACTAACACAACAAGCACAAACTTACAAAACAGAAGAAGTAGCAAACATATATTTGTAATAATACGTGAGCGAATAGCAGGGATTTTCATATATTTGCGTGATAGTTTGGTGAGCGAAAATCAGGGCCTCAGGCCAACAGTTGTTTTCAACCTTCACTAAATACAGTAACCGTTCCGGCCTTTCGCGAAAATATTCGTCTTCGGTCGTATTTACGGAAACGTTCGGCAATTTCCGTAAATTCTGCACATACGCTCTTCGCGAATTCATGACTTCGCGAATAAATACGGACAGGGTAAAATCGCGAAATAAAAATGACGCGAATATTTCCCAATCTACAGTAGACTGAGCCTTGAGTGATATAATTTTATATATTACATTCGAAAAGCCATGTTTTTGAATAACTACTAGGTGTCTCGTGCGTTTTCAACCGCAAACTGGCATAAAAAATGATAAGTGTTTTTGGACCCCCCCCCCCCCTCACACACACACATACAAAGTGACTTGTGTACACTATCAATTAGTAAATGCTTTGAATAATCATCAGTTTTAGACTCGACAGTGTAAAAGACACTTTTGTTTAAGTCTGAGGGAAAAAAACACTTTAAACATATTTTGTCAAATATGTGAACGGGAATACCGGGTATATGCTGTATTAGGTTCGAACTTGGTAATACCGGGTATATGCTGTATTAGGTTCGAACTTGGTAATACCGGGTATATGCTGTATTAGGTTCGAACTTGGTAATCTTGACTGTCTAATTGTCAATATTGAAGCAGCCTTCCCTGATAAAAAAAAAATATTCCATGTAACACCGAGAGCGCGAAGAGCTTGAGGTGTTCATGAAGCTCGCGTCCAGGTGTTATATGCAGAAAAACCGATGGTCGATATTCGACTTACACTTTGGTATGTCGTCGCCGGGGATCGCACATACGAGCTCATGCTCCCGTAGCGGACGCTCTAACCACTTGGCCACCGGAGACAGTCTCTATGTAGTTTACTTTTAATCATTTTACAGACCTTCGGAATTACTTAGAAGGAAATCAGAATAAGCTTATTTACATTGCCGAAACATCACATAAAAAAAACATTAAAGTATTTGTTCTTTTGCCATGGTGACGTATGTTTACATTTTGTGCATGATATAGTGTCGTAATTTTACTTTTATATTGTGGAAGAAAACATTAAGAAGCCGTACACCTTCTTTTTGTGGAATATCAATTAGCCGTACACACAACATATAAGCCGCCGTACAGAAAAAGAAAATGATATTAATCATATTTTGTCGTTGATTAGAATCAAAACTAGGAAAAACTAACATCTACATAAATATAAGATTATAACGGATAAATTAGTAATTTAAGATCAAGTATTGACGTTAAATAATTTTAGGTTTGATAGACGACAAAATTTGTTATGGATGAATACATATATGATCGTGCATGTCAGATTCTTAGAAACGTGATAATTTCGAAAAAAAATTACACTTAGGTCAAGCTTCGCTCGACATTTTCTCGCTTCGCTTAAGACCAATATCCGGTGTCGCTCCCATACGGTGTTGATGCAATGCTGTTCTAATGGTATGCAGATAATGATCGGAACATTAATTACAAAGTTAATGTTCAAAAAGTAGTAACTGACATGAACCTTTTTTGTTGTTGTTTCTTGTCGTTACCTTGATGTATCAAAAGCCATTACATCTAGGTTGAAATATAAAGTAGGCGAAATGTTGGAAATTTGGAGACTTTTGTAACGGTACCTAGTTTTCTTAACTAGGACATTATATGAAAAAGTTACATCAAAAATAAAAACCGTTTTTCCTAGTGCTTCAGCAGTTGGTTCCACATATTGTTTCAAGTTTTATTTCTGTTACATTAAATGTATGATGCGCTGCTGTAATGTATTACAATGCTCTGTGCTCCTTTAAATTCAGCAAACTAAAGTCAATGAAAATATAAGATATAAATATTTGTAGAAAAGGAACCTTGTATATTTTTTTTGCATGTAAAGAGGAATAGTGATTCATCAATTCCTTGTGGGACACCAAGTTTAAAAATTGTAGTCATTTTAAAGGGTTCTTGAATAGCCAGCTTCATGAAATAATAACAGAAAACAAAGCTACGTAGTCCCCTTTGAATGCAATGACTTTCATTTTTATATTACGTCATTTGTCGTCACAGATTTCATCTCTACAGCTGTTGTCAATTCGGGACGGATTTTCTTCATTTTTTCACAGATGATGTATGTCAGGATAAGTAACTGATTCTGATCAGGTTTGATAGGGTTTGCAGAGCAGAAAGCCCTTTTGTTTGTTCAGAACAAACGAAATCTAGTTAGGTTAAAACATATTATTCTTCTTCTGTTTTATTTTTTTTTAGGTTTATGCTGCTCTTAGAGCAACTCAAAAAGTTGAAATCTGATCAAAATGCGGTTTTTTGTGTTGTTTTTTTTTTTGCATTATGTTCCTCATTGATAGCCTAATAAAATGATTGTTTCATGAAAATTTTTGAGCTAGTTACGGAAGGTTAAAAGTTCGAACCTTGCATAAAAAAAAACTGTGCAAATGAGGGTAGGTCTACGAAAAACCTATCCATATTTTTAGAGATCAGATAGAAGAGTTTTGTTTGCTGCATACGATTTTCAAGACATATACGCACAAAATTATGGGTGGCGAATTTAAGAAATGCATGGTTTGTCCTCTAGAAACGGTCAAACTTCACTAAAATTTAAGAAAAATTAAAATTTCGATAACATGATTTTTTTACGCACCTGACTGTTTTTTGTTTATTCTTAATGAATTTTTCACACGTTATGTATTGTAATGTTTGAAAGAGCCTTACAATTAAAAAGCTAAAATAAAATTGCAAAGGTCAAGGTCATATTACATTTTTTTATTTGGCCCCAAATAGCTCCAAAATTAAAAATGTTTTATCGAGAGTATATAAACAAGAGTGTAAGTTCTTAAAAAGCTCTTTCCAGTTATGTTTACTTTTTGAAGGTCGGACTTGATTAGGTCATTTTATGGCACTCGAAGGTTTGATCCTTTTTTGAACAATGGTAAATAAGTTTTTATGCTTAAAATTGTGATATATATAAGAAATAGAATGTTCGACTAGTATACTTAATTGAACTATTTGCTGCATTGCTAGGTACCTAATAGTATTATTTTAATCAATTTTGTTTCTCGTTCTGCCGCTAGGGGGCGCTTTGCTTGAAATCACTCTTTAGCTTATAACTGAAAAAGTTGAAGTCCGATTTGAATGTGAATTTTGCATTCTGTTCCTTATTGATAGCCTAATAAAATATGATGGTTTTCAGGGTACATGTGGCTGAGTGTTTTGTGCTACGGAAGGTTGGATGTTCGAACCTCGCAAAATTTGGGCAAACTAGGGTAGGTATATGAAGAACCTATCCATTTTTGTTAGAGATCAGATAGAAGAACTCTCTATGCTGCATACGATTTACACGACATATACGCACAAAATATGGGAGGCGAATTCAAGAAATGCATGGTTTGTCCTCTGAAAAACGGTCAAACTTCACTTAAATATTAATTAATATTAATCGCTCCTGACTTTATTTTTGGTTCAATCTTCATGGTTAGTTCACACCTAAATTTAGTTTTATGATTCAAAGAGCCTGATAACTTATAGAGTTAAAAAAATGCAAAGGTCAAGGTCATATTTCTATCATTGTGTTTTTTCTTCGGCCCAAAATAGCTTCAAAACTAAAAGTATTTTATCGAGAGTATTTGGATATAAGCGTAAGTTCTTGATTAGCTCTTTACAGTGATATTTATTTTTGAAGACCGAGCTTCATTTTGTCATTTTCCAGCAGTCAAAAGTTTGATCCTTTTTTGAACAATTGTAAATCAGTTTTTATACTTCAAATTGTGATATTTAAGAAACAGAATGTTCCACCCATGCGTATTTTATACTTAACTGAACTTTTTGCTGCATTTCTAGGTACCTAATTGTGTTTTATTTTGCCGCTAGGGGGCGTTTTGCTTAAAATCACTATTTTATTTATAACTCAAAAAGTTAAAGTCTAATTCAAATGCAGTTTTCAGCATTCTGTTCCTTGTTGACAGCACGATTTCAAAGTATCGGGTTCGGGAAAATATTTGCGCTAGAAGAGGTTGGATGTTCGGACCTTCCAAAACAAAATGTGCAAATGAGAGTAGGTCTACGAAAAACCTGCCCATTTTTGTTTGAGATTAGATAGAAGAATTCTGTTTGCTACATATGAATTATAAGATATTTACGCTTACAATGTCGGTTGGCGAATTTAGGGTATATATGGTTTGTCCACAGGATGCGATCAAACTTCACAAATATTTAGGAAAAATTGAAATTCAAAAAATATTTTTTTTTGTCATTCCTGATTTATTTTTAGCTCGACTATTCGAAGAATATGAGAGCTATTGTAGTCGCCCTGGCGTCGGAGTTGGCGTTGCAGCTTTTGGGTAAAGTTTTGCATGCAAGTTACTATCAACCTTATATCTCAATAACCATTTAAGGTATTGACTTGAAAGTTTATAAATATGTTCAGGGGCATCAGACAACCAAGGTAGATAACTTTTGACTGAATTTAATATGAATTATGGCCCCTTTTTAACTTAGAAATTTTGGTTAAAGTTTTGCATGCAATAGAAAATTTGGTTAAAGTTTTGCGTCCAAGCTACTATCTAGTTTGTATCTCAATAACCATTCATGATATTGTCTTGAAAGTTTATGAATATGTTTAGGGGCATCAGACAACCAAAGTAGATAACTCTTGTTGCAATATATTAGAAATTATGGCCTATTTTTAACTTAGAATTTTGGTTAAAGTTTTGCCTGCAAGATACTGCTTGCTTAAATCTCAGTATCCAGGCATGCGATTGATTCGAAACATCTTTAATATGTTAGGGGTATCATACTTTCATGGTAGATAACTCTTGACAGAATATGTTACAAATTATTGCACCATTTTAACTTAGAAATTTTGGTTAAAGTTTTGCATGCATGGTACTTTCAGGCATGGGATTGATTTGAAACATCTTTAATATGTTTAGGGATATCATACTTTCAAGGTAGATAACTCTTGATTGAAATATGTTACAAATTATTGCCCTTTTTAACTTAGAAATTTTGGTTAAAGTTTTGCATGCAGGCATGGGATTGATTTGAAAGTTTTGCATACACAGTGTTATTGTGCTTATGTAACTAGGCATGGAATTGATTTTAGACATCATAAAAATATTAAGGGGTATCAGACTATCAAGGTATATCATTTTTGACTATTATTATGTACAGGGTATGTGAAGGGCAAGAACTGAAATAGATTTCATTTGATTTACCAACAAGCATTTTTTAATAGTTGAGTGTGCTGTCCGCTGACAGCTCTTGTTTGTTCAGTCTTCATGATATTTTCACAGGTAATATAGTTTTATGATTCAAAGAGCCTCAGAATTTACAAAGTTAAAAAATGCAAAGATCAAGGTCATATCACGATTATTTTTTTTCTTTGGCCCAAAATAGCTCCAAAACTAAAAATATATTATGTCGATAATAGACAAAAGTGTAAGTTCTTGAAGAGCTCTTTCCAGTGATATTTAGTTTTTTAAGATCGGGCTTGATTTGGTCATTTTACGCAAGTCCAAAGTTTGATTCTTTTTTTGAACAATTGTAAATAAGTTTTTAAACTCCAGATTGTAACAGTTAAGGAACAGAATGTTCTACCCATGCATATTATTTACTTACATGAACTATTTGTTGCATTTCTAGGTACTTAATGGAAATTGTTTTAATCAATTCTGTTTCTCATTTTGCCGCTAGGTGGCGCTTTTCTTAAAATCACTCTTTTGCATATAACTCAAAAGTAAAAGTCTGTTAAAACTAGATGTCATTCGTGAAAACGAATGATAGGACTTTCTGCAAACTGTGTTAATGCAAAAAGCAGGAGATAGAAGCTTCGTGCAATGACTCACCTCTGGTAGTATTTCATGTTCATGCTGAACAATTGACATTTATTTCCGAAATTAGTGCAAATGATAAGAACTAAGTATTAGTCTGTGACGTAACATGATGTCATATGACGTCAGGACATGACCGCAAACTTGATTTCTAGTTTAAAGGTCCTATGTTCGAATCTTACTCCAGCCACAATACTTCCTGAAGCTCCTTAATCCTAAAATGAAATTTACGGTCCTATGTTCGAATCTTATTTCAGCCACAGAACTTCGGTTTTTCGGAATTAAGGTGAGGTGACAAAATATTCACACCTTAGTTTCAAGATGTACCATCTGTAAAAATTTGAAGAAAATCTGATCATAAATGACGGCTGCAGAGCGCGAACACCATTTTCCATTATTTTTAGCTGTGACGTCATGTGACGTCATAGGGTGCTGAAGATGCTTTTGTTCAAAAGCGCATTCTTTACTGTAATAACTCTGAAATTTTCATTATTCTGAACAACTGGCATCATATCGAAATCATTGCACTAAAATGAAAAATAAGAAGTATGCCTATGACGTCACATGACGTTATATGACGTCACGACTGAAAATATTTGTAGAAATACTGCAGAACTGCAAACTGTGTAAGTTTCAACTTTCTATCTCATCCTGAAGCTCTTTAATCCTAAAATGAAATTTTCGGTCCTATGTTCGAATCTTATTTCAGCCACAGAACTTCGGTCTTTCGGAAATTCGGTTAGCTGGCAGGATATGCACACCTTTGATTCAAGATGTACCATCTGTGAAAATTTGATGAAAATCCGACCATAAATGACGGCTGTAGAGCGCGAACACCATTTTTCACTATTTTTAGCTGTGACGTCATGTGACGTCATAGGATGCTGAATATCATAAAAATCAAAATTTCCTCACGTGACTAATAAGCCATAAAAATTTCATCGTCCTATGTCCATTGCAACATATAAAAATAAGCGTTTAGTTAGGAAAAAAAAAAGAATAATAATAATAACTAGATTTCATTCGTTGATACGAATGATAGGACTTTCTGCTACATTTAAAAAAAAAAAAAAAAATTTTGATGGCCATAACTTAAATGAACTTTGAAAAAAAACCGTTTAACTTGGAGGAAATGGCAAAAGTAACTGAAAATCATTTTTTTTATATCGATTTATTTAACTTGGACTATTTTTATAATCTATGTTACAAATCAAATTTATTTAAAACGCTTACAATTCGAATTCCATCCTGTAATAATGGCTGTAGACCGCGTACAAGAGTGTTTAGACAACGTCAAGTTTGATGTCACATGACATCATAGGCATAAGAAAATGAATGAAATGAAATATTAAGTATCTTAAATATATCAAGTAATTTTTTCATGCTCATTGCAACTTTGCAACATATAGAAATTAACGCGTAGATATATTAACATTCTTTTTGACATTATGACGTCAAATAACGTTAATCTTCACAGAATATAAATAAGTCTTAAAGACTAATATTCAGTCCAAATATCAACTTTCTAAATCATCTCGAAGCGATTTTATATGTTTTTGAAATTTGACGTCAATGTTTCGAAACTTGGATTCGCCATACAACCATTGCCTTTTCGTCTTTTCGAATTTGTAAAACAGGACCCGGGATACACAACTAGAGCGTTACATATACATTCTTTGAAATTTGCTTAAATTCGGTCCAAAATAATGGCTGTACACTGCGTAAAACCTTTTTGTCCTGACGTCAAATCTGATGTGATATAACGTCAAATTAATATGAATTACATTGCATTTTAAAGCATTTCTAAAGTATATACCATAAGATTTCATGGTCCTGGGAAGTTAACAACATATTAAATTTACGGGTCTATATCAGAAATAATTTTTGACCTTATGACGTCATATGACGTCAAATGACGTTCATCTTCAGAGAATGTAAAGCACTCTTGGAGACTTATTTACTTTCCAAATACTCATCTGGAAACGATTTTATACGTATTTAAAATTTGACGCCAATGGTTCGAATATTGGATCCGCCATAAAACCTTTGCATTTTTGAATTTGGAAGAACGGACACCGGGATGCTCAACTATAACCTAATATACACTTTCTGTGAAATTTTTATGAAAATCGGTTCATAAACAATGGCTGTAGACCGCGTACAAACTTTTGTAGCATCTGGCAAGTGTAACGTCATATGACGTCATAGGCATATGAAAACTGTAGAATTAAAAATATCAACATTTGAAGCAAAATGTCATATAATATCCATTTCCATGGACCATTTTAACATATAGAAATTTTCTTGTAAATATTAGAAATAGATTTTCATGTATTGACGTCATCTGACGTCACATGACGTTCATTTTCACAAAATCGTTCAGTCATCCATAATTCTACACAATATTCAAATATCAATATTCTATCTTATATGGGACCGATTTTATAAGCATTTGAAAATTAACGACCTCGGTTCGAATCTTGGATTCTCCATAGAACCATGGTCTTTTAGAATTTTGAAAAACGGATAGCGGGATGCACAACTAGATCTTAATATACACATTCTGTGAAAATTTGATGAACATCGGTTTATAAGTAATGGCTGTAGACCACGTACAAACTTTTGTAGAATATGTCAAGTGTGACGTCATATGACGTCATATGCTTATAAAAATTATTGAAATAGAAATTATATCGTGTGAAACATATGCCATCAAATTTTTATTGCTCTTCGACCATTTCAACATATAGAAATAATCTTGTTAATGTTAGTAATATATTTTCATATAATGACGTCACGTGACGTCATTTGATGCAAATTTTCAAAGTATTTTTAAGACTCCGAGAGACCTACATACTGACCAAATATCAACTTTCTATCTCAAATAGGACTGATTTTATAAGCATTTGAAAATTTACGACCTTGGTTCGAATCTTGGATTCGCTATAGAACCTTGGCAATTTCGAATTTTGAGAAACGGACACCGGGATGCACAACTAGAACTTAATATACACATTCTGTGAAAATTTGATGAAAATCGGTTCATCAATAATGGCTCTGGACCGCGTACAAACTTTTGTAGCTTATTTCACGTGTGACGTCATATGACGTCATAGAGATATGAAAATCATAAAAATCAAAATTACAGCGTTTGATGCATGTGTCATTAAATTTTCATTGCCCTTCGACAATTTCAACATATAGAAATATTCTTGTTAATATTAGAAAAACATTATCATATAATGACGTCACGTGACGTCATATGACATTTATTTTCACAAAATGTTTAAAACTTCTAGAGACCTATATACTGATTAAATATCAACTTTCTATCTTAAATAGGACAGAATTTATAAGCATTTAAAAATTTACGACCTTGGTTCGAATCTTGGATTCGCTATAGAACCATGGACTTTTCGAATTTTGAAAAACGGACACAGGCATGCACAACTAGAACTTAATATACACATTCTGTGAAAATTTGATGAAAATCGGTTCACAAACAATGGCTGTAGACCGCGTACAAACTTTTGTAGCATATTTCAAATGTGACGTCATATGACGTCATAGGAAAAAAATTTCCTCACGTGACTAATAAGTCATAAAAATTTCATCGTCCTAGGAGTATTGCAACATAGAAAAATAAGCGTTTAGTTAGGAAGAAAAAAAGAATAATAAGAAGAAGAAGAAGAAGAAGAACTAGATGTCATTCGTTTAAACGAATGATAGGACTTTCTGCAACATCTGCTTTATATAGTATATATAGAAGATGACATAATAGATAATCTGTCCAAATTGCAACTTTCTATCTCCTCTATTTCTATATAAAATAGCACAAATAGAACACATTCTGTGAACTTTAATAAAAGTCCGCCCATATCTTGCACATGTAGTTTACATACAACATTTATACTATGTCATAGACATGAAAGAAAAATGAAACAGTGTTCAAATGTAAGTTTCTAACTTTCATCACACATAGAATTTCATCACTCCAGCTCAGTTGTAACCTTGTTTAAGTTTAGCCTCATTAGGAAGAAGTATTGAATATTTGTATAGTGCTATATCCTTTCGACACCTGTAACGTAGTTAATCGTATTTAGCGATTTTGGCGTGTTGGGCTTCCGTAGTTTGCCATAATTCCTGGAATTTCGAACTATGGTGATATTTGAAAGGTAACATCCAGCCTACAAACTGATGCAATATGAATATCGTTAGCATAACAATGCAGTTTTTAGATGGTCTAAAATGTGGGCTGCGTGTGAATTTTCAAGGCTTGCAAACTGCTCGCTAGCTACATAGTGTTGCAAATACGGATTTTTGTCTGTGCCGTTGTACATGTATTAACTTCAATGCTTATTTTGGAAACAGTCAACATTCGACAAAAAACAACAAAAAAAAAAAAAATCAAGATATAGCCCATCAATTGCAATTTGATATTTTTTTTTTTTTTTTTTTTTTTTAATCGTTGCGCAAGTATTTAAGCTTGGTGACCCTGCGCGTGACCTTTTCCATATTTTTATGATGCATGATTATGAAATATCTTATTTTCCATGTAACTTTCTTATATGAAGTCCAATTTCAATAAACTTGGTACCGTTAGAAAGCTCTTAAAACATGCTACATTTTATACGCATAATGTATAAACTTATCTTCAGTCGTTTCTGAGATATTGACTGTTAAACCTCAAGAAAACAGCATATTATCAGCATAATTAGCTTCATTTCATTTAGTTTTTTTGCTTATAACTTTGTATTGCGTAAACCAATTTTAATAAACTAAATATCTTTGGAAACGTCAATTATTCAGCTATAATTTTTATTCATACATATATTTACAAAAATCGATATTTATTGAGATATGGCTACATATATGCAGTAGGGTGAAATCAAAATTTCCTCACGTGCCTAATAACCCATAAACATTTCATCGTCCTAGGACTATTGCAACATATTAAAATAAGCGTTTAGTTAGGAAGAAGAAAAGAATAATAATAATAAACAAATGACGTCACGTGACGTTTATTTTCACATAATTGTTAAGACACCCAGAGACCTACTAACTGACAAAATTTCAACTTTCTATCTCAAATAGGACAGTTTTTATAAGCATTTAAATATTGACGTCATTGGTTCGAATCTTGGATCCGCCATATATGCTTGAACTTTTCGAATTTTAAAAACGGACACCGGCATACACAATAAGAACGTATATACACACTCTGTGAAAATTTGATGAAAATCGGCCCATTAATAATGGCTCTGGACCGTGTACAAACTTTTGTAGTCAATTTCAAATGTGACGTCATATGACGTCATAGGCTTCTGAAAATCATTGAAATCGAAATATCAGCGTCTGAATCATTTGTCATTAAATTTTCATTGCCCTTCGATAATTTCAACATATAGAAATACTCTTGTTAATATTAAAAATAACGGACGTCATATGACGTTTCTTTTCACAAAATCACTTTTCTATCTTAAATAGGACCGATTTTATAAGCATTTAAAAATTTACGACCTTGGTTCGAATCTTGAATTCGCTATACAACCATGGACTTTTCGAATTTTGAAAAACGGACACCGAGATGCACAACTAGAACTTAATATACACATCCTCTGAAAATTTGATGAAAATCGGCCCATAATAATGGCTCTGGACCGTGTACAAACTTTCGTAGTCAATTTCAAATGTGACGTCATATGACGTCATAGGCTTCTGAAAATCATTGAAATCGAAATATCAGCATCTGAAGCATGCGGCATTAAATTTTCATTGCCCTTCGAAAATTTTCAACATATAGAAATAATCTTGTTAGAATTAAGAAATTTATTATCATATAATGACGTCACGTGACGTCATATGACATTTATTTTCAAAAAATGTTTAAGACTCCCAGAGACCTATATACTGACCCAATATCATTTTTCTATCTCAAATAGGACCGATTTTATAAGAATTTGAAAATTTACGACCTTGGTTCGAATCTTGGAATCGCTATAGAACCTTGGACTTTTCGAATTTTGAAAAACGGACACCGGGATGCACAACTAGAACTTAATATCACATTCTGTGAAAATTTGATGAAAATCGGTTCAATAACAATGGCTCTGGACCGCGTACAAACTTTTGTTGCATATTTCAAGTGTGACGTCATATGACGTCATAGGCACATGAAAATCATAGAAATCAAACTTTTAGCGATTGAAGCATGTGTCATTAAATTTTCATTGCCCTTCGACAATTTCAACATATAGAAATACTCTTGTTAATATTAGAAATACAATATCATATAATGACGTCACGTGACGTCATATGACATTTATTTTCACAAAATGTTTAAAACTTCTAGAGACCTATATACTGACTAAATATCAACTTTCTATCTTAAATAGGACAGATTTTATAAGCATTTAAAAAATTTACGACCTTGGTTCGAATCTTGGATTCGCTATAGAACCATGGACTTTTCGAATTTTAAAAAACAGACACCGGGATGCACAACTAGAACTTAATATACACAATCTGTGAAAATTTATGAAAATCGGTTCACAAACAATGGCTGTAGACCGCGTACAAACTTTTGTAGCATATTTCAAATGTGACGTCATATGACGTCATATGCATATGAAAATCATAGAAATCAAAATTTCATCGCATCAACGTATATGCCATTAAAATTTCATGGCCCTGGGACCATTGCAACATGCTTAAATTAACGCTCAGTTTGGAAGAAAAAAAGAATAAGAAGAATAAAAAAACATAACAAACCCAATAGGACTTTCTGCTTTAGGCAGAAAGTCCTAATAAACAGTACAAACCCAATAGGACTTTCTGCTTTAGGCAGAAAGTCCTAATAATAATAAAGAAGAATAAACATAACGACCCCAATAGGACTTTCTGCCGAAAGGGCAGAAAGTCCTAATAATAAAAACAGTACAAACCCAATAGGACTTTCTGCCGAAAGGGCAGAAAGTCCTAATAATAAGAACTAGAAGTCGTTTGTTTAAGATACAAACGAAGCGGCTTTCCGTTGCTTATTTCAAAGATACTGAATATATAAGTTAATACAAAGAAATGGAATAATGATGCATTATAATGTAAGATTAGATACGTAAATCATCATAATCATAAATTATATATAAATATGTTTTAAAAAAAGCTTTAAATCTTTTTTCTATTTATTTTCATCTTCTTAAGAAGATATTGAGAAAGCATATATATGATTACACAACCGTTTACTATCATTCAGAAAATAAAAACAGGAAAATTTTAAGATAATTCTATCCTCAAAAATTGTTTTCTTACGTTTTCAATCGATTTTAAAAGTGTTTTTTTTTATTCTTTATTTAATATCTATTTCTTCGTAAGCATATGACTTAACAAATAATCATTGCAATTTGATCCACATAATTGAAATTGTAAAAAAGAAAAAAAAACAATTCTTTGAAATCCATGACTTTCAACCTTGAAATTGAGTTTTTTACATTTGCCAAAAAAAGATGGAAACAAAGGCAGAGGTGTAAGCAAAATCATGAAAATAATTTCTTATTTTTATGTAATACACGTTATAAACGTCTTGAAACTTTCAACAATTCATTTGCTTTATATATTTCCTTATTTTACAGATTTAGAAAAAGAAACCGTTAAACCTTTAGAAAAGATAAAAAAAATCGATAGGTAGAATTACATGTATTTGTCATTTTCTTCAGGTTTGCGGAAAGCCGTGATAACAAATGCAATAAGATATCAGTATGGGTTTTTCTGGCTCTAGTATAATTATACTAATTCATCGTAAATGCGACTCATTAACTCAAAAACGTATCACAATTCACTATTCAACACAGGCACTTTCTACTGCAAAAGAACAATCGGATCTTGCTGAACCAACACAATGACCACTTTCGTTTCTTTCTTCAAATTAATATATTTCCATGAATAAGCCCTTTTACGAAAAAACATGAATAAATCATGTTTGATAACGTAATCACTTGAAATTTCTTGACTTTTTGCGCATGTTAAGATACGGCAATATTACTTATCTAAACTTAATATGTCCAATCTTTTGATCTTTTTAATATATTTTGCTTACAAATCAATGTTGTCATAAACAAGTACAACATAAATTTCTTAAGGTATGCTTAAGATTGGCATCAATACTCATGACGCTGGAGCGCGAATACATATTGAAATGAATGATTTTAATATTTCAACGACGTCAAAATCAAGTGACTAAAGAAAAGTATCTTTTTTGGAATGACATGTTCAGCTAACGTTCTATTAATCCAGAAAAAATATCTTCGAGAATGCGAACTGGTTTGTTTTCATATGTTTAAGTAGGCATTCCAGTAAACATTAATATCTGACATGTTTGATGACGTAATCACTTAAAATTTTCAAAGACTTATGAACGTACGAAGTTTCGACATTCTTGAAAATTATAAGTTCATTGGTCTAATTGGCGATTTTATATGATTTTTAAAAATAATTCTTGCTTAAGTATGCATGACGTCATAATCACGTGACAAAACAAACAATTTTTGCAGTACGGATCATTTCAATTTTAACTGAATGAATACTGAAGAAAGAATTAAGATTGACTCAAAATTGATTATACCAGAGCGAGAGAAAACTTTAAAAAGAAATGCTTTTTGACTTTTTGATGACGTCATAACCACGTGACTTAAGAGAAAATCATTCAGAAAATAGAATGTAAACTTTTATGCCGATATGCTGTCCAATTTTCATGCTTCTAACGCACCAGGGCGCTTTGTAACATTTAAATTTAATTTTTGGACCAAAGTTCGAAACCCGGTATTGCCACGAAATCTTAACATTTTAGAATTTGGAAATTTGAATGCCAAGGTGCACATCTAGATCCTAAAATACATCTTCTGTAAAAATATCAAGATAATTGGACCAAAATTAAAGGCTCTATGGCGCGAACAACCTTTTGAAGCTGACGTCAAATCTGACGTCATATGACGCCAATGAAAATTGAAAATGATTGAATGTATAAAGAGATACTTTTTTATTACTGCAATTTCAATTTCATTAAAATTGACTCAAAATGCACTAGAAGTCGTTTGTTTAAGATACAAACGAAGCGGCTTTCCGTTTGCTTATTTCAAAGGTATTAAATATATAAGTCAATAAAAGAAATGGAATAATAATGCATAATAATGTATGATTTAATACGTAAATCATCATTATCTTAAATATATACTTACGATTATGTTCAAAAATAAGCTTTAAATTTTTTTTTTTTTTTTTTTATCTCCTTAAGAAGATATTGAGAAAGCATAAATATGGATCTTATTTGATTATGCACCCGTTTTCTATCATTCAGAAAAAAAACCAAAAAAAACAGGAAAATTTTAAGATTATAATATCCTTAAGAATTGTTTTCTTACGTTATCCAATCGATTTTAATTTTTTTTTTATTCTTTATTTAACATCTTTTTCTTTGCAAGCATATGACTTAACATGTATTTCTTGCAATTTGATCCACAATTGAAATTGTAAAAAAGAAAAAAAAATACTTTAAAATCGATTACTTTCAACCTTTAAATTGATTGAGTTTTACATTTACAAAATTAGATGGAAACAAAGGCAGAGGTGTAAGCAAAATAATGAAAATAATTTCTTATTTCTATGTAATTTTCGTTATAAAAGTCTTGAAACTTTCAACTATTCATTTGCTTTGTATATTTGCTTATTTTTACAGATTTAGAAAAAAAATAGGAAGATATAATGTATTTGTCATTTTCTTCAGGTTTTCAGAAAGCCATGATAGCAAATGCAATAAGATATCCGTAAAGGTTTTCTGGCTCTAGTATAATTATACTAATTCATCGTAAATGCGACTCATTTACTCAAAAACGTATCACAATTCACTATTTAACGCAGGCATTCATTCCTGTCAAGAACAATCGGATCTTGCTCAACCAACCCAATGACCACTTACATTTCTTTCTGCAAATTAATAGATTTCCATGAATTAGCCCTTTTACGAAAAACATGAATAAGTCATGTTTGATAACGTAATCACTTGAAATTTTCTGGACTATTTGCGCATGTTAAGGTACGGCATTATTACTTATTTAAAATTAATATATACAATCTTTTGATCTTTTTAATATATTTTGCTTACACATCAATTTTGTCATAAACAAGTTACACAACATAAATTCTTTAAGGTATGCTTAAGATTGGTATCAAAACTCATGACGCTGGAGCGCGAATACGTATTGAAATGAATAATTTTTATATTTTATCGACGTCAAAATCAAGTGACTAAAGAAAAATATCTTTTTTGCAAGGACATGTTCAGCTAACGTTCTATTTATCAAGAAAAAATAACTTCGAGAATGCGAACAGGTTTGTTTTCACATTTTCAAGTAGGCATTCCATCAAACATGAATAACTGCCATGTTTGATGACGTAATCACTTGAAATTTTCAAGACCTTATGAACGTACTAATTTTCGACATTTTGAAAAGTTTAAGTGTATTGGTCTAATTGGCGATTTTATATGATTTTTCAAATTAATTCTTGCTTAAGTATGCATGACGTCATAATCACGAGACAAAACAAACATTTCTTGCAGTATGCATCACTTCAATTTTAACTCTATCAATTCTGAAGATATAATTAAGATTGACTTTAAATTCATGATACCAGAGCAAAAGAAATCTTTAAAAAGATTTTTTTTGTCTTTTTGATGACGTCATAACCACGTGACTAAAGAGAAAATAATTCAGAAAATAACTGTAAACTTCTATGCCGATATGCTGTCCAATTTTCATGCTTGTAACGCATCAGGGGGCTTTGTAACATTTAAATTTAATTTTTGACTAAAGTTCGAAACTCGGTATTGCCATGAAATCTTAATCTTTTCGAATTTGGAAATTTAAATGCCAAGGTGCACATCTGCATCCTAAAATACATCTTTTGTAAAAAATATCAAGATAATCGGACCAATAATGAAGGCTCTAGAGCGCGAACAAACTTTTGAAGCTGACGTCAAATCTGACGTCATATGACGCCAATGAAAATTGAAAATGATTAAAAGTATAAAAAGATACTTTTTTATCGCTGCAATTTCAATTTCATTAAAATTGACTCAAAATGTATGATGCCAGAGCGAGAGAAATCTTTGAAAAAATAGGATTTTGTCCATTAAATGACGTCATAACCACGTGACTTAAAAGCAAATCTTTCAGAGAAAATAAAGTAGACCTCTGGGCCAATAAGCTGTCCAATTTTCATGCTTCTATCTCATCAGTAGCCTTTGTAACATTAAATAATAGTTTTAGGACCAAAGTTCGAAGCTCGGTTTTGCCATAAATTCTTAAATTTTTCGAATTTAAAAATTTGAAAGATAAGGTGCACATCTACATCATAACTTACATCTTCTGTGAAAATATCAAGATAAAATATAAAAAAATAAGGGCTCTAGAGCGCGAACAAACTTTTGAAGCTGACGTCAAATCTGACGTCAATTGACGTCATTGGAAATTAAAAATTATTGAATTTAAAAATTTATACGTTTTTGTCGAGGCAATTTAATTTTCATGTTGCTAAGACACTGACAACTTACCGAAATTAACTCTTAGATTTGGTTGGAAAAAAAGGAATAATAATAATAATAATAACTAGATGTCATTCGTTTAAACGAATGATAGGACTTTCTGCAACATCTGCTTTATATAGTATATATAGAAGATGACATAATAGATAATCTGTCCAAATTGCAACTTTCTATCTCCTCTATTTCTATATAAAATAGCACAAATAGAACACATTCTGTGAATTTTAATAAAAGTCCGCCCATATCTTGCACATGTAGTTTACATACAAAATTTATACTATGTCATATGACATGAAAGAAAAATGAAACAGTGTTCAAATGTAAGATTCTAACTTTCATCACACATAGAATTTCATCACTCCAGCTCACTTGTAACCTTGTTTAATTTTAGCCTCAGTAGGAAGAAGTATTGAATACTTGTATAGTGCTATATCCTTTCGACACCTGTAACGTAGTTAAACGTATTTAGCGATTTTGGCGTGTTTGGGCTTCCGTAGTTTTGCCGCAGTTTTTAGATGGTCTAAAATGTGGTGTGAATTTTTCAAGGCTTGCAAACTGCTCGCTACCTACATAGTGTTGCAAATACGGATTTTTGTCTTGTGCCGTTGTACATGTATTAACTTCAATGCTTATTTTGGAAACAGTCCAGTCAACATTCGACAGACAAAAACAAAAAACAAAATCAAGATATAGCCCATCAATTGCAATTTGATATTTTTTTTTTTTTATTTTTTTTTAAGTCGTTGCGCAAGTATTTAAGCTTGGTGACCCCTGCGCGTGACCTTTTCCATATTTTTATGATGCATGATTATGAAATATCTTATTTTCCATGTAACTTTCTTATATGAAGTCCAATTTCAATAAACTTGGTACCGTTAGAAAGCTCTTAAAACATGCTACATTTTATACGCATAATGTATAAACTTATCTTCAGTCGTTTCTGAGATATTGACTGTTAAACCTCAAGAAAACAGCATATTATCAGCAAAATTAGCTTCATTTCATTTAGTTTTTTTGCTTATAACTTTGTATTGCGTAAACCAATTTTAATAAACTAAATATCTTTGGAAACGTCAATTATTCAGCTATAATTCTTATTCATACATATATTTACAAAAATCGATATTTATTGAGATATGGCTACATATATGCAGTAGGGGTGAAATCAAAATTTCCTCACGTGCCTAATAACCCATAAAATTTTCATCGTCCTAGGACTATTGCAACATATTAAAATAAGCGTTTAGTTAGGAAGAAGAAAATAATAATAATAATAAAAAAATGACGTCACGTGACGTCATATGACGTTTATTTTTACATAATTGTTAGACACCCAGAGACCTACTAACTGACAAAATTTCAACTTTCTATCTCAAATAGGACAGTTTTTATAAGCATTTAAATATTGACGTCATTGGTTCGAATCTTGGATCCGCCATATATGCTTGGACTTTTCGAATTTTGAAAAACGGACACCGGTATACACAATAAGAACTTAATATACACATTCTGTGAACATTTGATGAAAATCGGCCCATTAATAATGGCTCTGGACCGTGTACAAACTTTCTTAGTCAATTTCAAATGTGACGTCATATGACGTCATAGGCTTCTGAAAATCATTGAAATCGAAATTTCAGCATAGTAAGCATGAGGCATTAAATTTTAAAATTTAATTAGAAATTCATTACATAATGACGTCACGTGACGTCATATGAAATTTATTTTCACAAAATGTTTAAGACTCCCAGAGACCTATATACTGACCCAATATCATCTTTCTATCTCAAATAGGACCGATTTTATAAGAATTTGAAAATTTACGACCTTGGTTCGAATCTTGGAATCGCTATAGAACCTTGGACTTTTCGAATTTTGAAAAACGGACACCGTGTTGCACAACTAGAACTTAATATATACATTCTGTAAAAATTTGATGAAAATCGGTTCATTAATAATGGCTCTGGACCGCGTACAAACTTTTGTAGCTTATTTCACGTATGACGTCATATGACGTCATAGAGATATGATAATCATAGAAATCAAAATAACATTTCTTGGAGAATATGACACCAAAATTTCATTGTCCTTGGACCATATTAACATATATAAATATGTGTTTAAAAATTAGAAATTTGATGACGTCATATGACGTCACAAGACGTCCATTTTCACAGAATATTTAAATCTATCGAAGGTCTATATACTGACAAAATATCAACTTTCTGTCTCATTTAGGGACGATTTTATGAGCATTTATCAATTTGACGTCCTTGGTTTGAATCTTGCATTCGCCATAGAACCTTGTGCTTTTCGAATTTTGAAAAATGGACACCGAGATGCACAACTAGAACTTAATATACACATTCTGTGAAAATTTGATAAAAATCGGTTTATTAATTATCGCTCTGGACCGCGTACAAACTTTTGTAGCAATTGCCAAGTGTGACGTCATAATGACGTCATAGGCATATGAAAATTATAGAATTTTTTAATTACGCATATGAATAATATGCCATCGAAATTTCATTCTCCTAGGACGATTGCAACATATGAAAATCCTTGAGGAAGAAAAGAATAATAATAATAATAATAACTAGATTTCATTCGTTGATACGAATGATAGGACTTTCTGCTAAAATTGGAAAATATTAAGATTTATTCCGTTAGAAAGACTATATATTAAATTCTCTACCTTTTACTTATTATTTTTTTTTTTCGTATGGACTTCTTTTAGCTTTGACGTCACATGACGTCACAGGGTGCTGAAAATTCTTTTGTTCAAAAGCGCATACTTTACTGTCGTAACTCTGAAATTTTCATTATTCTGAACAACTGGCATCAGGTCAAAATCATTGCCTTAAAATGAAAATTAAGAAGTATGCTTATGACGTCACATGACGTCATATGACGTCAAGACTCAAAATATATGTAGAAATTCTGCAGAACTGCAAACTGTGCTAGTTTCAACTTTCTATCTCATCCTGAAGCTCTTTAATCCTAAAATGAAATTTTCGGTCCTATGTTCGAATATTATTTAAGCCACAGAACTTTGGTCTTTCGGAATTTCGGTTAGCTGACAGATGCACACCTTAGTTTAGACAAGTACCATCTGTGAACATTTGAAGAAAATCCGACCATAAATGACGGCTGTAGAGCGCGAACACCATTTTTCACTATTTTTAGCTGTGACGTCATGTGACGTCATAGGGTGCTGAAGAAGTTTTTTTTCAAAAGCGCATACATTACTGTCATAACTGAAATTTTCATTATTCTGAACAACTGGCATCATGTCAAAATTATTGCCCTAAAATGAAAATTAAGAAGTATGCCTATGACGTCACATGACGTCATATGACGTCACGACTCAAAATATATGTAGAAATTCTGCAGAACTGCAAACTGTGTAAGTTTCAACTTTCTATCTCATCCTGAAGCTCTTTAATCATAAAATGAAATTTTCGGTCCTATGTTCGAATCTTATGTAAGCCACAGAACTTCGGTCTTTCGGAATTTTGGTTAGCTGACAGGATATACACACCTTTGATTCAAGATGTACCATCTGTGAAATTTGAAGAAAATCCGACCATAAATGACGGTTGTAGAGCGCGAACACCATTTTTCACTATTTTTAGCTGTGACGTCATATGGCGTCATAGGGTACTGAAGATGCTTTTGTTAAAAAGCGAATACCTTACTCTCGTGACTCTGAAATTTTCATTATTCTGAACAACTGGCATCATGTCGAAATCATTGCCCTAAAATGAAAATTAAGAAGTATGCCTATGACGTCACCTGACGTCATATGACGTCACGACTCAAAATATTTGTAGAAATTCTGCAAAACTGCAAACTGTTTAAGTTTCAACTTTCTATCTCATCCTGAAGCTCTTTAATCCTAAAATGAAATTTTCGGTCCTATGTTCGAATCTTATTTAAGCCACAGAACATCGGCCTTTCGGAATTTCGGTTAGCTGACAAACTATTCACACCTTAGTTTCAAGATGTACCATCTGTGAAAATTTGAAGAAAATCCGACTAAAAATGACGGCTGTAGAGCGCAAACACCATATTCACTATTTTTAGCTGTATCGTCATGTGACGTCATAGGCTGCTGACTATCATTGAAAACAAAATTTCCTCACATCACTAATAACCCATAAAAATTTCATGGTCCTAGGACTATTGCAACATATTATAATAAGCGTTTAGTTAGGAAGAAGAAAAGAATATAATGATAAAAAATGACGTCACGTGACGTCATATGACGTTTATTTTCACATAATTGTTAGACACCCAGAGACCTACTAACTGACAAAATTTCAACTTTCTATCTCAAATAGGACAGTTTTTATAAGCATTTAAAAATTGACGTCCTTGGTTCGAATCTTGGATCCGCCATAGATGCTTGGACTTTTTGAATTTTGAAAAACGGACGCCAGGTATACACAATAAGAACGTAATATACACATTCTGTGAAAATTTGATAAAAATCGGCCCATTAATAATGGCTCTGGACCGTGTACAAACTTTCGTAGTCAATTTCAAATGTGACGTCATATGACGTCATAGGCTTCTGAAAATCATTGAAATCGAAATTTCAGCATCTGAATCATTTGTCATTAAATTTTCATTGCACATCGACAATTTCAACATATAGAAATACTCTTATTAATATTAGAAATACATTATCATATAATGACGTCAAGTGACGTCATGTGACGTTTATTTTCACAAAATGTTTAAGACTCCCAGAGGCCTATACACTGACCCAATATCACTTTTCTATCTCAAATAAATCCGATTTTATAAGCATTTAAAAATTTACGACCTTGGTTCGAATCTTGAATTCGCTATAGAACCATGGACTTTTCGAATTTTGAAAAACGGACACCGAGATGCACAACTAGAACTTAATATACACAATCTGTGAAAATTTGATGAAAATCGGTTCATAAACAATGGCTGTAGACCGCGTACAAACTTTTGTTGCATATTTCAAGTGTGACGTCATATGACGTCATAGGCATATGAAGATTATAGAAATCAAAAATTCAGCCTTTGAAGCATGTGTCATTAAATTTCATTGCCCTTCGACAATTTCAACATATAGAAATATTCTTGTTAATATTAGAAATACATTATCATATAATGACGTCACGTGACGTCATATGAAATTTATTTTCATAAATATGTTTAAAACTTCTAGAGACCTATATACTGACTACATATCAACTTTCTATCTTAAATAGGACAGATTTTATAAGCCTTTAAAAATTTACGACCTTGGTTCGAATCTTGGATTCGCTATAGAACCATGGACTTTTCGAATTTTGACAAACGGACACAGGGATGCACAACTAGAACCTAACATACACATTTTGTGAAATTTTGATGAAAGTCGGTCCAGAAATAATGGCTGTAGACCGCGTACAAACTTTTTCACCTGACGTCACATCTGACGTAATATGACGTCGTATGAATATAAAATTCATTGCATCTGAAAGCTCATGGTTTGAAATATAAGCCATAAAATTTTCATTGTTCTGAGTCAGTGGCAACACCTCGAAATTAACACAAATATAAGAGGAAGAAAAAAAGAATAAGAAGAAGAAGAATAATAAAAAAACAGTACAAACCCAATATGACTTTCTGCCTGTAGGCAGAAAGTCCTAATAAGAAGAATAAACATAACAAACCCTATACGTTTTCCGCAGGTTGCGGAAAGCCGTAATGATGCCAGAGCCAGAGAAATCTTTGAAAAAATAGGATTTTGCTTTTTAAATGACGTCATAACCACGTGACTTAAAAGGAAATCTTTTACAGAAATGAAAGTAGACCTCTGGGCCGATGAGATGTCCAATTTTTATGCTTCTATCTCATCAGTAGCCTTTGTAATGTTAAATAATAGTTTTAGGACCAAAGTTCGAAACTCGGTTTTGCCATAAATTCTTAGATTTTTCGAATTTGAAAATTTGAAAGACAAGGTGCACATCTACATCATAATATACTTCTTCTGTGAAAATATCAAGATAAAACGACAAAAAATAAAGGCTCCAGAGCGCGAACAAACTTTTGATGCTGACGTCAAATCTGACGTCGTTTGACGTCTTTGAAAATTTAAAATGATAGAATTTAAAAATTTGAACGTTTTTGTCGAGGCAATTTAATTTTCATTTTCCTCAGACACTGGCAACATACTGAAATTAACTCTTGGATTTGGTTGGAAAATGAGGAATAATAATAATAAGAAGAAGAAACATAACAAACCCTATACGTTTTCAGCAGGTTTGCGGAAAGCCGTAATAAACATAACAAACCCTTAAAAAAAAAAGTTGAACTTTAACCAGTCTAGAAAGGCAAAACATCAATTTCAAGACTTTAATATTTAAAAGAACTACTTCCTAGGGTATAAACGACCCGGAAGTATTTCGATACCGGGGTCACACCTAAATCTTACCAAAATATTTCCTGAGCAAAATTGTTCACACTTTTCTCAGTTTTTACATCTATTTCAATAAGCATAATGCAAAGCATTTGCAATTTTACCAGATACAGTCTGACAGGGACCGTTTAAGAAAGTGGCCCAATCTGCGGACTTTCTCACACGGCAACTTGAAAGTTTTTGCAAGGAGGCAATATTTTAAAAGTACTGTAGCTTCAAAAGTTTCTGATGGATTTTCAAAATTTAAGCAGCTATGTAACTGGCTAATGCTATATTAATTGATTATGTGAAAATAAAGCTTTTAACCCAAGAAAATGGTGTTTGTTTTAACTTTGTGTATGCCATAATTGAAAAACTTTGGGCCGAGGCAGACGGTGATCTTTCAAAATTATCAAATTGTTTACCTGCAATCAAAGCTGCAACTCTGGAGTGCTGCGGGGGGAACTGCAGTTTCTGCCCACATGACTCCCTTGTTTGCTCCGGTGTTGGTGGGGTTGGTAGCTGGTGGTATACATCTACGTATCTACCGACTCACGGCATACATCACCTGAAAATGACAAGAAACGATTGTGAGTTACTTTCAACCATCCTGGAAATACGACTCAGTGAGTACACCGTGCTTAGTGTCTCCAGCAATACATCAACACAGAAATGTGAGGGTTTCAATAGGGCGGTACTGTCAACACTTCCAAAAGAAATCAACTTGTCAAGAATTTTGCAGGAAATCTGGCGTCAAAAACCCTACAATTAAATAATTCTTTACAAGAGTCAGTCACCAAGAAAGTAAGCAGCATTACTGGAAAACCTCTTTCGCTTCGTGCTAGAAGATATTTGAACTATTTATCAAATCAACTCAAAGATATAAAAAGTACCAAAAAAACAAACAAATTTAAACTGCAAGGAAGATCAAAAGAGCAAAACTAGAATTTATATACCACCAGGCCAAAGTAAAGGACAGTAAAAAAGAGTATTAAAGGTCAGGTGGATGAAGCCGGTCCCAGCAATAAACATTATTAAAATGCAAAATAAAATTTAAAGCAGCCTACAAGACCAATCTAAAAAAAAAAAGAAAAAAAAAAAGGAAAAGCTCCGTCACATTCACGGCAGAATGTCTGATGATGGCCTGATGCCGGCCGAAACGGAAAGCTTCAAGCTGCAAAGTATAACACTAAAAATTTATACAAAAACATGAGATATCAAAGTATAAAAACAATATTTACACTCTGAATTAAATTCAAGAACACAATCCCATGACCATTAAAAATGCATCTATCCCTGTAAATTAAAGAAAACACATATATTAGCCACAAAAATCTTTTGCTAAGTGTAAAAGGCAATCTGGAAGGTGGTTTCCATTAGCGTCATAATGACCACAGCAACTAGAGCGAGAAAAACAAGTCTTTCTTAAACCATTTGAACTATTTCCCTCAAATACCAGATGTTGGACATTTATGCATAGCTTCTTGTTACATAGATGTGATGCCTGTTGAGAAAATGATACATCAAAATCTCTAAGTTGCACCATCAATGCTACACGGTGACTTGTACATGTCCTATGCCCTGCTGTCGGTGGGTATCTCGGATCCCTGAAACGAAACTGTCCATAACCCTGTTTATTAACACAACCACTCCAAATAATGCACTCTCCATTCTCATGCTGTCTGCTAGTCATCTAAAGTTAAAAAAAAATCATCCATTAGTCTACATAAACTTTTTGGCCTCCATTTGCTGGGACAGGATTAAAGAAGAGAAATATAGACCACTAATTATCAGGAAAATGTTCTGGAGTCCACAGTGTATGTTCAAATATTCTGGATTTACTATAGAATAAAGAAGGGAAAAAACACCGGGCCAACACCTATATGCCGAAAAGTTAAAATTTAATAGCTCAAAAAGTATGCATTGGAAAGTGTTGAAATTTCACATGCTATTTAGTATTGACAATAGAAATCAGGAGATAAAAGGAATTTGTTCAGGTTTGTGTAATTTTAATTTTATTGAAAATTCAAAATTTAAAACTTTGAAATTTCTGTGTAAGGGCACTAGAGCTACCTCCCTTTGACTGCTTACTTCCTTTTCAGTCGTCTGCTTTTGTGCAAAGCTGCTAGAGAAACATTACAGACTATTTTTTGCATTTTGCTTAAAATTCAATCAAAATTTTGAATTAAGAAATTTAAATTTAAATTAAAAAAAAAAAAAAAAAAAAAAAAAAAAATACTAGATATATTTTTCTTTTGCCTGTTTTGCTTAAAGTTTATGTAGACTAATGGATGATTTTTTTTTAACTTTAGATGACTAGCAGACAGCATGAGAATGGAGAGTGCATTATTTGGAGTGGTTGTGTTCATAAACAGGTTTATGGACAGTTTCGTTTCAGGGATCCGAGAGACCCACCGACAGCAGGGCATAGGACATGTACAAGTCACCGTGTAGCATTGATGGTGCAACTTAGAGATTTTGATGTACCATTTTCTCAACAGGCATCACATCTATGTAACAAGAAGCTATGCATAAATGTCCAACATCTGGTATTTGAGGGAAATAGTTCAAATGGTTTAAGAAAAACCTGTTTTTCTCGCTCTAGGTGCTGTTGTCATTATGACGCTAATGGAAACCACCTTCCAGATTGCTAAATAGATACTAAATAGCATGTGAAATTTCAACACTTTCCAATGCATACTTTTTGAGATATTAAATTTTAACTTTTCGGCATATAGGTGTTAGCCCGGTGTTTTTTTTCCCCCTTCTTTATTCTATACTTCTTTATTCTATAGTGAGTCTAGACTGTGGATTCCAGAACATTTTCCTGATAATTAGTGGTCTATATTTCTCTTCTTTAATCCTGTCCCAGCAAATGGAGGCCAAAAAAGTTACCTCATCACCGATGAACTTTTCTGCTATCACTGAATGTTTACAAACACTGTCAATATTTTCAACACACAAATCTCACAGTGCACCCGTTACATCATTTCTGTTATTCATCCACTCAGGCATATAGTCCAGAAAAAAACAGAAGAAATCATTGTTAAATGTACCAGAAATGACACAGAAACAATAATGCTCTAATAAAAAAAAGTTGAACTTTAACCAGTCTAGAAAGGCAAAACATCAATTTCAAGACTTTAATATTTAAAAGAACTACTTCCTAGGGTATAAACGACCCGGAAGTATTTCGATACCGGGGTCACACCTAAATCTTACCAAAATATTTTCCTGAGCAAAATTGTTCACACTTTTCTCAGTTTTTACATCTATTTCAATAAGCATAATGCAAAGCATTTGCAATTTTTACCAGATACAGTCTGACAGGGACCGTTTAAGAAAGTGGCCCAATCTGCGGACTTTCTCACACGGCAACTTGAAAGTTTTTGCAAGGAGGCAATATTTTAAAAGTACTGTAGCTTCAAAAGTTTCTGATGGATTTTCAAAATTTAAGCAGCTATGTAACTGGCTAATGCTATATTAATTGATTATGTGAAAATAAAGCTTTTAACCCAAGAAAATGGTGTTTGTTTTAACTTTGTGTATGCCATAATTGAAAAACTTTGGGCCGAGGCAGACGGTGATCTTTCAAAATTATCAAATTTGTTTACCTGCAATCAAAGCTGCAACTCTGGAGTGCTGCGGGGGGAACTGCAGTTTCTGCCCACATGACTCCCTTGTTTGCTCCGGTGTTGGTGGGGTTGGTAGCTGGTGGTATACATCTACGTATCTACCGACTCACGGCATACATCACCTGAAAATGACAAGAAACGATTGTGAGTTACTTTCAACCATCCTGGAAATACGACTCAGTGAGTACACCGTGCTTAGTGTCTCCAGCAATACATCAACACAGAAATGTGAGGGTTTCAATAGGCGGTACTGTCAACACTTCCAAAAGAAATCAACTTGTCAAGAATTTTGCAGGAAATCTGGCGTCAAAAACCCTACAATTAAATAATTCTTTACAAGAGTCAGTCACCAAGAAAGTAAGCAGCATTACTGGAAAACCTCTTTCGCTTCGTGCTAGAAGATATTTGAACTATTTATCAAATCAAGCTCAAAGATATAAAAAGTACCAAAAAAACAAACAAATTTAAACTGCAAGAGGAAGATCAAACAGAGCAAAACTAGAATTTATATACCACCAGGCCAGAAGTAAAGGACAGTACAAAGAAGAGTATGTGAAAGGTCAGGTGGATGAAGCCGGTCCCAGCAATAAACATTATTAAAATGCAAAATAAAATTTAAAGCAGCCTACAAGACCAATCTAAAAAAAAAAGAAAAAAAAAAAGGAAAAGCTCCGTCACATTCACGGCAGAATGTCTGATGATGGCCTGATGCCGGCCGAAACGGAAAGCTTCAAGCTGCAAAGTATAACACTAAAAATTTATACAAAAACATGAGATATCAAAGTATAAAACAATATTTACACTCTGAATTAAATTCAAGAACACAATCCCATGACCATTTAAAAATGCATCTATCCCTGTAAATTAAAGAAAACACATATATTAGCCACAAAAATCTTTTGCTAAGTGTAAAAGGCAATCTGGAAGGTGGTTTCCATTAGCGTCATAATGACCACAGCAACTAGAGCGAGAAAAACAAGTCTTTCTTAAACCATTTGAACTATTTCCCTCAAATACCAGATGTTGGACATTTATGCATAGCTTCTTGTTACATAGATGTGATGCCTGTTGAGAAAATGATACATCAAAATCTCTAAGTTGCACCATCAATGCTACACGGTGACTTGTACATGTCCTATGCCCTGCTGTCGGTGGGTATCTCGGATCCCTGAAACGAAACTGTCCATAACCCTGTTTATTAACACAACCACTCCAAATAATGCACTCTCCATTCTCATGCTGTCTGCTAGTCATCTAAAGTTAAAAAAAAAATCATCCATTAGTCTACATAAACTTTTTGGCCTCCATTTGCTGGGACAGGATTAAAGAAGAGAAATATAGACCCTAAAAAAACCAAAATTAAAATTTAAAAAATTGGAAATTAAATTTCACATGCTATTTAATATTGACAATAGAAATCAGGAGATAAAAGGAATTTGTTCAGGTTTGTGTAATTTTAATTTTATTGAAAATTCAAAATTTAAAACTTTGAAATTTCTGTGTAAGGGCACTAGAGCTACCTCCCTTTGACTGCTTACTTCCTTTTCAGTCGTCTGCTTTTGTGCAAAGCTGCTAGAGAAACATTACAGACTATTTTTTGCATTTTGCTTAAAATTCAAGCAAAATTTTGAATTAAGAAATTTAAATTTAAATTAAAAAAATAAAAAAAAATACTAGATATATTTTTCTTTTGCCTGTTTTGCTTAAAGTTTATGTAGACTAATGGATGATTTTTTTAAACTAGATGACTAGCAGACAGCATGAGAATGGAGAGTGCATTATTTGGAGTGGTTGTGTTCATAAACAGGTTTATGGACAGTTTCGTTTCAGGGATCCGAGAGACCCACCGACAGCAGGGCATAGGACATGTACAAGTCACCGTGTAGCATTGATGGTGCAACTTAGAGATTTTGATGTACCATTTTCTCAACAGGCATCACATCTATGTAACAAGAAGCTATGCATAAATGTCCAACATCTGGTATTTGAGGGAAATAGTTCAAATGGTTTAAGAAAAACCTGTTTTTTCTCGCTCTAGGTGCGGGTTGTCATTATGACGCTAATGGAAACCACCTTCCAGATTGCTAAATAATACTAAATAGTATGTGAAATTTCATCACTTTCCAATGCATACTTTTTGAGATATTAAATTTTAACTTTTCGGCATATAGGTGTTGGCCCGGTGTTTTTTTTCTCCCTTCTTTATTCTATAGTAAATCCAGAATGTGGATTCCAGAACATTTTCCTGATAATTAGTGGTCTATATTTCTCTTCTTTAATCCTGTCCCAGCAAATGAGGGCCAAAAAAGTTACCTCATCACCGATGAACTTTTCTGCTATCACTGAATGTTTACAAACACTGTCAATATTTTCAACACACAAATCTCACAGTGCACCCGTTACATCATTTCTGTTATTCATCCACTCAGGCATATAGTCCAGAAAAAAACAGAAGAAATCATTGTTAAATGTACCAGAAATGACACAGAAACAATAATGCTCTAATAAAAAAAAGTTGAACTTTAACCAGTCTAGAAAGGCAAAGCATCAATTTCAAGACTTTAATATTTAAAAGAACTACTTCCTAGGGTATAAACGACCCGGAAGTATTTCGATACCGGTGTTACACCGGGACCGAAAATGGTGCCCGCATTTTGCAATAGCCAGGTGCCCGCATTATTGAGTTTTGCGGGCAAATAAACATATAGCAAAGCGATCCGGACCGCGAAATTTGCCCGTAATTAGAAGTTGCCCGTATCATTGAGGTGCCCGCTAAGTGAGTTTCTACTGTAATAATACAAATGTCCATTCTTGGTACTTTAAATCACCCGAAATTACTTCCATTTCTGGTTGACTTTTAATTTGTTTTGAGTTACATAAGTAGTATAATTACTAGTAGCTAGCTTATCGTGAAGAATTAGTCCGATAATCACTTCCAAACTATGGAAAGTGATCTTTTCAATTATCATTGTTAATGCACACATGTATATTAAAATCTTTTATATTACAAACAATTTGTATATGCATCCAAGTGTTATATCTATGTTATTTTAATTAATGAAAATAGACTAAAAAAACCTATTAACTGAACATGGAGTAAATAAGCTGTCTAGGTTTGAATACTAATGGACCTATGACCTACACCTTGGCTTCTTTCAAAAAAAAAAACCAACAAGAGGTAAGCTGTTTATTGCATGTTGTTTACATAGAGCAGAATGGTATACTTCAGTTTCACGCATTGGAGGTCATGGGACAAATCGAATTTGACACGTAGAACTGTGAGTGAAATTAACTCAAATAGTTTATTTGCTAAGTCGACAATAAACAATACAGCAAATTATTCGATACAAGTTTAAGAAATAATGATTTGCATGAGAGTAAATAAAACATACTTCTTTATTAACAAGGAGTGCTCACAGGGACAAATGTGCATCTGCTGAAAGAAGTGTGACGGAAAAACTTCTGACAAATTGACATACAGAGGACGGAACTTTGTTGGAGTTAGAGAGCGGGCAGCATCACTAGACATCGTCTGCCCGCCCGCACGTGAATCCATAATACGTCCCGTTTTTGACGAGCGTATAGTAACGGTACTTTGTACTATGATGCCCTCAAATTGATTGCCCCGCCTCATCGGTACGCTTGTTCTTGCATTTTTTGCATATTTGATTTTTTTTATTCCCAAAAAAAATTTGTATACTTGTGTGCATGCCAGGCACGCCTTTGTTAATTTAAGTAAGTGCCTCCATAGTAACCCTAGCCCGATTTACTGGGAGGTCTCTTTCTCTCTCTCTCTCTCTCTCTTTATAGTGACACAAAATACAAACAAATGTATGAAGTTACCCACATTTTATTGCAAGACATTTAATTTTTTAAAATTAATTCAGTATAAATGTAAAATCACAGACATAAAGACGTTCATGTTTATAAATAAACTCACTGAAAAGTACATCAACAATTTAAGTTATTTTATGTGAAAATTGTACAATTGTCCCCCTCATATTCCAGTTCAGGATGTGACATTTTCATTGATTCTCAATAAAAATATATTTCTATACTGAAAAAAAGACTTAATAACACAGTTATAGTTAGAGCTATAATCACTGAATGTGTTGAATACCCCCGTTATTCTTCATTGCAAAATGAAGCTGGGGCAAAATAAACTCAGAAAACATGGTAAGGAATAAGTAGGAAGAGAGAGGGCTAGTTTCCTATTCAATTTCAAAGTAATAAGTTTTTAAATGAAAGTTGCAATATCACTCAAAATCATTACAATAAATAAAGAAAATGGGGGTGAAAATATGAAAATTCAATATCTTTAATTATAATCATATCCCAAGATATTGCCAATGTATGTCAAAGGAATTAGCCCGAAGTATGTCCTAAAAACCCCTGATGCATAAAAATACCAATAAGCTTAACCTGGTGATAAATTAATTACAGGCATTTAAAATATGTTATTAAAGTTTTACGTGTGTACTATTGTGTATAAAATCCTGTCCATTACTATAGTACTGATCCATTACTATATTACCAATATTGTGTTTAACACCAAAGGTAAACAGCAATTTAAATAAGACTTTCAAGAACTAACAAGGGAGACTTTATAATTTTGCAAATCATTTGACATGGAGAGAAAACTGAATTATAAATGAATTGAAAACATCAAATAATGAGTTCTCTTAACGTGAATATGCATGTGAAATTATTAATGAAATAGATAAACTTTTTGAAAATCAGATGGTTTTTGTATGAATGTATGAAATCTAGAATGGAATATATAAGAAAAATGGTATATGAACATTTGTATACATACATTACAAACAAAGTTTTAATTTAAAATTAAATCAAATTCAAACAAAAAGTGTTTTTTTCATTTTGTAAATGTTACAAACCCCACTTTAAAAAAATGCGACTTTGAGAACACAAACTTATCAGTTTAAAAAATTGTGTGACTTGACTGTTAACCCCCTAATTTTTATTTTGATAAGTCTTGTTGGACATTCACGAAATTTGGAAAATAAAATGTATAAACCTCACATTTGTTAAGTTTGATTAAAGATGTTACCACAGTTCTCAAGATATGTAGTAGGGATTTATAAGTTTTGTTTTTGCTAAAAGTAATTAATTTAACCTGTGAATATATCCAGACAAAACACAAACATTTACATTTAAGATTTAAAATTAATTCAACGCTCTGACATGAGCATTTAATTTGAAAACCCAACAACTATGGTGTTTTGAAACCCACCCTCACTCCTGAAAAAACACCAACAAGTAAAATCAAACCTCTACAATATTTTTGTTAAAATGATGTAATCGCAGATTTTTTTCTGCCTATTTTGGGAAAAGGACTCTAGCCCCCAATTAGAGAAAAACTATCTACATATTTCACTTAATTAGGAATTGTTAAGACACATAAAAGCAACTAAGTATGTGTATGTTATCGTTTAAAGATGCATTTTTATCAAAAACACAATTAAACAACAAACAAAACAAACCTTGTTTGAAAAAAAAAATGCCAACTGGTAAAATATTACAAACTTTCAATTGAGAAGGAGACCGATAATTTTGCTCCTACATATATGCATAAAACCCCCTGACTTGGGACTGATAGAGTGTCATATTGGCCTACCCGTTAAAATTGTATTTATACAAGAAATAAGAAATGCCAGGACTGAGAGTATAACATAAAAAGGTGAATAATCCTTACACCACTGAACATGGGAAAAATTATTACTTAATAACAGTTTTTTCCATTAAATAAAATAATACATAAGTTATACAAATATCACAGATACGGGTTTCAGTGTCAGATCTTATAAGCATATAATTTAATCATACGGGCAGCACAGTTTGAGTCATTTTGGCTACAGAAGACAAACAAATACACTTCTCAAAAGCAACTGAACATTTAATAATGAGAAAATAAATAATTTAAAAACTGACATACTGAAAATCTAAATGCAATTCTGATGGTTGTACAGTATACATATGTTTAATAACATTATTCTATGTCCATGAAACTCCTATGAATGAAAATGACAATCCGGCTATAAATATAACTGATAGATTTACAACCGAGAAACAAGTTCACAAAATTCATTTTGGGACGTGATTTGTGGGTTGCCCCAAATTACTTGTATAATCACTACCTATAGACAGAGCTAGGTAAAGGGATTAAAGTTCTTTATGGCTGGTAGCGTGACCGACTTCTCAGGTTTTGAGACAGTTGTCTTCCTTTGGTTGACTTGGTTTGGGTTGAATCTCCAAACTGTGCCCAGAAAAACCTGTCTTGCGGATCTGGTGTCCTGGAATATAGAACAAGAGTGTTCTTTGGAACATTTGTGTCAAACCCGCTGAAGCATGACTGAAAAATGATCCCTACGTGTCACCCCCTGCTTACAGCATATGGCACAAAAATTGTGCACCATACTCTGTAAAAACAGACCCGTCACTGAGGTGACTTATACCCCTGTATACTGCTTTGTCTAGCATGGAAGTATGTTCTAAAAGTTGTGAGCTGTAACTCAGGATTTAAGTAAATGGAGAAATTTTCTTACAAGATAAGTATGTCCAAAACAAGGTAAGAATATTAAATCCTGTTCAGCATATTAGACAGTAATGAAAATCCACTTTTAGAAACAGCTACCTTTAACCACAGCCCTCACAAAAGCTATAGATTTTGCAAAATCAATTATGATCCATTAATCCAGTCTTTCACATGTATATCTATAATATAAATTCATGTAGTAGAGGTAATAAAAGGGCACTGTACTATCTTTCCAAGAGCTAGCTTTTGTGGCAACATGGTAGAGTGCCTGATTTGCATACTAAAGGTCCCGAGTTAGATTCCAGCCGGGGCAGTAGGATTTTTCTTGGTTACATTTTAAAAATGTAAATCTATGACCTTATTCATTAATCAAGCTGTTTACATGTCTATCTATGATCCAGTGACCACTGGGGTGGGTCCAATTTTAACCCCAAGCCATGGTTTTTTATCAAGCTTGGTAATGTCTATCAGGCCATGTTACACACCAAATATCTAAACTACAGGCCTATTTGTGGTTTCTGACAAGAAGATTTTCTAGTTTTGGTATTTAAATCTATGTAAAATCAAATGACCTGGAGCAGGGCCAATTTTGGTCCCCGGGGCCCTGATTTGAACATACTTGGTAGATGTCTACAAGACCATGTTACACACCAAAAATCTAAACTCCAGGGATTGTTTGGGTTTCTTACAAGAAGATTTTTCTAGATTTTTGTTATATAAGCCGATGTAAAATAAAGTGACCCTTTGGGCGTGGCCAATTTGGACCCCAGGGTCATGATCTGAACAAACATGGAGAGGTCCACAAGACAATGCTACACACCAAATATCTTAAATCTAGGCCCTGCAGTTTTACAGTAGAATATTTTCAAAGATTGCATTTTTAAAATCTATTATTAGCTCCTGTGACCATCTTTTTCAACCAATCCAAACAATTTGAACAATTTTGATAGAGGATCCTAATTAGGATCAATCCTGTTATACTGGGTCAAAATCCATTCAGCGGTTTAGGAGGAGATTTTTTTTAAAAAAAGGAAATTTTTTGATGACAGACGCACAGGACAATGGACACTGACCCATCCTAATAGCTCAACATGAGCACCATGCTCTCAGTTTACCTAAAAAGGTGCCTCTTACAATATCATGGTAAACAAATATTGCTGTTAAGGCATTCGAGATTGATATTACTTAATTGCTCATTAAATATGGAAATAAAAAATTTTTGCTTGTCATTTATGTTTAGAATTATGAATTTAGTATTCATGTGCCAGTTTTTATTGTCTTGAATAAATTTTTTTTGCTACAAAAGAGTAAAAACATACAGCATAAAGGAATCCATGGGCATATGTGATGTTGCAACACTTTGTGTGAGAAACTCGCCCATGGTTTCTATTCAAGGGTTTACTAAGAATGGCTATAAAAATTGTCATAAAGTTTGAAAAATGATTGCTTTAGAAATGAAGATACTAGAATGCAAACAAATGAAATCTGGCATTTTTTATATAATTAAACGGGTCATAACTCCTGACCAAAACACAGATATCTGCCATAATCAAACTTGGCCTACAGATTACAACTTTAAACATTATAAAAAAGTTTGAAAATGATTGCTTACTAAATGAAGATGCTTGAGTGGAAACAAACTGAAATCTGACTTTTTTTGTATTAAAAAGGGGACCATAACTCCTGACCTAATTTGCCGATATCAGCCATAATCAACCTTGACCAAAATAATTATGGCTATAAACATTGTCATCACGTTTGAAGATGGTTGCTTAATAAATGAAGATGCTAGAGTGCAAACACACTAATTGTTGAGTATGGACGCAGAAAGTCCTCGTTTTTTTTTTTTTTATCTTTTTTGGAACCAATTAATGCAGGTCCGACTTTATTAAAGTATAAAATCATATTTACAATAATAATACATAAATGCACGCATCTTTAAGAAATGTATATATGTTTCATTTCATTACATTTTTTATATGTTATATCATTCTTCAATAAAAGGAAAAAAGCATATATTCAAAATATATTAAAGAATATAAGTTGGTAAGTAGGAGTATCAATTGGAAAGTGATTGATATTATGTGTATGTATGTGAATGTATGTGTGTGCAATGTATGTGTACATGTATATAGTATCACATGTATGTGTATGTATATATGTGTGTATGTGTATATGCACACATATATCATTTTCTTTCTCTTAAATTCATCGATCCTAGTAGCTTATCCTGAGCACTTCATTCTGCTCAGATGAACTAAAAAACAAGAGGCCCTAAATCGCTCACCTGAGATAAATAGGTTGACCCAAGGAACATCTGTACCAATTTATTTTAAAATCTGGCCAGTAGTTTTGAAGAAGATGATTTTTAAAGTTTTCATTTTTTTTTCTTTCTGTTGCCATGGCAACCAGAGTTCTATATGGATCAAGTTTATTTTAGGAACTTTTGTGAAGGTTTTACCCAAGGATCATTCCTGCCAAGTTTAATCAAATTCTGTCCAGTGGTTTCAGAGGAAATGTTGAATTTAAAATTTTCCCTATATACATATAAGGCAAATAAGCCCTGCCCCTGGCGGCCATTTTTTTACGGATCGGAAAATTTTTAGCACTTTGGTAGAGGTTGACCCAAGGAACATCTGTACCAAATTTATTTTAAAATCTGGCCAGTAGTTTTGAAGAAGATGATTTTTAAAGTTTCATATTTTTTTTTCTTTTTGTAGCCATGGCAACCAGAGTTTACATGGATCAAGTTTATTTTAGCAACTTTTGTGAAGGTTGACCCAAGGATCATCCCTGCCAAGTTTCATTAAATTCTATCCAGCGGTTTCAGAGGAGATGTCGTTTAAAGCAAATTGTTGAAAGACGGGCGACACACGAGACGGACGCCGGACGAAGGGCGATCACAAAAGTCACCTTGAGCACTTTGTGCTCAGGTGAGCTAAAAATAAAAAAAAGATAAAAAGAGGAGCCATACTGTCATTTCCAAGAGCTTTGACGAAGATCCAAGATGGTGTAATCTCCCAGACTTTTCGTCAGCTCCTCCTCCTTCCGTTTCTCAGCTTCTGCATCCTCTAGAAGCTTGGTTCCCATTTGATCTGCTCCCGGATGTCTTTTTCGCTTGATCAACGATTAGATTTAGCAGAATGGCTCTCCTGTTGCAATTACTGATGATCTGCGTCTTCACCTTGCACTGTGGATAAAAAGCATTTATTTTATACTCCATTTTAATAAGTAAAAAGTAAAGGCTTTTTATAGTCTAAGTTTCATGCTGTGGGTAAGTTCGCAGACTTAACAACTTTTACCCCTGGTCATTGGGCTACTAGAATTCATCTTTTGATCTCCTTGGGAGTCTTTCACTCTGTTATAGCCCCTGCCAACTTATGGCACCACAAAATTTACCCCCCTTAGGTAACCATTACACCTGATGAAGTGAAACAATGGAGGTAAATTTTTTGCTCAAAGGGTTGTGTCCCAGGAAGATAAACCCGGGGCCTTTGATTTTAAAACATGTCCCATATTGGACCCCTGTCCCCAAAAGGGTCATTATTTCTATTATTTGTGTGATGATTTGTTTTTAAATTTAAATTTTAGTGCTTGGTTCATTTTATTAAAAAAAAATTAATTTTGGGGGATAAAATCAGTTTGAAAAATTTTTATAGTGGTTTGTTTTGATTTATGAGCATAGCTGAT
>CM037793.1:26224078-26260149 GCA_021229015.1 Solen grandis | reverse complement strand
AAGGCAATTGCTTATGGGTCCGGTGTACAAAATTTGCATCCTAAAATGCCCTCATTCTCTCAAATACCATCGAATTCACCTTTCAACACGGGCACTATTTCCTGCGTAGGAACGTCCGGATAGAGGGTAACCAACCCAATAACCGCCTTCTTTTCTTACTTCAACTTGCTAGATTTTCGTGTACAAGCCCTTATCCGAAAAACATGAATATCTGCCATGTTTGTTGAAGGAATCATCTGAATTTTTCAGGACATTTTGCACACCGTAGGCTACGGCATTCCTGCAAATTTCAACTTCATACGTCAACTTGCCGATTTTATATGATTTTTTTAATAATTCTTGCTTAAATATGCATGACGTCATAATCACGTGACCAAACAAATATTCCTTGCAGTATACATCACTTCACTTTTCAGTGTCTTAATCCTGAAGAAATCATAATTTTTGACTCAAAGTTCATGAAACTACAGCGTTTCAATTTCGTTAAAAGTACACTTTTCGCCTTTCTGCCATAACTCAACCAATTCAACCCCGATCTTCAAAAACTTAACATCACTGGAAAGAGCTCTTGAAGAACTAAAACTTTTGTTCATATACTCTCATTGAAATATTTGTAGTTTTGGAGCTCTTTGGGGCCGAATAAAAACACAATAATCGTAATATGACCTTGACCTTTTCATTTATTTTTTAACTTTTTAATTGTGAGGCCCTTTCAAACATAACAATACATAACTTGTGAAAATATCATGAAGAATGAACTAAAAATAAAGTCAGGAGCGACAAAAAACATGTTTATGAAATTTTAATTTTTCCTAAAATTTAGTGAAGTTTGACCGTTTCTAGAGGAAAAACCATGCATTTATTAATTTCGCCACCTCATATATTTTTGCATATATGTCTTGTAAATAATTTGCAGCAAACAGAATTCTTCTATCTGATGTCTAACAAAAATGGATAGGTTTTTCGTAGACCTACCCTCATCTGCAGTTTTTTGCGAGGTTCGAACTCTCAACCTTCCGTTACTAACTCAACTTTTCAGTCACTCATACCTTGAATTTATCCAATTTTATTAGGCTATCAACAATGAACATAATGCAACAAACCGCATTTGAATCAGGCTTCAACTTTTTGAGTTATAAGCAAAAGAGTGATTTCAAGCAAAGCGCCCCCTAGCGGCAAAATGAGAAACAAAATTGATTAAAATTTTACCATTAGGTACCTAGCAATGCAGCAAACAGTTCAATAAAGTATACAAGTCGCACTAGTCGAACTTTCTATTTCTTATATATCACAATTTTAAGCATAAAATGGTATAACAATTATTCCAAAAAAGGATCAAACTTTGGACTGCCGTAATATGACCAAATCAAGTCCGATATTCAAAAACTAAACATTAATGAAAAGGGCTCTTCAAGATCTAAAACTTTTGTACATATACTCTCAATGAATTATTTTTAGTTTTTGAGCTACTTGGGGCCGAATAAAAACACAATAATCGTAAAATGACCTTGACCTTTTCATTTATTTTTTAACTTTTTAATTGTGATCCCCTTTCAGACATAACAATACATAACTTGTGAAAATATCATGAAGAATTAACAAAAAATAAAGTCAGAAGCGATAAAAAACATGTCTTTGAAACTTTAACTTTTCCTAAAATTTAGTGAAGTTTGACCGTTTCCAGAGGACAAACCATACATTTCTTAAATTCGCCACCCCATATATTTTGTGCGTATATGTCTTGCAAATCATTTGCAGCAAACAGAATTCTTCTATCTGATCTCTAACAAAAATGGATAGGTTTTTCGTAGACCTACCCTCATTTGCACAGTTTTTTGCGAGGTTCGAACATTTAACCTTCTTAAGCTCAAATACTTTCAGCGACACGTACCTCGAAACCTATCATATTTTATTTGGCTATCAACAAGGAACAGAATGCAAAAAACCGCATTTGAATCGGACCTCAAATAAATGAGTTATTAGCCATTAATAAATTTCATGCAAAACGCCCCCTGGCGGGAAAAGTAAGACATAAATGAAAATTTTCTCAACGTTAGGATCATTTTCAAATACGTGGTAATAACTGATAAAAATTTCATACATGTGACTTTTTTCTATCATGGTGATATGCCGTTCACAAAAAAAGGTTAGAAAAATAATAAAAAAAAAAAAAAAAATAAAACAGAAGAAGAACAATAGGTTTTCGCACTGCGAGGTGCGAAAACCTAATAATAAATGTTTGGAGAAAGCCGTAATGACAAAGGCAATATGCTTATCGGTCCTGGTGTACACAATTGCATCCTAAAATGCACCTCATTCTCTCAAATACGCATCGCAATTCACCTTTCAACACGGGCACTATTTCCTGCGTAGGAACGTCCGGATAGAGGGTAACCAACCCAATAACCGCCTTCTTTTCTTACTTCAACTTGCTAGATTTTCGTGTACAAGCCCTTATCCGAAAAACATGAATATCTGCCATGTTTGTTGAAGGAATCATCTGAATTTTTCAGGACATTTTGCACACCGTAGGCTACGGCATTCCTGCAAATTTCAACTTCATACGTCAACTTGCCGATTTTATATGATTTTTTTAATAATTCTTGCTTAAATATGCATGACGTCATAATCACGTGACCAAACAAATATTCCTTGCAGTATACATCACTTCACTTTTCAGTGTCTTAATCCTGAAGAAATCATAATTTTTGACTCAAAGTTCATGAAACTACAGCGTTTCAATTTCGTTAAAAGTACACTTTTCGCCTTTCTGCCATAACTCAACCAATTCAACCCCGATCTTCAAAAACTTAACATCACTGGAAAGAGCTCTTGAAGAACTAAAACTTTTGTTCATATACTCTCATTGAAATATTTGTAGTTTTGGAGCTCTTTGGGGCCGAATAAAAACACAATAATCGTAATATGACCTTGACCTTTTCATTTATTTTTTAACTTTTTAATTGTGAGGCCCTTTCAAACATAACAATACATAACTTGTGAAAATATCATGAAGAATGAACTAAAAATAAAGTCAGGAGCGACAAAAAACATGTTTATGAAATTTTAATTTTTCCTAAAATTTAGTGAAGTTTGACCGTTTCTAGAGGAAAAACCATGCATTTATTAATTTCGCCACCTCATATATTTTTGCATATATGTCTTGTAAATAATTTGCAGCAAACAGAATTCTTCTATCTGATGTCTAACAAAAATGGATAGGTTTTTCGTAGACCTACCCTCATCTGCAGTTTTTTGCGAGGTTCGAACTCTCAACCTTCCGTTACTAACTCAAACTTTTCAGTCACTCATACCTTGAATTTATCCAATTTTATTAGGCTATCAACAATGAACATAATGCAACAAACCGCATTTGAATCAGGCTTCAACTTTTTGAGTTATAAGCAAAAGAGTGATTTCAAGCAAAGCGCCCCCTAGCGGCAAAATGAGAAACAAAATTGATTAAAATTTTACCATTAGGTACCTAGCAATGCAGCAAACAGTTCAATAAAGTATACAAGTCGCACTAGTCGAACTTTCTATTTCTTATATATCACAATTTTAAGCATAAAATGGTATAACAATTATTCCAAAAAAGGATCAAACTTTGGACTGCCGTAATATGACCAAATCAAGTCCGATATTCAAAAACTAAACATTAATGAAAAGGGCTCTTCAAGATCTAAAACTTTTGTACATATACTCTCAATGAATTATTTTTAGTTTTTGAGCTACTTGGGGCCGAATAAAAACACAATAATCGTAAAATGACCTTGACCTTTTCATTTATTTTTTAACTTTTTAATTGTGATCCCCTTTCAGACATAACAATACATAACTTGTGAAAATATCATGAAGAATTAACAAAAAATAAAGTCAGAAGCGATAAAAAACATGTCTTTGAAACTTTAACTTTTCCTAAAATTTAGTGAAGTTTGACCGTTTCCAGAGGACAAACCATACATTTCTTAAATTCGCCACCCCATATATTTTGTGCGTATATGTCTTGCAAATCATTTGCAGCAAACAGAATTCTTCTATCTGATCTCTAACAAAAATGGATAGGTTTTTCGTAGACCTACCCTCATTTGCACAGTTTTTTGCGAGGTTCGAACATTTAACCTTCTTAAGCTCAAATACTTTCAGCGACACGTACCTCGAAACCTATCATATTTTATTTGGCTATCAACAAGGAACAGAATGCAAAAAACCGCATTTGAATCGGACCTCAAATAAATGAGTTATTAGCCATTAATAAATTTCATGCAAAACGCCCCCTGGCGGGAAAAGTAAGACATAAATGAAAATTTTCTCAACGTTAGGATCATTTTCAAATACGTGGTAATAACTGATAAAAATTTCATACATGTGACTTTTTTCTATCATGGTGATATGCCGTTCACAAAAAAAGGTTAGAAAAATAATAAAAAAAAAAAAAAAAATAAAACAGAAGAAGAACAATAGGTTTTCGCACTGCGAGGTGCGAAAACCTAATAATAAATGTTTGGAGAAAGCCGTAATGACAAAGGCAATATGCTTATCGGTCCTGGTGTACACAATTGCATCCTAAAATGCACCTCATTCTCTCAAATACGCATCGCAATTCACCTTTCAACACGGGCACTATTTCCTGCGTAGGAACGTCCGGATAGAGGGTAACCAACCCAATAACCGCCTTCTTTTCTTACTTCAACTTGCTAGATTTTCGTGTACAAGCCCTTATCCGAAAAACATGAATATCTGCCATGTTTGTTGAAGGAATCATCTGAATTTTTCAGGACATTTTGCACACCGTAGGCTACGGCATTCCTGCAAATTTCAACTTCATACGTCAACTTGCCGATTTTATATGATTTTTTTAATAATTCTTGCTTAAATATGCATGACGTCATAATCACGTGACCAAACAAATATTCCTTGCAGTATACATCACTTCACTTTTCAGTGTCTTAATCCTGAAGAAATCATAATTTTTGACTCAAAGTTCATGAAACTACAGCGTTTCAATTTCGTTAAAAGTACACTTTTCGCCTTTCTGCCATAACTCAACCAATTCAACCCCGATCTTCAAAAACTTAACATCACTGGAAAGAGCTCTTGAAGAACTAAAACTTTTGTTCATATACTCTCATTGAAATATTTGTAGTTTTGGAGCTCTTTGGGGCCGAATAAAAACACAATAATCGTAATATGACCTTGACCTTTTCATTTATTTTTTAACTTTTTAATTGTGAGGCCCTTTCAAACATAACAATACATAACTTGTGAAAATATCATGAAGAATGAACTAAAAATAAAGTCAGGAGCGACAAAAAACATGTTTATGAAATTTTAATTTTTCCTAAAATTTAGTGAAGTTTGACCGTTTCTAGAGGAAAAACCATGCATTTATTAATTTCGCCACCTCATATATTTTTGCATATATGTCTTGTAAATAATTTGCAGCAAACAGAATTCTTCTATCTGATGTCTAACAAAAATGGATAGGTTTTTCGTAGACCTACCCTCATCTGCAGTTTTTTGCGAGGTTCGAACTCTCAACCTTCCGTTACTAACTCAAACTTTTCAGTCACTCATACCTTGAATTTATCCAATTTTATTAGGCTATCAACAATGAACATAATGCAACAAACCGCATTTGAATCAGGCTTCAACTTTTTGAGTTATAAGCAAAAGAGTGATTTCAAGCAAAGCGCCCCTAGCGGCAAAATGAGAAACAAAATTGATTAAAATTTTACCATTAGGTACCTAGCAATGCAGCAAACAGTTCAATAAAGTATACAAGTCGCACTAGTCGAACTTTCTATTTCTTATATATCACAATTTTAAGCATAAAATGGTATAACAATTATTCCAAAAAAGGATCAAACTTTGGACTGCCGTAATATGACCAAATCAAGTCCGATATTCAAAAACTAAACATTAATGAAAAGGGCTCTTCAAGATCTAAAACTTTTGTACATATACTCTCAATGAATTATTTTTAGTTTTTGAGCTACTTGGGGCCGAATAAAAACACAATAATCGTAAAATGACCTTGACCTTTTCATTTATTTTTTAACTTTTTAATTGTGATCCCCTTTCAGACATAACAATACATAACTTGTGAAAATATCATGAAGAATTAACAAAAAATAAAGTCAGAAGCGATAAAAAACATGTCTTTGAAACTTTAACTTTTCCTAAAATTTAGTGAAGTTTGACCGTTTCCAGAGGACAAACCATACATTTCTTAAATTCGCCACCCCATATATTTTGTGCGTATATGTCTTGCAAATCATTTGCAGCAAAAGAATTCTTCTATCTGATCTCTAACAAAAATGGATAGGTTTTTCGTAGACCTACCCTCATTTGCACAGTTTTTTGCGAGGTTCGAACATTTAACCTTCTTAAGCTCAAATACTTTCAGCGACACGTACCTCGAAACCTATCATATTTTATTTGGCTATCAACAAGGAACAGAATGCAAAAAACCGCATTTGAATCGGACCTCAAATAAGTGAGTTATTAGCCATTAATAAATTTCATGCAAAACGCCCCCTGGCGGGAAAAGTAAGACATAAATGAAAATTTTCTCAACGTTAGGATCATTTTCAAATACGTGGTAATAACTGATAAAAATTTCATACATGTGACTTTTTTCTATCATGGTGATATGCCGTTCACAAAAAAAGGTTAGAAAAAATAATAAAAAAAAAAAAAAAATAAAACAGAAGAAGAACAATAGGTTTTCGCACTGCGAGGTGCGAAAACCTAATAATAAATGTTTGGAGAAAGCCGTAATGACAAAGGCAATATGCTTATCGGTCCTGGTGTACACAATTGCATCCTAAAATGCACCTCATTCTCTCAAATACGCATCGCAATTCACCTTTCAACACGGGCACTATTTCCTGCGTAGGAACGTCCGGATAGAGGGTAACCAACCCAATAACCGCCTTCTTTTCTTACTTCAACTTGCTAGATTTTCGTGTACAAGCCCTTATCCGAAAAACATGAATATCTGCCATGTTTGTTGAAGGAATCATCTGAATTTTTCAGGACATTTTGCACACCGTAGGCTACGGCATTCCTGCAAATTTCAACTTCATACGTCAACTTGCCGATTTTATATGATTTTTTTAATAATTCTTGCTTAAATATGCATGACGTCATAATCACGTGACCAAACAAATATTCCTTGCAGTATACATCACTTCACTTTTCAGTGTCTTAATCCTGAAGAAATCATAATTTTTGACTCAAAGTTCATGAAACTACAGCGTTTCAATTTCGTTAAAAGTACACTTTTCGCCTTTCTGCCATAACTCAACCAATTCAACCCCGATCTTCAAAAACTTAACATCACTGGAAAGAGCTCTTGAAGAACTAAAACTTTTGTTCATATACTCTCATTGAAATATTTGTAGTTTTGGAGCTCTTTGGGGCCGAATAAAAACACAATAATCGTAATATGACCTTGACCTTTTCATTTATTTTTTAACTTTTTAATTGTGAGGCCCTTTCAAACATAACAATACATAACTTGTGAAAATATCATGAAGAATGAACTAAAAATAAAGTCAGGAGCGACAAAAAACATGTTTATGAAATTTTAATTTTTCCTAAAATTTAGTGAAGTTTGACCGTTTCTAGAGGAAAAAACATGCATTTATTAATTTCGCCACCTCATATATTTTTGCATATATGTCTTGTAAATAATTTGCAGCAAACAGAATTCTTCTATCTGATGTCTAACAAAAATGGATAGGTTTTTCGTAGACCTACCCTCATCTGCAGTTTTTTGCGAGGTTCGAACTCTCAACCTTCCGTTACTAACTCAAACTTTTCAGTCACTCATACCTTGAATTTATCCAATTTTATTAGGCTATCAACAATGAACATAATGCAACAAACCGCATTTGAATCAGGCTTCAACTTTTTGAGTTATAAGCAAAAGAGTGATTTCAAGCAAAGCGCCCCTAGCGGCAAAATGAGAAACAAAATTGATTAAAATTTTACCATTAGGTACCTAGCAATGCAGCAAACAGTTCAATAAAGTATACAAGTCGCACTAGTCGAACTTTCTATTTCTTATATATCACAATTTTAAGCATAAAATGGTATAACAATTATTCCAAAAAAGGATCAAACTTTGGACTGCCGTAATATGACCAAATCAAGTCCGATATTCAAAAACTAAACATTAATGAAAAGGGCTCTTCAAGATCTAAAACTTTTGTACATATACTCTCAATGAATTATTTTTAGTTTTTGAGCTACTTGGGGCCGAATAAAAACACAATAATCGTAAAATGACCTTGACCTTTTCATTTATTTTTTAACTTTTTAATTGTGATCCCCTTTCAGACATAACAATACATAACTTGTGAAAATATCATGAAGAATTAACAAAAAATAAAGTCAGAAGCGATAAAAAACATGTCTTTGAAACTTTAACTTTTCCTAAAATTTAGTGAAGTTTGACCGTTTCCAGAGGACAAACCATACATTTCTTAAATTCGCCACCCCATTATTTTGTGCGTATATGTCTTGCAAATCATTTGCAGCAAACAGAATTCTTCTATCTGATCTCTAACAAAAATGGATAGGTTTTTCGTAGACCTACCCTCATTTGCACAGTTTTTTGCGAGGTTCGAACATTTAACCTTCTTAAGCTCAAATACTTTCAGCGACACGTACCTCGAAACCTATCATATTTTATTTGGCTATCAACAAGGAACAGAATGCAAAAAACCGCATTTGAATCGGACCTCAAATAAGTGAGTTATTAGCCATTAATAAATTTCATGCAAAACGCCCCCTGGCGGGAAAAGTAAGACATAAATGAAATTTTCTCAACGTTAGGATCATTTTCAAATACGTGGTAATAACTGATAAAAATTTCATACATGTGACTTTTTTCTATCATGGTGATATGCCGTTCACAAAAAAGGTTAGAAAAATAATAAAAAAAAAAAAAAAATAAAACAGAAGAAGAACAATAGGTTTTCGCACTGCGAGGTGCGAAAACCTAATAATAAATGTTTGGAGAAAGCCGTAATGACAAAGGCAATATGCTTATCGGTCCTGGTGTACACAATTGCATCCTAAAATGCACCTCATTCTCTCAAATACGCATCGCAATTCACCTTTCAACACGGGCACTATTTCCTGCGTAGGAACGTCCGGATAGAGGGTAACCAACCCAATAACCGCCTTCTTTTCTTACTTCAACTTGCTAGATTTTCGTGTACAAGCCCTTATCCGAAAAACATGAATATCTGCCATGTTTGTTGAAGGAATCATCTGAATTTTTCAGGACATTTTGCACACCGTAGGCTACGGCATTCCTGCAAATTTCAACTTCATACGTCAACTTGCCGATTTTATATGATTTTTTTAATAATTCTTGCTTAAATATGCATGACGTCATAATCACGTGACCAAACAAATATTCCTTGCAGTATACATCACTTCACTTTTCAGTGTCTTAATCCTGAAGAAATCATAATTTTTGACTCAAAGTTCATGAAACTACAGCGTTTCAATTTCGTTAAAAGTACACTTTTCGCCTTTCTGCCATAACTCAACCAATTCAACCCCGATCTTCAAAAACTTAACATCACTGGAAAGAGCTCTTGAAGAACTAAAACTTTTGTTCATATACTCTCATTGAAATATTTGTAGTTTTGGAGCTCTTTGGGGCCGAATAAAAACACAATAATCGTAATATGACCTTGACCTTTTCATTTATTTTTTAACTTTTTAATTGTGAGGCCCTTTCAAACATAACAATACATAACTTGTGAAAATATCATGAAGAATGAACTAAAAATAAAGTCAGGAGCGACAAAAAACATGTTTATGAAATTTTAATTTTTCCTAAAATTTAGTGAAGTTTGACCGTTTCTAGAGGAAAAACCATGCATTTATTAATTTCGCCACCTCATATATTTTTGCATATATGTCTTGTAAATAATTTGCAGCAAACAGAATTCTTCTATCTGATGTCTAACAAAAATGGATAGGTTTTTCGTAGACCTACCCTCATCTGCAGTTTTTTGCGAGGTTCGAACTCTCAACCTTCCGTTACTAACTCAAACTTTTCAGTCACTCATACCTTGAATTTATCCAATTTTATTAGGCTATCAACAATGAACATAATGCAACAAACCGCATTTGAATCAGGCTTCAACTTTTTGAGTTATAAGCAAAAGAGTGATTTCAAGCAAAGGCCCCCCTAGCGGCAAAATGAGAAACAAAATTGATTAAAATTTTACCATTAGGTACTAGCAATGCAGCAAACAGTTCAATAAAGTATACAAGTCGCACTAGTCGAACTTTCTATTTCTTATATATCACAATTTTAAGCATAAAATGGTATAACAATTATTCCAAAAAAGGATCAAACTTTGGACTGCCGTAATATGACCAAATCAAGTCCGATATTCAAAAACTAAACATTAATGAAAAGGGCTCTTCAAGATCTAAAACTTTTGTACATATACTCTCAATGAATTATTTTTAGTTTTTGAGCTACTTGGGGCCGAATAAAAACACAATAATCGTAAAATGACCTTGACCTTTTCATTTATTTTTTAACTTTTTAATTGTGATCCCTTTCAGACATAACAATACATAACTTGTGAAAATATCATGAAGAATTAACAAAAAATAAAGTCAGAAGCGATAAAAAACATGTCTTTGAAACTTTAACTTTTCCTAAAATTTAGTGAAGTTTGACCGTTTCCAGAGGACAAACCATACATTTCTTAAATTCGCCACCCCATATATTTTGTGCGTATATGTCTTGCAAATCATTTGCAGCAAACAGAATTCTTCTATCTGATCTCTAACAAAAATGGATAGGTTTTTCGTAGACCTACCCTCATTTGCACAGTTTTTTGCGAGGTTCGAACATTTAACCTTCTTAAGCTCAATACTTTCAGCGACACGTACCTCGAAACCTATCATATTTTATTTGGCTATCAACAAGGAACAGAATGCAAAAAACCGCATTTGAATCGGACCTCAAATAAGTGAGTTATTAGCCATTAATAAATTTCATGCAAAACGCCCCCTGGCGGGAAAAGTAAGACATAAATGAAAATTTTCTCAACGTTAGGATCATTTTCAAATACGTGGTAATAACTGATAAAAATTTCATACATGTGACTTTTTTCTATCATGGTGATATGCCGTTCACAAAAAAGGTTAGAAAAATAATAAAAAAAAAAAAAAAAATAAAACAGAAGAAGAACAATAGGTTTTCGCACTGCGAGGTGCGAAAACCTAATAATAAATGTTTGGAGAAAGCCGTAATGACAAAGGCAATATGCTTATCGGTCCTGGTGTACACAATTGCATCCTAAAATGCACCTCATTCTCTCAAATACGCATCGCAATTCACCTTTCAACACGGGCACTATTTCCTGCGTAGGAACGTCCGGATAGAGGGTAACCAACCCAATAACCGCCTTCTTTTCTTACTTCAACTTGCTAGATTTTCGTGTACAAGCCCTTATCCGAAAAACATGAATATCTGCCATGTTTGTTGAAGGAATCATCTGAATTTTTCAGGACATTTTGCACACCGTAGGCTACGGCATTCCTGCAAATTTCAACTTCATACGTCAACTTGCCGATTTTATATGATTTTTTTAATAATTCTTGCTTAAATATGCATGACGTCATAATCACGTGACCAAACAAATATTCCTTGCAGTATACATCACTTCACTTTTCAGTGTCTTAATCCTGAAGAAATCATAATTTTTGACTCAAAGTTCATGAAACTACAGCGTTTCAATTTCGTTAAAAGTACACTTTTCGCCTTTCTGCCATAACTCAACCAATTCAACCCCGATCTTCAAAAACTTAACATCACTGGAAAGAGCTCTTGAAGAACTAAAACTTTTGTTCATATACTCTCATTGAAATATTTGTAGTTTTGGAGCTCTTTGGGGCCGAATAAAAACACAATAATCGTAATATGACCTTGACCTTTTCATTTATTTTTTAACTTTTTAATTGTGAGGCCCTTTCAAACATAACAATACATAACTTGTGAAAATATCATGAAGAATGAACTAAAAATAAAGTCAGGAGCGACAAAAAACATGTTTATGAAATTTTAATTTTTCCTAAAATTTAGTGAAGTTTGACCGTTTCTAGAGGAAAAACCATGCATTTATTAATTTCGCCACCTCATATATTTTTGCATATATGTCTTGTAAATAATTTGCAGCAAACAGAATTCTTCTATCTGATGTCTAACAAAAATGGATAGGTTTTTCGTAGACCTACCCTCATCTGCAGTTTTTTGCGAGGTTCGAACTCTCAACCTTCCGTTACTAACTCAAACTTTTCAGTCACTCATACCTTGAATTTATCCAATTTTATTAGGCTATCAACAATGAACATAATGCAACAAACCGCATTTGAATCAGGCTTCAACTTTTTGAGTTATAAGCAAAAGAGTGATTTCAAGCAAAGCGCCCCCTAGCGGCAAAATGAGAAACAAAATTGATTAAAATTTTACCATTAGGTACCTAGCAATGCAGCAAACAGTTCAATAAAGTATACAAGTCGCACTAGTCGAACTTTCTATTTCTTATATATCACAATTTTAAGCATAAAATGGTATAACAATTATTCCAAAAAAGGATCAAACTTTGGACTGCCGTAATATGACCAAATCAAGTCCGATATTCAAAAACTAAACATTAATGAAAAGGGCTCTTCAAGATCTAAAACTTTTGTACATATACTCTCAATGAATTATTTTTAGTTTTTGAGCTACTTGGGGCCGAATAAAAACACAATAATCGTAAAATGACCTTGACCTTTTCATTTATTTTTTAACTTTTTAATTGTGATCCCCTTTCAGACATAACAATACATAACTTGTGAAAATATCATGAAGAATTAACAAAAAATAAAGTCAGAAGCGATAAAAAAACATGTCTTTGAAACTTTAACTTTTCCTAAAATTTAGTGAAGTTTGACCGTTTCCAGAGGACAAACCATACATTTCTTAAATTCGCCACCCCATATATTTTGTGCGTATATGTCTTGCAAATCATTTGCAGCAAACAGAATTCTTCTATCTGATCTCTAACAAAAATGGATAGGTTTTTCGTAGACCTACCCTCATTTGCACAGTTTTTTGCGAGGTTCGAACATTTAACCTTCTTAAGCTCAAATACTTTCAGCGACACGTACCTCGAAACCTATCATATTTTATTTGGCTATCAACAAGGAACAGAATGCAAAAAACCGCATTTGAATCGGACCTCAAATAATGAGTTATTAGCCATTAATAAATTTCATGCAAAACGCCCCCTGGCGGGAAAAGTAAGACATAAATGAAAATTTTCTCAACGTTAGGATCATTTTCAAATACGTGGTAATAACTGATAAAAATTTCATACATGTGACTTTTTTCTATCATGGTGATATGCCGTTCACAAAAAAAGGTTAGAAAAATAATAAAAAAAAAAAAAAAAAATAAAACAGAAGAAGAACAATAGGTTTTCGCACTGCGAGGTGCGAAAACCTAATAATAAATGTTTGGAGAAAGCCGTAATGACAAAGGCAATATGCTTATCGGTCCTGGTGTACACAATTGCATCCTAAAATGCACCTCATTCTCTCAAATACGCATCGCAATTCACCTTTCAACACGGGCACTATTTCCTGCGTAGGAACGTCCGGATAGAGGGTAACCAACCCAATAACCGCCTTCTTTTCTTACTTCAACTTGCTAGATTTTCGTGTACAAGCCCTTATCCGAAAAACATGAATATCTGCCATGTTTGTTGAAGGAATCATCTGAATTTTTCAGGACATTTTGCACACCGTAGGCTACGGCATTCCTGCAAATTTCAACTTCATACGTCAACTTGCCGATTTTATATGATTTTTTTAATAATTCTTGCTTAAATATGCATGACGTCATAATCACGTGACCAAACAAATATTCCTTGCAGTATACATCACTTCACTTTTCAGTGTCTTAATCCTGAAGAAATCATAATTTTTGACTCAAAGTTCATGAAACTACAGCGTTTCAATTTCGTTAAAAGTACACTTTTCGCCTTTCTGCCATAACTCAACCAATTCAACCCCGATCTTCAAAAACTTAACATCACTGGAAAGAGCTCTTGAAGAACTAAAACTTTTGTTCATATACTCTCATTGAAATATTTGTAGTTTTGGAGCTCTTTGGGGCCGAATAAAAACACAATAATCGTAATATGACCTTGACCTTTTCATTTATTTTTTAACTTTTTAATTGTGAGGCCCTTTCAAACATAACAATACATAACTTGTGAAAATATCATGAAGAATGAACTAAAAATAAAGTCAGGAGCGACAAAAAACATGTTTATGAAATTTTAATTTTTCCTAAAATTTAGTGAAGTTTGACCGTTTCTAGAGGAAAAAACCATGCATTTATTAATTTCGCCACCTCATATATTTTTGCATATATGTCTTGTAAATAATTTGCAGCAAACAGAATTCTTCTATCTGATGTCTAACAAAAATGGATAGGTTTTTCGTAGAACTACCCTCATCTGCAGTTTTTTGCGAGGTTCGAACTCTCAACCTTCCGTTACTAACTCAAACTTTTCAGTCACTCATACCTTGAATTTATCCAATTTTATTAGGCTATCAACAATGAACATAATGCAACAAACCGCATTTGAATCAGGCTTCAACTTTTTGAGTTATAAGCAAAAGAGTGATTTCAAGCAAAGCGCCCCCTAGCGGCAAAATGAGAAACAAAATTGATTAAAATTTTACCATTAGGTACCTAGCAATGCAGCAAACAGTTCAATAAAGTATACAAGTCGCACTAGTCGAACTTTCTATTTCTTATATATCACAATTTTAAGCATAAAATGGTATAACAATTATTCCAAAAAAGGATCAAACTTTGGACTGCCGTAATATGACCAAATCAAGTCCGATATTCAAAAACTAAACATTAATGAAAAGGGCTCTTCAAGATCTAAAACTTTTGTACATATACTCTCAATGAATTATTTTTAGTTTTTGAGCTACTTGGGGCCGAATAAAAACACAATAATCGTAAAATGACCTTGACCTTTTCATTTATTTTTTAACTTTTTAATTGTGATCCCCTTTCAGACATAACAATACATAACTTGTGAAAATATCATGAAGAATTAACAAAAAATAAAGTCAGAAGCGATAAAAAACATGTCTTTGAAACTTTAACTTTTCCTAAAATTTAGTGAAGTTTGACCGTTTCCAGAGGACAAACCATACATTTCTTAAATTCGCCACCCCATATATTTTGTGCGTATATGTCTTGCAAATCATTTGCAGCAAACAGAATTCTTCTATCTGATCTCTAACAAAAATGGATAGGTTTTTCGTAGACCTACCCTCATTTGCACAGTTTTTTGCGAGGTTCGAACATTTAACCTTCTTAAGCTCAATACTTTCAGCGACACGTACCTCGAAACCTATCATATTTTATTTGGCTATCAACAAGGAACAGAATGCAAAAAAACCGCATTTGAATCGGACCTCAAATAAATGAGTTATTAGCCATTAATAAATTTCATGCAAAACGCCCCCTGGCGGGAAAAGTAAGACATAAATGAAAATTTTCTCAACGTTAGGATCATTTTCAAATACGTGGTAATAACTGATAAAAATTTCATACATGTGACTTTTTTCTATCATGGTGATATGCCGTTCACAAAAAAAGGTTAGAAAAATAATAAAAAAAAAAAAAAAAAATAAAACAGAAGAAGAACAATAGGTTTTCGCACTGCGAGGTGCGAAAACCTAATAATAAATGTTTGGAGAAAGCCGTAATGACAAAGGCAATATGCTTATCGGTCCTGGTGTACACAATTGCATCCTAAAATGCACCTCATTCTCTCAAATACGCATCGCAATTCACCTTTCAACACGGGCACTATTTCCTGCGTAGGAACGTCCGGATAGAGGGTAACCAACCAATAACCGCCTTCTTTTCTTACTTCAACTTGCTAGATTTTCGTGTTACAAGCCCTTATCCGAAAAACATGAATATCTGCCATGTTTGTTGAAGGAATCATCTGAATTTTTCAGGACATTTTGCACACCGTAGGCTACGGCATTCCTGCAAATTTCAACTTCATACGTCAACTTGCCGATTTTATATGATTTTTTTAATAATTCTTGCTTAAATATGCATGACGTCATAATCACGTGACCAAACAAATATTCCTTGCAGTATACATCACTTCACTTTTCAGTGTCTTAATCCTGAAGAAATCATAATTTTTGACTCAAAGTTCATGAAACTACAGCGTTTCAATTTCGTTAAAAGTACACTTTTCGCCTTTCTGCCATAACTCAACCAATTCAACCCCGATCTTCAAAAACTTAACATCACTGGAAAGAGCTCTTGAAGAACTAAAACTTTTGTTCATATACTCTCATTGAAATATTTGTAGTTTTGGAGCTCTTTGGGGCCGAATAAAAACACAATAATCGTAATATGACCTTGACCTTTTCATTTATTTTTTAACTTTTTAATTGTGAGGCCCTTTCAAACATAACAATACATAACTTGTGAAAATATCATGAAGAATGAACTAAAAATAAAGTCAGGAGCGACAAAAAACATGTTTATGAAATTTTAATTTTTCCTAAAATTTAGTGAAGTTTGACCGTTTCTAGAGGAAAAACCATGCATTTATTAATTTCGCCACCTCATATATTTTTGCATATATGTCTTGTAAATAATTTGCAGCAAACAGAATTCTTCTATCTGATGTCTAACAAAAATGGATAGGTTTTTCGTAGACCTACCCTCATCTGCAGTTTTTTGCGAGGTTCGAACTCTCAACCTTCCGTTACTAACTCAAACTTTTCAGTCACTCATACCTTGAATTTATCCAATTTTATTAGGCTATCAACAATGAACATAATGCAACAAACCGCATTTGAATCAGGCTTCAACTTTTTGAGTTATAAGCAAAAGAGTGATTTCAAGCAAAGCGCCCCCTAGCGGCAAAATGAGAAACAAAATTGATTAAAATTTTACCATTAGGTACCTAGCAATGCAGCAAACAGTTCAATAAAGTATACAAGTCGCACTAGTCGAACTTTCTATTTCTTATATATCACAATTTTAAGCATAAAATGGTATAACAATTATTCCAAAAAAGGATCAAACTTTGGACTGCCGTAATATGACCAAATCAAGTCCGATATTCAAAAACTAAACATTAATGAAAAGGGCTCTTCAAGATCTAAAACTTTTGTACATATACTCTCAATGAATTATTTTTAGTTTTTGAGCTACTTGGGGCCGAATAAAAAACACAATAATCGTAAAATGACCTTGACCTTTTCATTTATTTTTTAACTTTTTAATTGTGATCCCCTTTCAGACATAACAATACATAACTTGTGAAAATATCATGAAGAATTAACAAAAAATAAAGTCAGAAGCGATAAAAAACATGTCTTTGAAACTTTAACTTTTCCTAAAATTTAGTGAAGTTTGACCGTTTCCAGAGGACAAACCATACATTTCTTAAATTCGCCACCCCATATATTTTGTGCGTATATGTCTTGCAAATCATTTGCAGCAAACAGAATTCTTCTATCTGATCTCTAACAAAAATGGATAGGTTTTTCGTAGACCTACCCTCATTTGCACAGTTTTTTGCGAGGTTCGAACATTTAACCTTCTTAAGCTCAAATACTTTCAGCGACACGTACCTCGAAACCTATCATATTTTATTTGGCTATCAACAAGGAACAGAATGCAAAAAACCGCATTTGAATCGGACCTCAAATAAATGAGTTATTAGCCATTAATAAATTTCATGCAAAACGCCCCCTGGCGGGAAAAGTAAGACATAAATGAAAATTTTCTCAACGTTAGGATCATTTTCAAATACGTGGTAATAACTGATAAAAATTTCATACATGTGACTTTTTTCTATCATGGTGATATGCCGTTCACAAAAAAAGGTTAGAAAAATAAAAAAAAAAAAAAAAAAAATAAAACAGAAGAAGAACAATAGGTTTTCGCACTGCGAGGTGCGAAAACCTAATAATAAATGTTTGGAGAAAGCCGTAATGACAAAGGCAATATGCTTATCGGTCTGGTGTACACAATTGCATCCTAAAATGCACCTCATTCTCTCAAATACGCATCGCAATTCACCTTTCAACACGGGCACTATTTCCTGCGTAGGAACGTCCGGATAGAGGGTAACCAACCCAATAACCGCCTTCTTTTCTTACTTCAACTTGCTAGATTTTCGTGTACAAGCCCTTATCCGAAAAACATGAATATCTGCCATGTTTGTTGAAGGAATCATCTGAATTTTTCAGGACATTTTGCACACCGTAGGCTACGGCATTCCTGCAAATTTCAACTTCATACGTCAACTTGCGATTTTATATGATTTTTTTAATAATTCTTGCTTAAATATGCATGACGTCATAATCACGTGACCAAACAAATATTCCTTGCAGTATACATCACTTCACTTTTCAGTGTCTTAATCCTGAAGAAATCATAATTTTTGACTCAAAGTTCATGAAACTACAGCGTTTCAATTTCGTTAAAAGTACACTTTTCGCCTTTCTGCCATAACTCAACCAATTCAACCCCGATCTTCAAAAACTTAACATCACTGGAAAGAGCTCTTGAAGAACTAAAACTTTTGTTCATATACTCTCATTGAAATATTTGTAGTTTTGGAGCTCTTTGGGGCCGAATAAAAACACAATAATCGTAATATGACCTTGACCTTTTCATTTATTTTTTAACTTTTTAATTGTGAGGCCCTTTCAAACATAACAATACATAACTTGTGAAAATATCATGAAGAATGAACTAAAAATAAAGTCAGGAGCGACAAAAAACATGTTTATGAAATTTTAATTTTTCCTAAAATTTAGTGAAGTTTGACCGTTTCTAGAGGAAAAACCATGCATTTATTAATTTCGCCACCTCATATATTTTTGCATATATGTCTTGTAAATAATTTGCAGCAAACAGAATTCTTCTATCTGATGTCTAACAAAAATGGATAGGTTTTTCGTAGACCTACCCTCATCTGCAGTTTTTTGCGAGGTTCGAACTCTCAACCTTCCGTTACTAACTCAAACTTTTCAGTCACTCATACCTTGAATTTATCCAATTTTATTAGGCTATCAACAATGAACATAATGCAACAAACCGCATTTGAATCAGGCTTCAACTTTTTGAGTTATAAGCAAAAGAGTGATTTCAAGCAAAGCGCCCCCTAGCGGCAAAATGAGAAACAAAATTGATTAAAATTTTACCATTAGGTACCTAGCAATGCAGCAAACAGTTCAATAAAGTATACAAGTCGCACTAGTCGAACTTTCTATTTCTTATATATCACAATTTTAAGCATAAAATGGTATAACAATTATTCCAAAAAGGATCAAACTTTGGACTGCCGTAATATGACCAAATCAAGTCCGATATTCAAAAACTAAACATTAATGAAAAGGGCTCTTCAAGATCTAAAACTTTTGTACATATACTCTCAATGAATTATTTTTAGTTTTTGAGCTACTTGGGGCCGAATAAAAACACAATAATCGTAAAATGACCTTGACCTTTTCATTTATTTTTTAACTTTTTAATTGTGATCCCCTTTCAGACATAACAATACATAACTTGTGAAAATATCATGAAGAATTAACAAAAAATAAAGTCAGAAGCGATAAAAAACATGTCTTTGAAACTTTAACTTTTCCTAAAATTTAGTGAAGTTTGACCGTTTCCAGAGGACAAACCATACATTTCTTAAATTCGCCACCCCATATATTTTGTGCGTATATGTCTTGCAAATCATTTGCAGCAAACAGAATTCTTCTATCTGATCTCTAACAAAAATGGATAGGTTTTTCGTAGACCTACCTCATTTGCACAGTTTTTTGCGAGGTTCGAACATTTAACCTTCTTAAGCTCAAATACTTTCAGCGACACGTACCTCGAAACCTATCATATTTTATTTGGCTATCAACAAGGAACAGAATGCAAAAAACCGCATTTGAATCGGACCTCAAATAAGTGAGTTATTAGCCATTAATAAATTTCATGCAAAACGCCCCCTGGCGGGAAAAGTAAGACATAAATGAAAATTTTCTCAACGTTAGGATCATTTTCAAATACGTGGTAATAACTGATAAAAATTTCATACATGTGACTTTTTTCTATCATGGTGATATGCCGTTCACAAAAAAAGGTTAGAAAAATAATAAAAAAAAAAAAAAAAAATAAAACAGAAGAAGAACAATAGGTTTTCGCACTGCGAGGTGCGAAAACCTAATAATAAATGTTTGGAGAAAGCCGTAATGACAAAGGCAATATGCTTATCGGTCCTGGTGTACACAATTGCATCCTAAAATGCACCTCATTCTCTCAAATACGCATCGCAATTCACCTTTCAACACGGGCACTATTTCCTGCGTAGGAACGTCCGGATAGAGGGTAACCAACCCAATAACCGCCTTCTTTTCTTACTTCAACTTGCTAGATTTTCGTGTACAAGCCCTTATCCGAAAAACATGAATATCTGCCATGTTTGTTGAAGGAATCATCTGAATTTTTCAGGACATTTTGCACACCGTAGGCTACGGCATTCCTGCAAATTTCAACTTCATACGTCAACTTGCCGATTTTATATGATTTTTTTAATAATTCTTGCTTAAATATGCATGACGTCATAATCACGTGACCAAACAAATATTCCTTGCAGTATACATCACTTCACTTTTCAGTGTCTTAATCCTGAAGAAATCATAATTTTTGACTCAAAGTTCATGAAACTACAGCGTTTCAATTTCGTTAAAAGTACACTTTTCGCCTTTCTGCCATAACTCAACCAATTCAACCCGATCTTCAAAAACTTAACATCACTGGAAAGAGCTCTTGAAGAACTAAAACTTTTGTTCATATACTCTCATTGAAATATTTGTAGTTTTGGAGCTCTTTGGGGCCGAATAAAAACACAATAATCGTAATATGACCTTGACCTTTTCATTTATTTTTTAACTTTTTAATTGTGAGGCCCTTTCAAACATAACAATACATAACTTGTGAAAATATCATGAAGAATGAACTAAAAATAAAGTCAGGAGCGACAAAAAACATGTTTATGAAATTTTAATTTTTCCTAAAATTTAGTGAAGTTTGACCGTTTCTAGAGGAAAAACCATGCATTTATTAATTTCGCCACCTCATATATTTTTGCATATATGTCTTGTAAATAATTTGCAGCAAACAGAATTCTTCTATCTGATGTCTAACAAAAATGGATAGGTTTTTCGTAGACCTACCCTCATCTGCAGTTTTTTGCGAGGTTCGAACTCTCAACCTTCCGTTACTAACTCAAACTTTTCAGTCACTCATACCTTGAATTTATCCAATTTTATTAGGCTATCAACAATGAACATAATGCAACAAACCGCATTTGAATCAGGCTTCAACTTTTTGAGTTATAAGCAAAAGAGTGATTTCAAGCAAAGCGCCCCCTAGCGGCAAAATGAGAAACAAAATTGATTAAAATTTTACCATTAGGTACCTAGCAATGCAGCAAACAGTTCAATAAAGTATACAAGTCGCACTAGTCGAACTTTCTATTTCTTATATATCACAATTTTAAGCATAAAATGGTATAACAATTATTCCAAAAAAGGATCAAACTTTGGACTGCCGTAATATGACCAAATCAAGTCCGATATTCAAAAACTAAACATTAATGAAAAGGGCTCTTCAAGATCTAAAACTTTTGTACATATACTCTCAATGAATTATTTTTAGTTTTTGAGCTACTTGGGGCCGAATAAAAACACAATAATCGTAAAATGACCTTGACCTTTTCATTTATTTTTTAACTTTTTAATTGTGATCCCCTTTCAGACATAACAATACATAACTTGTGAAAATATCATGAAGAATTAACAAAAAATAAAGTCAGAAGCGATATAAAAAACATGTCTTTGAAACTTTAACTTTTCCTAAAATTTAGTGAAGTTTGACCGTTTCCAGAGGACAAACCATACATTTCTTAAATTCGCCACCCCATATATTTTGTGCGTATATGTCTTGCAAATCATTTGCAGCAAACAGAATTCTTCTATCTGATCTCTAACAAAAATGGATAGGTTTTTCGTAGACCTACCCTCATTTGCACAGTTTTTTGCGAGGTTCGAACATTTAACCTTCTTAAGCTCAAATACTTTCAGCGACACGTACCTCGAAACCTATCATATTTTATTTGGCTATCAACAAGGAACAGAATGCAAAAAAACCGCATTTGAATCGGACCTCAAATAAATGAGTTATTAGCCATTAATAAATTTCATGCAAAACGCCCCCTGGCGGGAAAAGTAAGACATAAATGAAAATTTTCTCAACGTTAGGATCATTTTCAAATACGTGGTAATAACTGATAAAAATTTCATACATGTGACTTTTTTCTATCATGGTGATATGCCGTTCACAAAAAAAGGTTAGAAAAATAATAAAAAAAAAAAAAAAAATAAAACAGAAGAAGAACAATAGGTTTTCGCACTGCGAGGTGCGAAAACCTAATAATAAATGTTTGGAGAAAGCCGTAATGACAAAGGCAATATGCTTATCGGTCCTGGTGTACACAATTGCATCCTAAAATGCACCTCATTCTCTCAAATACGCATCGCAATTCACCTTTCAACACGGGCACTATTTCCTGCGTAGGAACGTCCGGATAGAGGGTAACCAACCCAATAACCGCCTTCTTTTCTTACTTCAACTTGCTAGATTTTCGTGTACAAGCCCTTATCGAAAAACATGAATATCTGCCATGTTTGTTGAAGGAATCATCTGAATTTTTCAGGACATTTTGCACACGTAGGCTACGGCATTCCTGCAAATTTCAACTTCATACGTCAACTTCCCGATTTTATATGATTTTTTTAATAATTCTTGCTTAAATATGCATGACGTCATAATCACGTGACCAAACAAATATTCTTGCAGTATACATCACTTCACTTTTCAGTGTCTTAATCCTGAAGAAATCATAATTTTTGACTCAAAGTTCATGAAACTACAGCGTTTCAATTTCGTTAAAAGTACACTTTTCGCCTTTCTGCCATAACTCAACCAATTCAACCCCGATCTTCAAAAACTTAACATCACTGGAAAGAGCTCTTGAAGAACTAAAACTTTTGTTCATATACTCATTGAAATATTTGTAGTTTTGGAGCTCTTTGGGGCGAATAAAAACACAATAATGTAATATGACCTTGACCTTTTCATTTATTTTTAACTTTTTAATTGTGAGGCCTTTCAAACATAACAATACATAACTTGTGAAAATATCATGAAGAATGAACTAAAAATAAAGTCAGGAGCGACAAAAAACATGTTTATGAAATTTTAATTTTTCCTAAAATTTAGTGAAGTTTGACCGTTTCTAGAGGAAAAACCATGCATTTATTAATTTCGCCACCTCATATATTTTTGCATATATGTCTTGTAAATAATTTGCAGCAAACAGAATTCTTCTATCTGATGTCTAACAAAAATGGATAGGTTTTTCGTAGACTACCCTCATCTGCAGTTTTTTGCGAGGTTCGAACTCTCAACCTTCGTTACTAACTCAAACTTTTCAGTCACTCATACCTTGAATTTATCCAATTTTATTAGGCTATCAACAATGAACATAATGCAACAAACCGCATTTGAATCAGGCTTCAACTTTTTGAGTTATAAGCAAAAGAGTGATTTCAAGCAAAGCGCCCCCACCCACCCCCCCGCGGCAAAATGAGAATCAAAATTGAGTAAATTTTACCATTAGGTACCTCGCAATGCAGCAAACAGTTCAATAAAGTATACAAGTCGCACTGTACGAACTTTCTATTTCTTATATATCACAATTTTAATCATAAAATGGTATAACAATTATTCCAAAAAAGGATCAAACTTTGGACTGCCGTAATATGACCAAATCAAGTCGATATTCAAAAACTAAACATTAATGAAAAGGGCTCTTCAAGATCTAAAACTTTTGTACATATACTCTCAATGAATTATTTTTAGTTTTTGAGCTACTTGGGGCCGAATAAAAACACAATAATCGTAAAATGACCTTGAACTTTTTCATTTATTTTTTAACTTTTTAATTGTGATCCCCTTTCAGACATAACAATACATAACTTGTGAAAATATCATGAAGAATTAACAAAAAATAAAGTCAGAAGCGATAAAAAACATGTCTTTGAAACTTTAACTTTTCCTAAAATTTAGTGAAGTTTGACCGTTTCCAGAGGACAAACCATACATTTCTTAAATTCGCCACCCCATATATTTTGTGCGTATATGTCTTGCAAATCATTTGCAGCAAACAGAATTCTTCTATCTGATCTCTAACAAAAATGGATAGGTTTTTCGTAGACCTACCCTCATTTGCACAGTTTTTTGCGAGGTTCGAACATTTAACCTTCTTAAGCTCAAATACTTTCAGCGACACGTACCTCGAAACCTATCATATTTTATTTGGCTATCAACAAGGAACAGAATGCAAAAAACCGCATTTGAATCGGACCTCAAATAAATGAGTTATTAGCCATTAATAAATTTCATGCAAAACGCCCCCTGGCGGGAAAAGTAAGACATAAATGAAAATTTTCTCAACGTTAGGATCATTTTCAAATACGTGGTAATAACTGATAAAAATTTCATACATGTGACTTTTTTCTATCATGGTGATATGCCGTTCACAAAAAAAGGTTAGAAAAATAATAAAAAAAAAAAAAAAAAAATAAAACAGAAGAAGAACAATAGGTTTTCGCACTGCGAGGTGCGAAAACCTAATAATAAATGTTTGGAGAAAGCCGTAATGACAAAGGCAATATGCTTATCGGTCCTGGTGTACACAATTGCATCCTAAAATGCACCTCATTCTCTCAAATACGCATCGCAATTCACCTTTCAACACGGGCACTATTTCCTGCGTAGGAACGTCCGGATAGAGGGTAACAACCAATAACCGCCTTCTTTTCTTACTTCAACTTGCTAGATTTTCGTGTACAAGCCCTTATCCGAAAAACATGAATATCTGCCATGTTTGTTGAAGGAATCATCTGAATTTTTCAGGACATTTTGCACACCGTAGGCTACGGCATTCCTGCAAATTTCAACTTCATACGTCAACTTGCCGATTTTATATGATTTTTTTAATAATTCTTGCTTAAATATGCATGACGTCATAATCACGTGACCAAACAAATATTCCTTGCAGTATACATCACTTCACTTTTCAGTGTCTTAATCCTGAAGAAATCATAATTTTTGACTCAAAGTTCATGAAACTACAGCGTTTCAATTTCGTTAAAAGTACACTTTTCGCCTTTCTGCCATAACTCAACCAATTCAACCCCGATCTTCAAAAACTTAACATCACTGGAAAGAGCTCTTGAAGAACTAAAACTTTTGTTCATATACTCTCATTGAAATATTTGTAGTTTTGGAGCTCTTTGGGGCCGAATAAAAACACAATAATCGTAATATGACCTTGACCTTTTCATTTATTTTTTAACTTTTTAATTGTGAGGCCCTTTCAAACATAACAATACATAACTTGTGAAAATATCATGAAGAATGAACTAAAAATAAAGTCAGGAGCGACAAAAAAATGTTTATGAAATTTTAATTTTTCCTAAAATTTAGTGAAGTTTGACCGTTTCTAGAGGAAAAACCATGCATTTATTAATTTCGCCACCTCATATATTTTTGCATATATGTCTTGTAAATAATTTGCAGCAAACAGAATTCTTCTATCTGATGTCTAACAAAAATGGATAGGTTTTTCGTAGACCTACCCTCATCTGCAGTTTTTTGCGAGGTTCGAACTCTCAACCTTCCGTTACTAACTCAAACTTTTCAGTCACTCATACCTTGAATTTATCCAATTTTATTAGGCTATCAACAATGAACATAATGCAACAAACCGCATTTGAATCAGGCTTCAACTTTTTGAGTTATAAGCAAAAGAGTGATTTCAAGCAAAGCGCCCCCTAGCGGCAAAATGAGAAACAAAATTGATTAAAATTTTACCATTAGGTACCTAGCAATGCAGCAAACAGTTCAATAAAGTATACAAGTCGCACTAGTCGAACTTTCTATTTCTTATATATCACAATTTTAAGCATAAAATGGTATAACAATTATTCCAAAAAAGGATCAAACTTTGGACTGCCGTAATATGACCAAATCAAGTCCGATATTCAAAAACTAAACATTAATGAAAAGGGCTCTTCAAGATCTAAAACTTTTGTACATATACTCTCAATGAATTATTTTTAGTTTTTGAGCTACTTGGGGCCGAATAAAAACACAATAATCGTAAAATGACCTTGACCTTTTCATTTATTTTTTAACTTTTTAATTGTGATCCCCTTTCAGACATAACAATACATAACTTGTGAAAATATCATGAAGAATTAACAAAAAATAAAGTCAGAAGCGATAAAAAACATGTCTTTGAAACTTTAACTTTTCCTAAAATTTAGTGAAGTTTGACCGTTTCCAGAGGACAAACCATACATTTCTTAAATTCGCCACCCCATATATTTTGTGCGTATATGTCTTGCAAATCATTTGCAGCAAACAGAATTCTTCTATCTGATCTCTAACAAAAATGGATAGGTTTTTCGTAGACCTACCCTCATTTGCACAGTTTTTTGCGAGGTTCGAACATTTAACCTTCTTAAGCTCAAATACTTTCAGCGACACGTACCTCGAAACCTATCATATTTTATTTGGCTATCAACAAGGAACAGAATGCAAAAAACCGCATTTGAATCGGACCTCAAATAATGAGTTATTAGCCATTAATAAATTTCATGCAAAACGCCCCCTGGCGGGAAAAGTAAGACATAAATGAAAATTTTCTCAACGTTAGGATCATTTTCAAATACGTGGTAATAACTGATAAAAATTTCATACATGTGACTTTTTTCTATCATGGTGATATGCCGTTCACAAAAAAAGGTTAGAAAAATAATAAAAAAAAAAAAAAAATAAAACAGAAGAAGAACAATAGGTTTTCGCACTGCGAGGTGCGAAAACCTAATAATAAATGTTTGGAGAAAGCCGTAATGACAAAGGCAATATGCTTATCGGTCCTGGTGTACACAATTGCATCCTAAAATGCACCTCATTCTCTCAAATACGCATCGCAATTCACCTTTCAACACGGGCACTATTTCCTGCGTAGGAACGTCCGGATAGAGGGTAACCAACCAATAACCGCCTTCTTTTCTTACTTCAACTTGCTAGATTTTCGTGTACAAGCCCTTATCCGAAAAACATGAATATCTGCCATGTTTGTTGAAGGAATCATCTGAATTTTTCAGGACATTTTGCACACCGTAGGCTACGGCATTCCTGCAAATTTCAACTTCATACGTCAACTTGCCGATTTTATATGATTTTTTTAATAATTCTTGCTTAAATATGCATGACGTCATAATCACGTGACCAAACAAATATTCCTTGCAGTATACATCACTTCACTTTTCAGTGTCTTAATCCTGAAGAAATCATAATTTTTGACTCAAAGTTCATGAAACTACAGCGTTTCAATTTCGTTAAAAGTACACTTTTCGCCTTTCTGCCATAACTCAACCAATTCAACCCGATCTTCAAAAACTTAACATCACTGGAAAGAGCTCTTGAAGAACTAAAACTTTTGTTCATATACTCTCATTGAAATATTTGTAGTTTTGGAGCTCTTTGGGGCCGAATAAAAACACAATAATCGTAATATGACCTTGACCTTTTCATTTATTTTTTAACTTTTTAATTGTGAGGCCCTTTCAAACATAACAATACATAACTTGTGAAAATATCATGAAGAATGAACTAAAAATAAAGTCAGGAGCGACAAAAAACATGTTTATGAAATTTTAATTTTTCCTAAAATTTAGTGAAGTTTGACCGTTTCTAGAGGAAAAACCATGCATTTATTAATTTCGCCACCTCATATATTTTTGCATATATGTCTTGTAAATAATTTGCAGCAAACAGAATTCTTCTATCTGATGTCTAACAAAAATGGATAGGTTTTTCGTAGACCTACCCTCATCTGCAGTTTTTTGCGAGGTTCGAACTCTCAACCTTCCGTTACTAACTCAAACTTTTCAGTCACTCATACCTTGAATTTATCCAATTTTATTAGGCTATCAACAATGAACATAATGCAACAAACCGCATTTGAATCAGGCTTCAACTTTTTGAGTTATAAGCAAAAGAGTGATTTCAAGCAAAGCGCCCCTAGCGGCAAAATGAGAAACAAAATTGATTAAAATTTTACCATTAGGTACCTAGCAATGCAGCAAACAGTTCAATAAAGTATACAAGTCGCACTAGTCGAACTTTCTATTTCTTATATATCACAATTTTAAGCATAAAATGGTATAACAATTATTCCAAAAAAGGATCAAACTTTGGACTGCCGTAATATGACCAAATCAAGTCCGATATTCAAAAACTAAACATTAATGAAAAGGGCTCTTCAAGATCTAAAACTTTTGTACATATACTCTCAATGAATTATTTTTAGTTTTTGAGCTACTTGGGGCCGAATAAAAACACAATAATCGTAAAATGACCTTGACCTTTTCATTTATTTTTTAACTTTTTAATTGTGATCCCCTTTCAGACATAACAATACATAACTTGTGAAAATATCATGAAGAATTAACAAAAAATAAAGTCAGAAGCGATAAAAAACATGTCTTTGAAACTTTAACTTTTCCTAAAATTTAGTGAAGTTTGACCGTTTCCAGAGGACAAACCATACATTTCTTAAATTCGCCACCCCCTATATTTTGTGCGTATATGTCTTGCAAATCATTTGCAGCAAACAGAATTCTTCTATCTGATCTCTAACAAAAATGGATAGGTTTTTCGTAGACCTACCCTCATTTGCACAGTTTTTGCGAGGTTCGAACATTTAACCTTCTTAAGCTCAAATACTTTCAGCGACACGTACCTCGAAACCTATCATATTTTATTTGGCTATCAACAAGGAACAGAATGCAAAAAACCGCATTTGAATCGGACCTCAAATAAATGAGTTATTAGCCATTAATAAATTTCATGCAAAACGCCCCCTGGCGGGAAAAGTAAGACATAAATGAAAATTTTCTCAACGTTAGGATCATTTTCAAATACGTGGTAATAACTGATAAAAATTTCATACATGTGACTTTTTTCTATCATGGTGATATGCCGTTCACAAAAAAAGGTTAGAAAATAATAATAAAAAAAAAAAAAAATAAAACAGAAGAAGAACAATAGGTTTTCGCACTGCGAGGTGCGAAAACCTAATAATAAATGTTTGGAGAAAGCCGTAATGACAAAGGCAATATGCTTATCGGTCCTGGTGTACACAATTGCATCCTAAAATGCACCTCATTCTCTCAAATACGCATCGCAATTCACCTTTCAACACGGGCACTATTTCCTGCGTAGGAACGTCCGGATAGAGGGTAACCAACCCAATAACCGCCTTCTTTTCTTACTTCAACTTGCTAGATTTTCGTGTACAAGCCCTTATCCGAAAAACATGAATATCTGCCATGTTTGTTGAAGGAATCATCTGAATTTTTCAGGACATTTTGCACACCGTAGGCTACGGCATTCCTGCAAATTTCAACTTCATACGTCAACTTGCCGATTTTATATGATTTTTTTAATAATTCTTGCTTAAATATGCATGACGTCATAATCACGTGACCAAACAAATATTCCTTGCAGTATACATCACTTCACTTTTCAGTGTCTTAATCCTGAAGAAATCATAATTTTTGACTCAAAGTTCATGAAACTACAGCGTTTCAATTTCGTTAAAAGTACACTTTTCGCCTTTCTGCCATAACTCAACCAATTCAACCCCGATCTTCAAAAACTTAACATCACTGGAAAGAGCTCTTGAAGAACTAAAACTTTTGTTCATATACTCTCATTGAAATATTTGTAGTTTTGGAGCTCTTTGGGGCCGAATAAAAAACACAATAATCGTAATATGACCTTGACCTTTTCATTTATTTTTTAACTTTTTAATTGTGAGGCCCTTTCAAACATAACAATACATAACTTGTGAAAATATCATGAAGAATGAACTAAAAATAAAGTCAGGAGCGACAAAAAACATGTTTATGAAATTTTAATTTTTCCTAAAATTTAGTGAAGTTTGACCGTTTCTAGAGGAAAAACCATGCATTTATTAATTTCGCCACCTCATATATTTTTGCATATATGTCTTGTAAATAATTTGCAGCAAACAGAATTCTTCTATCTGATGTCTAACAAAAATGGATAGGTTTTTCGTAGACCTACCCTCATCTGCAGTTTTTTGCGAGGTTCGAACTCTCAACCTTCCGTTACTAACTCAAACTTTTCAGTCACTCATACCTTGAATTTATCCAATTTTATTAGGCTATCAACAATGAACATAATGCAACAAACCGCATTTGAATCAGGCTTCAACTTTTTGAGTTATAAGCAAAAGAGTGATTTCAAGCAAAGCGCCCCCTAGCGGCAAAATGAGAAACAAAATTGATTAAAATTTTACCATTAGGTACCTAGCAATGCAGCAAACAGTTCAATAAAGTATACAAGTCGCACTAGTCGAACTTTCTATTTCTTATATATCACAATTTTAAGCATAAAATGGTATAACAATTATTCCAAAAAAGGATCAAACTTTGGACTGCCGTAATATGACCAAATCAAGTCCGATATTCAAAAACTAAACATTAATGAAAAGGGCTCTTCAAGATCTAAAACTTTTGTACATATACTCTCAATGAATTATTTTTAGTTTTTGAGCTACTTGGGGCCGAATAAAAACACAATAATCGTAAAATGACCTTGACCTTTTCATTTATTTTTTAACTTTTTAATTGTGATCCCCTTTCAGACATAACAATACATAACTTGTGAAAATATCATGAAGAATTAACAAAAAATAAAGTCAGAAGCGATAAAAACATGTCTTTGAAACTTTAACTTTTCCTAAAATTTAGTGAAGTTTGACCGTTTCCAGAGGACAAACCATACATTTCTTAAATTCGCCACCCCATATATTTTGTGCGTATATGTCTTGCAAATCATTTGCAGCAAACAGAATTCTTCTATCTGATCTCTAACAAAAATGGATAGGTTTTTCGTAGACCTACCCTCATTTGCACAGTTTTTTGCGAGGTTCGAACATTTAACCTTCTTAAGCTCAAATACTTTCAGCGACACGTACCTCGAAACCTATCATATTTTATTTGGCTATCAACAAGGAACAGAATGCAAAAAACCGCATTTGAATCGGACCTCAAATAATGAGTTATTAGCCATTAATAAATTTCATGCAAAACGCCCCTGGCGGGAAAAGTAAGACATAAATGAAAATTTTCTCAACGTTAGGATCATTTTCAAATACGTGGTAATAACTGATAAAAAATTTCATACATGTGACTTTTTTCTATCATGGTGATATGCCGTTCACAAAAAAAGGTTAGAAAAATAAAAAAAAAAAAAAAAAAATAAAACAGAAGAAGAACAATAGGTTTTCGCACTGCGAGGTGCGAAAACCTAATAATAAATGTTTGGAGAAAGCCGTAATGACAAAGGCAATATGCTTATCGGTCCTGGTGTACACAATTGCATCCTAAAATGCACCTCATTCTCTCAAATACGCATCGCAATTCACCTTTCAACACGGGCACTATTTCCTGCGTAGGAACGTCCGGATAGAGGGTAACCAACCCAATAACCGCCTTCTTTTCTTACTTCAACTTGCTAGATTTTCGTGTACAAGCCCTTATCCGAAAAACATGAATATCTGCCATGTTTGTTGAAGGAATCATCTGAATTTTTCAGGACATTTTGCACACCGTAGGCTACGGCATTCCTGCAAATTTCAACTTCATACGTCAACTTGCCGATTTTATATGATTTTTTTAATAATTCTTGCTTAAATATGCATGACGTCATAATCACGTGACCAAACAAATATTCCTTGCAGTATACATCACTTCACTTTTCAGTGTCTTAATCCTGAAGAAATCATAATTTTTGACTCAAAGTTCATGAAACTACAGCGTTTCAATTTCGTTTAAAAGTACACTTTTCGCCTTTCTGCCATAACTCAACCAATTCAACCCCGATCTTCAAAAACTTAACATCACTGGAAAGAGCTCTTGAAGAACTAAAACTTTTGTTCATATACTCTCATTGAAATATTTGTAGTTTTGGAGCTCTTTGGGGCCGAATAAAAACACAATAATCGTAATATGACCTTGACCTTTTCATTTATTTTTTAACTTTTTAATTGTGAGGCCCTTTCAAACATAACAATACATAACTTGTGAAAATATCATGAAGAATGAACTAAAAATAAAGTCAGGAGCGACAAAAAACATGTTTATGAAATTTTAATTTTTCCTAAAATTTAGTGAAGTTTGACCGTTTCTAGAGGAAAAACCATGCATTTATTAATTTCGCCACCTCATATATTTTTGCATATATGTCTTGTAAATAATTTGCAGCAAACAGAATTCTTCTATCTGATGTCTAACAAAAATGGATAGGTTTTTCGTAGACCTACCCTCATCTGCAGTTTTTTGCGAGGTTCGAACTCTCAACCTTCCGTTACTAACTCAAACTTTTCAGTCACTCATACCTTGAATTTATCCAATTTTATTAGGCTATCAACAATGAACATAATGCAACAAACCGCATTTGAATCAGGCTTCAACTTTTTGAGTTATAAGCAAAAGAGTGATTTCAAGCAAAGCGCCCCCTAGCGGCAAAATGAGAAACAAAATTGATTAAAATTTTACCATTAGGTACCTAGCAATGCAGCAAACAGTTCAATAAAGTATACAAGTCGCACTAGTCGAACTTTCTATTTCTTATATATCACAATTTTAAGCATAAAATGGTATAACAATTATTCCAAAAAAGGATCAAACTTTGGACTGCCGTAATATGACCAAATCAAGTCCGATATTCAAAAACTAAACATTAATGAAAAGGGCTCTTCAAGATCTAAAACTTTTGTACATATACTCTCAATGAATTATTTTTTTGAGCTACTTGGGGCCGAATAAAAACACAATAATCGTAAAATGACCTTGACCTTTTCATTTATTTTTTAACTTTTTAATTGTGATCCCCTTTCAGACATAACAATACATAACTTGTGAAAATATCATGAAGAATTAACAAAAAACATGTCTTTGAAACTTTAACTTTTCCTAAAATTTAGTGAAGTTTGACCGTTTCCAGAGGACAAACCATACATTTCTTAAATTCGCCACCCCATATATTTTGTGCGTATATGTCTTGCAAATCATTTGCAGCAAACAGAATTCTTCTATCTGATCTCTAACAAAAATGGATAGGTTTTTCGTAGACCTACCCTCATTTGCACAGTTTTTTGCGACACGTACCTCGAAACCTATCATATTTTATTTGGCTATCAACAAGGAACAGAATGCAAAAAACCGCATTTGAATCGGACCTCAAATAATGAGTTATTAGCCATTATAAATTTCATGCAAAACGCCCCCTGGCGGGAAAAGTAAGACATAAATGAAAATTTTCTCAACGTTAGGATCATTTTCAAATACGTGGTAATAACTGATAAAAATTTCATACATGTGACTTTTTTCTATCATGGTGATATGCGTTCACAAAAAAGGTTAGAAAAATAATAAAAAAAAAAAAAAAAAAAAAACAGAAGAAGAACAATAGGTTTTCGCACTGCGAGGTGCGAAAACCTAATAATAAATGTTTGGAGAAAGCCGTAATGACAAAGGCAATATGCTTATCGGTCCTGGTGTACACAATTGCATCCTAAAATGCACCTCATTCTCTCAAATACGCATCGCAATTCACCTTTCAACACGGGCACTATTTCCTGCGTAGGAACGTCGGATAGAGGGTAACCAACCCAATAACCGCCTTCTTTTCTTACTTCAACTTGCTAGATTTTCGTGTACAAGCCCTTATCCGAAAAACATGAATATCTGCCATGTTTGTTGAAGGAATCATCTGAATTTTTCAGGACATTTTGCACACCGTAGGCTACGGCATTCCTGCAAATTTCAACTTCATACGTCAACTTGCCGATTTTATATGATTTTTTTAATAATTCTTGCTTAAATATGCATGACGTCATAATCACGTGACCAAACAAATATTCCTTGCAGTATACATCACTTCACTTTTCAGTGTCTTAATCCTGAAGAAATCATAATTTTTGACTCAAAGTTCATGAAACTACAGCGTTTCAATTTCGTTAAAAGTACACTTTTCGCCTTTCTGCCATAACTCAACCAATTCAACCCCGATCTTCAAAAACTTAACATCACTGGAAAGAGCTCTTGAAGAACTAAAACTTTTGTTCATATACTCTCATTGAAATATTTGTAGTTTTGGAGCTCTTTGGGGCCGAATAAAAACACAATAATCGTAATATGACCTTGACCTTTTCATTTATTTTTTAACTTTTTAATTGTGAGGCCCTTTCAAACATAACAATACATAACTTGTGAAAATATCATGAAGAATGAACTAAAAATAAAGTCAGGAGCGACAAAAAACATGTTTATGAAATTTTAATTTTTCCTAAAATTTAGTGAAGTTTGACCGTTTCTAGAGGAAAAACCATGCATTTATTAATTTCGCCACCTCATATATTTTTGCATATATGTCTTGTAAATAATTTGCAGCAAACAGAATTCTTCTATCTGATGTCTAACAAAAATGGATAGGTTTTTCGTAGACCTACCCTCATCTGCAGTTTTTTGCGAGGTTCGAACTCTCAACCTTCCGTTACTAACTCAAACTTTTCAGTCACTCATACCTTGAATTTATCCAATTTTATTAGGCTATCAACAATGAACATAATGCAACAAACCGCATTTGAATCAGGCTTCAACTTTTTGAGTTATAAGCAAAAGAGTGATTTCAAGCAAAGCGCCCCCTAGCGGCAAAATGAGAAACAAAATTGATTAAAATTTTACCATTAGGTACCTAGCAATGCAGCAAACAGTTCAATAAAGTATACAAGTCGCACTAGTCGAACTTTCTATTTCTTATATATCACAATTTTAAGCATAAAATGGTATAACAATTATTCCAAAAAAGGATCAAACTTTGGACTGCCGTAATATGACCAAATCAAGTCCGATATTCAAAAACTAAACATTAATGAAAAGGGCTCTTCAAGATCTAAAACTTTTGTACATATACTCTCAATGAATTATTTTTAGTTTTTGAGCTACTTGGGGCCGAATAAAAACACAATAATCTTAAAATGACCTTGACCTTTTCATTTATTTTTTAACTTTTTAATTGTGATCCCCTTTCAGACATAACAATACATAACTTGTGAAAATATCATGAAGAATTAACAAAAAATAAAGTCAGAAGCGATAAAAAACATGTCTTTGAAACTTTAACTTTTCCTAAAATTTAGTGAAGTTTGACCGTTTCCAGAGGACAAACCATACATTTCTTAAATTCGCCACCCCATATATTTTGTGCGTATATGTCTTGCAAATCATTTGCAGCAAACAGAATTCTTCTATCTGATCTCTAACAAAAATGGATAGGTTTTTCGTAGACCTACCCTCATTTGCACAGTTTTTTGCGAGGTTCGAACATTTAACCTTCTTAAGCTCAAATACTTTCAGCGACACGTACCTCGAAACCTATCATATTTTATTTGGCTATCAACAAGGAACAGAATGCAAAAAACCGCATTTGAATCGGACCTCAAATAAATGAGTTATTAGCCATTAATAAATTTCATGCAAAACGCCCCTGGCGGGAAAAGTAAGACATAAATGAAAATTTTCTCAACGTTAGGATCATTTTCAAATACGTGGTAATAACTGATAAAAATTTCATACATGTGACTTTTTTCTATCATGGTGATATGCCGTTCACAAAAAAAGGTTAGAAAAATAATAAAAAAAAAAAAAAAATAAAACAGAAGAAA
>CM037793.1:26196017-26223978 GCA_021229015.1 Solen grandis | reverse complement strand
ACCCTTAATCTTAAAAAATTACTACATAATAAATTTTTAATCCGTGTTTTCTGCTTAATAAATTTCTAATCCAAAAAGGGTGTTTTTTTTTTTTTTTCATTTGAAAAACACGCGGGTCATGCAATTTTAAAAAACTTTAGACGTAATGCATTTTGGGGATCCCACACACTTTTTGGATAAAAAGTCCCTTTTATTCTTGCTTAAACTAAATCCGATAGAAAATTTTAACCCTTTTGGGGCGAACTCAAAACACATGTGCAGTATATAAAGCAAAATTTTAAAAATGAACAAAGTAGTTCCACGAGTTTTTTTTACCATTTAATATTTGATTTGCAATAAAATACAAAATTTAAAGGAAACTTTTGGACCATTTTCAATTTTGGCAGAATAAACAAAAAACCAACCTTTATTGTAAAACACCATTTTGCTTCTCGTTTATACCTCGAGTTATTTTCAATACTAAATTTATGGATAGATAAAATGAAGACGTCACGGGGTAAAGCCTTTTCTATGAAAACAAAATCCTTTTGATCCCATTCTAAACGTTTTTCCTTACAATTCATATTCGCATCCCTCAGCCGCATCGAGCCCCCTTTTCAATAATGGGTTAATTACAAGGGTTTTAAAAACAGCCCTTTACTGACGAGCGTTTGCTTTACGGGTCTAGCTACATACTTTGTTTCAATACATCGTATAATGTTTTGCAAAAGGGGATGAAAAAAATTTTTGGTGTTTTCATCTAAACGACATTTTTTTTGCACTCAAAATTTTTCCGCAAAATAATACGTTAAATTTTCATTACTATTTTTAGTTTTGGTTAAGCCTGTTCCCAAATTTTAAAACTAAAACACTTTTAAAAAGGGACAGGAATTCGGGCTTGTCTATACACAAAACTGATGGAAACAAAAAGTGCAAACAAGATATAAAGATATATAAGAGTCCTTATTAGAAAAATTTTGAAAGGGTCATCATCCTAGTCAATATGCAAATGATTTGGCCCCCAAAATGCGCATAGGGGACAATCAAAGCTTTTTTTGGGGTAATATCTTGCGGGGGCGTTGTAAGAGATACTAAAGAATTTTTTTTTTTCAAAGTGAAAGGTTAAGGAAGATACATTTACTTTTTTTCCTTTCCCAAGGGGGGGTATAGGGGGTGAAAAACTTGACCATTCCCTTTAAACCCGGAATGTCATCTCTATATTCCCCGCCAATCCGGTGGAAAAAGTGCTGGAGCTACTGGAAAACCCGGGGATTTTCAAAGCAGGCACAAAATATCGGCCCTTGACGCAGGAGGTAATAAAGGTTTTATTTTTTTTATTTATTTTTTTATTTATTTTTTTTTTACTCTGTAATTCACTTTTTGTTTTTTAAATTAAAGGGTTATACCTGTATGCATAAAATTTTCCTTTAATGTTTTCTTTATATAAAATGTACACATATTTGTTATACAAAGACAAAATATATATATTATATAATTAAATTTATATATAAGGTGGAATTGATTTTTAAGAATAACAAAATAGACACTGAAAATTTATTTTTTTTCATTTTTGCTTCATTTACAAATTCGAAGGGCTTTTAAAAAGATCTGAGGCATTATAGTACCAATATCAAATCTATTCAACTAGAAAACCCCCAATCGATACATCCATTAATTTGGAACAAAAACTACTTTAAAAATCAAAGCTTTTAAAAAATGAAAATGTAGTTTTTTACCCAAACAAATTTTTTTTAGGAAAAAAAAAAGGTTTTTTAAAAGGTTTGTTTTTATTTTTAAAAATTATTCTTGAAAAATTGCATTAATTTAAAAATCTCATAGCTTCAACAAAGTAAAATAAATTTTTGATAGATATTATTTTTTAATTAATGATTAAATACAAAGCTTTTAAAAATTTTCTCAAATACAATTTACACTATTTTTTTAATTGGTTTTGCACTCTATTTTTTTACCAGACAAATTGAAAAAAAACTTCATGAAGCAAGGGTTTTTGGAAATTATATGAATAATGACATATTAATTTTTAGAAAAAACAAACTTTTGAGAAATCACTGCTTAAGTGAAATTTTAGGATATTAAATGCAAACAAAAAAGTTTTACGGGGAAAGTAAATTTTAAAAATTTTTTGAGACACAGCAAAACACAATGAAAAAAAATAATTTTTTTTTTTTTCAGTATAAAACCGGCTTTAAGATTTCAAAAATAAAAAAAAAATAAAAAAAGAAAAATGAATCGATGTGAGAAATTTTGCAATATTTTAAAACACTTTAGATAAATAGTAAATGATTAAATTAAATTTAAAGGAAAACAGAAAAACCCTACAGTACATTGGATACAGAAAAAAGTTTCTAAGACTTATCTAAAAATAAATATAAGTTTTAATCTTTGCAGTATTGCGAAAAATTTTTTAATCGAAAAATAAGAATTACACATGTTTCCCACAGAAAAAGTAAATCATGAACGTTCCATTTAAAAAGCAGTAAAGCATTTTCTTTTTAAAAGAAAAATAACTTTATAACAATATAAAATATAATCATTGTTATTTTTCTTTTTAAAATTCTGTCTTTAAGATTATTTGCTCAAAATGGACATACAAAAATTTTTCAGTTTTTTTTAATAAATTAACGAAAAATACATATCTGCGTAAATTCACTTGGATAAAACGACCCGGGAACACAACAAAACCCTTGGGCAAGTTTTTCGGAAATTGTCCGCCATATCGAAAAGGGTTTGCTAGTAATTTAAATTTTGCAACGGGATCCTAAGTTCCAGGCAAAATGCACGATCAAAAAGGGGAACACATCCCCGGACGAAAAAAAATGGTTTTCCCAAATTGCAATAAAGAGTTTACATTTTCCGGGTTAGCCAACCATATAAGTGTGAGCACTGGTGAACGATTATCTACTTTTTCTACAAAACGTCTTTTTGTTTTTGATACTGTTTGTGACACCGACCTAGTATAATAGAAACTGCAAAATATCAAAAGGGGGGGGAGTTACATACAAGATGTGGAACCGTCCATGGGAAATTTTAGTAAGGGGAAAAAGGGCCCAACTAAAAACAAACACATCGAACCTTGTAGGAACAACAAAAAATTTTCATCGAAATATTGGGTAGTTTTATTTTTGTTTACAAATAAAAACTTCTTGCTTTTTTAAATATTTGAAATCACAACATAAGTAAAAAAAAACACAAAAACCCAGAAAAACCCGAAAAAATTTTTTTTAAAACTGTGATGTTTTTTTTATGTTAAATTTTTTTTTGGGTTTAATGCAGTCCCCTACAGCTACATTTTTAAAATTGGCGAAAAAGCGGCAGTCGTTTGTGGCCAATAAAAAATTTCTAATATTTACGCAAACTCCGCCGAGTATTACCTCCCCTTACGTTTTTGATAACCACTGCCACCACAATAGATTTGGCGATATTGGCCATTTACATTATCACTTTTAACTTTATTTTGAATATATCCTACCATTTCGTTTATTTCACAAAATAATTCATGATTGTGAGAAAAGTAAACAAATAAAACAAATAACATTAAATTTTTAAAAAAATTTGATGTTATCACATGGGTTTTAACAACATCCTACTTGTGTGGTGGCATGGTTTAAATACGAGCGTGACGTAACCGGTGCGCGGGGTTTGATATTTTCAACGTCAGAGGATTTCCCAATGCGATCGATTGTTTTCGACTTTCCACAAGTTAGTAATCCTTTTTATTTCGCATGGTCAAAAAACTTTTTTTTTTTTATTTTTTTTTTGTTTATTAAGAGTTTCCCATGTTCATAAAATTTATATGTTTCATTATTTCGGCTTTTTCTGGAAAAAAAGTGACGGTTATATTTTCCCCAAAAGTGTTTCAACAGACAATTTTGCAAAGATTAGTAGGAAAAACTTTAAACCCAATACATCTCTAAATTTCTTATCTTTATTTTGTTTTGGGTTTTTTTTTAAAAAATTTAAAGGTTTACCTAGGGGTTTTATTCTTTTCTGATCGCACAATTTTTCTTAGCCCTTAAAGCCCCCAAATAGCTATTATCGTCTATGTCATTTTTTTATGTAGAAACAAAATTTTTCTTCATGCTACGCATTAAATATCAAACTATGACTAGACAAAGGGGTGCGCCTCATACATGGTCTGACAAATAAAAACGGTCTATTTTTAAATTATCCATGATATAAATAAAGGTCTCCGGATTTCTATCAAACAACGGCACTTCAGTAAACAATTGCGGCAGATTTTTATGATTAGTGGTTTCAATCTATATTTATATCATATTTATTATTAAGTTATAATTTTTTTTTGTAGGAGGCACAGTCGACATTACTGTCCATGAGGTCAATAGAGACTATACTGTGAAAGAACTGTACAAAGCCAGCGGAGGAGACTGGGTGGAATAAAGGTTGACCAAGCGTTTGAAACTTTCTCATGGACCTCTTTGGTAAGTTATAGATCTACTTCATAAAAAAAAATGCTAAAAGGTGTAATTAATGACAGGTAAATAAGGTAGCTAGTTTAATAACAAACATTATATATATATATATATTCAGAATACTTATATTTAACAAGGGTGTGGGGGTTTCTATAAAAGGTGAAGTTGGCTTATAACAAGAAACACCGGGTTGTGTCCCCTTTTCAGTTTATTGCAGGCAGACATTCAAGCTAAGTAAAATTTGAAACTTTCATTGATTTTGATTGAACAATTTAAATCTGGTTTGGTGATATGATTTTTTGTGCCATAGTACGAATTGCATTTTTTTTTAAATATTCAATGTTATTTGGAAAAGCAAACATTATTTGATCTCCTTTTTAAATGTGAATACTTGTCAAAATAGATCAATTTTATCTAGGTAAACGTGGTATAAATACAAGGCGTTAAAGGGGCGATACTACCGCAAGCCATTTGGGAAGGCTTCCTCACATGAAAAATCCGAAGTCCCTACCGGGATTCGAACCCACAGCAGTGAGGGGCTGAGAGATTTGTAGTCCCACGACTGTAACCGCTCGGCCACGGCGGCGGAATGTCACATGGCACAGCAATCACCAGGCGTGCGTTCAGTATGCCAAACCGATGCAACCGGTTGCTTACATTCAGCTATGGAGTTGTCTTAGTACCAAATAGCATGCTGTTCACGTGCTCCTTATGCAGTACATGGCGTTATGTCAAAATCGTGGTTTGCGACACCGAAATAGTTTCATAGCGAACTGTAAGCGTACGGTTGCATACAGTTTGGCATACTGAACGCACGCCTGCTTTTGGCACATTGTATTTTTTATCTAAAGTATCTCAACGAAAAATAACGTTTCCTCATGCAATGTGACTGCTCTTGTCGACCTTTTTAGTCAGGAAACAAATACTTTTTAAAAAAAAAATATATTTCTGCAAATTAACCATAAACGAACTGCTTTGAATATCATTTATATATCCTTAAAGAATTAAACAGGTAAATAAGAAAGTAAGGTACAAATCTCAGGACATGTATCAAATGGAAAATGAAAATAGATGCTGAATATGATTTTTTGTATTTTTATATTGCCCTTTATGTTAAGATATTCGCTAAGTATTGCTTGCAGATTATTGTTTGTATACTGACTTCCCGAAGTTCCAAAAACTGTTATGATACAAGCCTACATTGATGTATCAAATCCCAGGATACGGTGTATTCGTATATTTTAAGAAATTGATGTTCTTGTTTATTTTTTGTTGATTTGTAAAACTGAACTGTTTCTGGCTAAGTATTCTTAAACTTTATATATTTTATTGCATAATTACGTAAGAGATTCATTTTAGAAGTAAACTTATTAAGAATAAGTTTTTAATATTTATATATTTCATAAATTATGCCGGTAATAGCACAGTGTTTAGGTGATTTGTACATCTAAATATGTTTTACATATTTACATATTACCTAAGTATGTTGCCATGCAATAGATAATTATATGAAACTTAATGCATATCTATCCAATCGTCATGCAATAATGAAATAATTCTTCTTTCCTTAATGTCCGTAAAAAATTACTTTTGGAGACAATATTGCTACTTCACAGTATTTACTTTATATGTTGTACCTTAAAGTTAGAACGAATTAAAATATTTTTTTATTTACAATTGTATCAAGCTTCTAAGATCAAACAGTGGATTTTCTACTTACAATAACATTACAGCCACTTATCCATACATTCGCGTTGAAAAATAGTACCACTTGTTGTAGAAGTCATAATTGCAGGTTTGATAAAAGTTAGATATGTTATAGATTTTGAAAGCATTGGGTATAATCACAATTTCTATGCAAATAAAATTGTAAAAGAAGCAATTTTATAATTCAGTGTTTATCCGCAGTTTCATTCACTAAACTACCTATAAATAACCTTATTTGCACCACAAAATTACGACTGGGGAATTAGCTTAACTGGTAAGAGCGTCTTTTATTATTTTTGTTCTTGCAAAGGGTCGTGAGTTCTAGTCCAGCTGAAACCTTTTTTTTTTTTTTGTAATACTTACGTTTTTATATTTTGGGTTATATATTTAGATTTTTATTCTAGTTTTATACTTCCATTATTCTGCGTTGTTTCAACCTTTTGATTTAAATCAGAGACCACAGGACCCTGATATTCAGTAAAAAACAATGACCTCTGTATATATAAATTATATCTGTGCATAGACAGGTTCGGTTATAAAGTCAAAACAGTAGAAATGAGATGGGGACAGTATGTTGAATGTAAGCTGTCAATTGAAACATTTTGTTATTAATCTTTTCGCATCTGTATGTGAAAACCCTCAGAAAGTACTTTAGGGATTGCGTTTACACTTTACACAAGGGTCAAACTTTACTTACCAAGAACAATAACCCTCCTTGCTTCATCTCTATTCATTGTATGGTGAAATTATGTTTTTCTAGAACATATTGAAGGCATGAATATCATTCTTTACACATGGGAAGGATGTGAAGTGACAGCGAACAATAACTTTATTTTATCCCATTTTCTTGCTTTTCTTTTAAAATCAGTTCTGTCTGGAGCAAATTCATGAAGTATTAAATGTATTGAGAGGATCAATACTAACAACTACTATTCCTTATCCATTTTTTGTTTAATTTGACAGAGACCAATAAATAAAATAATTTTCCTTACCTGCTATTTTAATAAGATTAAACTTCACTGACCTTTTACATGCATACCACAAAAAAGTTAAAGGGATTGACTTTATAATTCACACACATTTTAACTTTCGCTTCTGACAGTGCTCTCGGTGCTTTGATTTATTTATCATTTCAATTACAACGATTGGATTTTTTGATAAGCAAAATATCTTATGTTCTCGGCATGCATTCGATTTGATAATTTTAAAAAAATTCAAATGTATCAAAATGAAATCGTGATAGATTTCGTGTTCTAACACAAATCTGTGACCTTTGCATGGACCAAACTTCATTGATCAGAACAAATGCAACGACTGATAGTTTTGCATATATGATGTTTATTACACTTATTTTCGAAATATGTGGACATTCCCTGATATTATACTATTTTACGTTAATACACTTGTTTAAATATTTTAAGTAATGCTTACACAGCAGCTCTATCCAGTTTAGAAAGATCAATCGTAACTGCTGAAGCAACAACAACAATGTGATTACCCTTTTTGTTGGTGGGAAACCTTACTATCCCAAATATGGAGGCCATGGTATACTATATAGTATCGAATATAACTACAAATCTGAAGATTTTTGGTTCGAACCCTTAAATGGGGTATGTGTGGTGTGGGGGGTCCTTTTCAGTTCCCCAATCGATGTAAACAGAGATAAATAAAAACCTAATATTCATGTTAAATAGCCCATTTTGTCATATCTTTTAGGTAAGGCCCTTTTCCCAGAAAGTTTAAACTGGAGCATATGGATGACTACACAGATATATTTCGGGACTTTGAAACAAAGAAAAGAAAAAATTGATGGAACAGGTGGAAAAAACATTGTTGTAAGGCTTCCTTCTACTCTGATTAAAATGTTCAAAAAAAACAATCACGCAGACTTTAACGATTTCGTCACCCTCTCTCCAATTTCTCGGATAGAATTTCCACAAAGGCCGATAAACTGATAATCAAAACAGAGTTCATGCAGTCCATATTTGGACCTACAATGAACAGTATTACTTATCATGTAAACTTTCTTATGCAACAAGAAGAAATAAGGGATGTTCTGTTATAATGATGGTGGGCGGTTTCTCAGAGTGTGGTCTTCTGCAAACCCGTATCAAGGAGACATTTCCGGATATGAGGGTCGTCATTCCGGATGATGCGGGGCTTGTCGTGTTGAAAGGAGCTGTTGTATATGGTCACAACCCAACTGCTATAGCTGAACGTGTTTGCAGGTTTACGTACGGCTTCCGAACTAACCATACACAAGGCTCAGATTGTAAACATCCCGAAACTATAACGAAAGAGATTGAAGGAATCATTTATTGCGCCAATATATTCTCTATTCATGTAAAAGCAGGACAATGCATTCGTTTTGGTGAAGAGCAACGGGAAGAGATATATAATCCAATAAGAGAAAATCAGAAGAACATTACGCTTCCACTCTATATATCCAATAAAGAAAACCCAGAACTGACAACAGAAGATGACTGTAGGGAAACAGGAAAAGTCCCCATACATGTACCACTCTCTGACATGACCGGTGGACTGGATCGAAAAGTAGGAGTCAGTATGATGTTTGGGGGGACTGAAATTGAAGTGAAACTGTCGAGAAATCAACAGAAAACATTTTTATTACCACGTGGACTTTCTAGTTGAAATTAATAATACATGTATAAAACAAGCACCCGGAAAATACCAGTGGCTATTAACTACACTGTTCATGATATAAACACTAGCATTGTGCATTACAGGGAAAAAAAATGAGACGCCTATGTATTATTTAAATGTATGTATACATGTACGTGGAACCATATTTTCTACACGTGTCAAAAACACTCGAAAGTCCAGTGATAAAGACCCCTGGTGGTTTACTTGGTCAGTCGGGTTTGCCTCTCTTTGGTTGTGTACTTGTAGTACACAACGAACAAACGTGTTGGATTGGAAAACACTTCTTTTATAAAACAATTTCCTCTTTATGTTTATTGAGATAATTCATATTATCTACAATATAGAGATGCGCAGTGACGGTAAACCCCCAATACAACAACAACAATATAGAGATGTATTTTCAACTTAATTCTTATTGTGAAATTATAACGTCTTATAAATTAAAGCCCCAATTACAAAACAAACTGCTGTAAGAAATGTTCTAGAGATTCATTACCTTTAAGTAACATATATTGTCCATTTTAGTACAAAAATAATATTTCCAATTAAAAGATTGAAAAGTTTCTTTTTGCTGAGAATACTTCTCTGGTGCTTCGCAAACTCTGAGTAGTAAAATGTATATTTTTTTAAAATCGAATGTTCTTTGTCGATTTATATAGAGTGTTTATCCAATTTTATATGTAATATACGTACATATGTATTTTGAATATTTTAGAATATTCCTTTATTCGTTTTTATAGTGTTACTCTTTTTATTATTAAGGCTTTTTTAAATTTTTATTATAACAATAGATGATATTGTGTGTCAATCGATTGTAAAAGAAACAAGCAACATTTCTAGTTGGACAGGCTTTCAACGAATGTCGTTGTCAATTACAATCGATTAACATAGTCCTTATTTGAGGTAATCCAGAATCGGCAGGTATAGAAACTTTAATAAGTTTACATGTGTAAGATTTTGACGATCCAAGTAGATCTGTCTGATCGTTTGTCAGAGATTCCGTTCAACTGACAGTGCTTCTTTTATTTAGAGACTGTTTGCATCCAATTTGACTAAAGAACAGATATTATTTGTACTGAAGCGTTGCAATAGTGAAGCGATTTTGATCTGATTGATCTGCAGGATGAAATTTACTGAGATAATTGGTATAATAAATCACCCAATCATATTTGCTGGTCAAACCAGCCTTGGAATTACCTTCGTATGCATTGTTATGAGATTTATCAGTATCATTTTAATATATCTGGTATGTCGCCTCCGAAAATTCCGCTCCTGTAGGTCTCAACCAAATGGACGGTTTGCTTTAAAACGTAGATTTATCAATGTAGATATACGTGTTCATTGTATATGATTTTTTTAATACATCGCTTTTTTTTAAGATTAAGGTGATACTCTACATCATGATCATCATACTGTTCTGTATAGAAACTATCAATATTGCTGAAAATGAATTACCATGGTTGGGGACCCACGTTTCGCAGGGGTGGCGAAATATGATTTTGATTTGCTTGTTTCTTTTTTAATTTTGTATTGTACGTGCCCGTATATTAATGCCAATTCGCCCCTTTCATTATTACCATGAATATTTTATTGTGTTGTATCTTTCACTTTGGACATATAGCTGTACTGTATATAAACCATATATAGCATTGTAAATTTTAAACGTAATATCCATAAAGAGAAATTGTATTTAACAATCGTAAGGGGTGGTGAAACATGATTTTGATTTGCTTGTCCGATTAAGCAAAGGTATTCTTTGTACGTGTCCATATTATAAAGTACAATCTATAAAACTTTTACTTACCAATATTGACTCTTGGACAACGTGGGTAATACGGACAATGGATTTGCTACTCCTGAATCTATAATTAAAATAGCGTGTTCGGTATCATAAAATATACATTAGATTCAATATGTGTGATAACATGGAATGTAAACTCCAAAAAGGTGACGTCAACCTGGGATTCTGCCTCAGTCGTTGTACACGTATTAGTCAATGCTATCACACCTACTGACATCTGGTATTTACATAAATTGCTGACATAATTATTCATTAATAAAAATCAGCAAACATGTGTTGTTTGTATTGTATTGTTATAACTACCATTACAGAACAGAACAGAACATATGTGTATTCTAAGACTTAAGCATATAAGCTCATCGTCATATAAACAAAATATATTACAATGCATGTAAACATGATGATGGTAATCAGATAAACAGGATAAATTTCAAAATCAAGTTAATTTTATGTGTAATTGAGAGTGACGTTCACAGGGTTTTCAGATATGTAAAGATATATGCTAAATATAGAACATTATACAGATTGTGCATTAAGTCGTAATGTTTGCATTATCCTTAATGGTACAATTTTCAACCTGTCCTAAACTTGGTCCAGCATTAATCATAAGACAATTCATATGTTAAATTACAAGGTTCATGGGCCTGTGGTAACATGCCCGACTGCGGATCCGAAGGTTATGTGCTCGAATCCGGTCGGGGCAAGAATTTCTCATGACTATACTGTCCAGCTCAGGAACCGTCGAGATGGATTAGTAATTACGTTGTAAAAAACTTGTTCCAAAACGACGTAAAATACGAGTAGATACAGTAAGTTTAAACTTTAAATTACAAGGTTATCGCAAACAGTACATTTGTGCGAAATAAAGTTGAAGAAAAGTGTAAATAGTAAACAGATTTCGTATAGAACTATTCGCATAATGTAAGACTTTGATGATTACCTACCTAGAGTGCTTTGCTCGGATATGTAGGAAATGATAATGGATTGAAAACAATGTAGTATTTGTAAATTGCCCTATTTCCTGTGATGAAGGGAGCAGATTGTACGATAGTAACATGATAGGTGCGGAGATTCATTAACAAATTATGACAAGGCCAGATCAAGTCCATCAAACCTAAAATCAGAAATAAAGCAAGAATCCATTCCACAATTGCTTTTTTTTTTCGAAATGCTTAAGCAAATTATTAAGTTGACCACATTACATTTTGTTTATGAATCTCAGCACCCTTTAACAGTTTAAAAGGGACATAGTCTGATTTGCAACGAAAAAAACAGAACATATATTTATTTTGACTTGTCAATTATTGTATATCATCATAAAATATTGATATACATATATTCAATCAGTCATTAAAAACCTAAAATAAATACTATGAGGATGAATTAATAAAGTAATTTAACAAGTTTATTTCTAACTGAAAATGATTCTATTATGTACTTTGCAAGACTAAACAATGTATTTTATAGACTTAATGTAGACTTAATGACTTCAACGAACTTAAACAATAAAAATAATAAACCAAATTGTGCGCCGGAAATTGTCATTATTTTAACAAAATGATTCAATCCTATAATTAAAAATTGTAGTAAATTAAAATGACAAATAGCTTACTAAAGAATAACTATGTAAATATTAGCAGTATTTCGATTGCCTCTTAAAAAATTATAAATTGGTATGATACCTCCTTTTGTCCACGTTTTAGACAAATATATCCCGAATTTAAAATAACATTAATGGGACATCAAAGTGTCAAATATTTCAATAAAATATTCTTATATCTAATAGGCCATCACGCCCATTTTCCTGAAATAACTCAAGTTTAGATTCCCCTTAACTTAAAACTGTTCAGGCTCGAATTCCATCAACAATAAATAAGCGCTAGGTTATACTTAAGTGCTTTGAATAAGGTAGACACACATTCCACCATTACTATTTTATGAAATATTCAAGTATATGATTAAGCTGAAATTCATTATTACCTTAGGATAACTAACAATAATTGTTAAGAAATGAAATATTTGGGTATCTTTTGAAGAAACAAGACTAATGAAATTCGCCCTTAAGTTTTTTAGGTTTTTACTTAGCGCTAAATATTGTAGGTAGAATTCGACCCAGATCGCCCCAGTATTTACTCGTTAATACTTTTTGATAGTGAGTACATTTCCGACTGGAAGGTTCCATGTTTTAATCTATATATATTCTAAATGTCTTTTGTATGTGGAGTGATCGAAGTCTTTAAAGTCATATGAAAAAGAGTAGATCATGATACTTATACTAACGCTTCCAGTTATGATATTTGCACAGGCAGGATATATAGGTAATTTTAAATCATATATTTACTTAACAAATGAGTTCCGTAATAAGTTTGAAAACGTTGTTCTAAAATGTATAGACATCACTTACTATCTGTAACTTTAATTAGTTTTATTTATGTTTTTTTTTTGTTTTTTTGTAGGTCCAACATAAATATAAGAAATAATGTATACAGAAAAACGGCATTCTGTTAAAAAAAACACATTGTATACATGTACATATCGCTTTGTTTCCTCTACAGGCCAGAAGGGCGATCATACGAACGTCAATCTATTTCCTTTGATGCAGTGGAATTGTCTTGTCATGTTTCGACTTGACTTTACTATTTGAGTTTACCGTCGCTTCGACAGTATTTCAGTCATATAGCGACATCCAGCTAATGACAGGTGGAGGAAGACCCAGAGGCATCCGGGTAGAACCACCGACCTACCGCAAGCCAGCTGGAAGGCTTCCTCACATGAAAATCCGAACTACCCTGCCGGGGTAGAACCAACGCGGTGAGGGGCTGAGTGAGTGTTAAAGCCAGCGACTTTAATCCCTTCGGCCACGGAGACCCCACAGAAGCTTATGGAAAAATGAAAGTGAAATAACTCTTTTTCTTTTATGCTTGATCTGAATTCGATACAGTGATACACAGATTGCATCATTTAATACTTCTAGCTGTGCCGTGGATGAACGTAAAATACGTCAAAAGCATAATAATAAAACAATTTCTAAATATGAAAGTAACTAAAGAGTATCTTAATTAACACCATTTCTAAATATGAAAGTAACTAAAGAGTATAAACAAAAGTTATCATAGTAACTCTGTGACATTTTCAACTCCGGGACATTTGAAAAATCGGATTTGGAATTGTAAACTAGGCCTTTATGTTAGCAACTGTTCCATTAAAATTAGACTTCTGAATATATAGTGTTGAAGATATGAATAAAAGAACATAAATAAAAAGTTAATATGTTTGAATAACCAAACGAGTTCGATATTTTAATCTAAATGTCTTGATTTCAAAGAAGTGGCACTGAATATTAGACTATACTTTTTTTTTGACAAAACATTAGGCAACCTTCATAATCAAAATTTAATTTTACACATCATTCACTCTTTTCAGAATGTCTTGATTTCAGGACCTTTTTATCTAGTTATCATGTTGTATATTGTAACACTTGTACCTCTCCGTGAAGTATAGGATAAACGATTAGAATATCATTTTTTCTTTCTTTTTTTCCCCCCATTTTTTTGTCTTGTTCTAGCCATTCCAGACAATTATAGATATGAAGATATATAAAACTATACTATCTTAAAATCACATGTTTTGCATTACTCTCGGCCATATCAGATATGTGATGAGTAAATATACAGCATATAAAGCTGCAACACCACTTCCATCTTCAGCCGAGTCCAACCGTCAACAAGTGTTTCGACCCCTCGGAACACTCTCGGGAAGGGGGGTCCACAGTGGTGATCAAGTCACTGTGTGGTAGTGGTGGGTTTCCAGCTGCTATCGTCTCGTCTTGTCCACACCCAACAAGATGCTCTCTCAGCTGCCCGGGCAACTTTTCGGACTGAAGCCTTTCTGCTTTGTCCTGTCACTCCAAGGGCACTGATCATCCGCCACACTGATTGGGGGGGGGGGGGGGGGGTCCTCTCACTCCAACTTCAACAGGGAAGTTCCAAGTGGACCATCCCTGCTGCTGCACTCTGCGAGAAGGTCCTCATACTTCGCCTTTTTTCCTTTCATGGGCCTTGTTACAACCAGAATTGCAATAACGCCGAGAATTGCAATAAAATTGCAATAATTTTATTGCAATTCTGGTTGAACAGGGGTACGAGAATTGCACTAAAATCGAGAATTGCAATAAACTTAAAATACACATTTTAAACTTAAGAAAAAAGTTTAACAATATGTTATGAGATGTTTAGAAATGGATAATGTGGCATTTCTATCGGTCAGTGATTATTGGATACATTTCTTAATCAAAGCTGGGGGTCCGAGTTTTGCAATAATATTGCAATAATTTTATTGCAATTCTGGTTGCACCGGGTACGAGAATTGCAATAAAATCGAGAATTGCAATAAACTTAGAATACACATTTAAACTTAAGAAAAAGGTTTGACAACATGTTAAAAAAATGTTAGAAATGGATAACGTGGCATTTTTGGGTGGTCAGTGATCATGGGATACATTTTTTAATCAAAGCTGGGGGTCCGAGTTTTGCAATAAAATTGCAATAATTTTATTGCATTCTGGCTGCACAGGGGTACGAGAATTGCAATAAAATTAAGAATTGCAATAAATTTTAAATACACATTTAAACTTAAGAATAAAGTTTAACAATTGTTATGAATGTTTAGAAATGGATAACGTGGCATTTGTATTGGTCAGTGATCATGGGATACATTTTTAATCAAGGCTGGGGTCCGAGTTTTGCAATAAAATTGCAATAATTTTATTGCAATTCTGGTTTGCACAGAGGACGAGAATGCAATTTAATCGAGAATTGCAAAAAAACTTAAAATGCATATTAAACTTAAAAAAAAGGTTTAACAACATTTTAATAAGATTTTTAAAGAAAGGGATAACGTGGCATTTGTATTGGTCAGTGATCAGGGATACATTTTTTTATCAAAGCTGGGCCGAGTTTTGCAAAAAATTGCAATAATTTTTATTGCAATTCTGGCTGCACAAGGTACGAGAATTGCAATAAAATTGAGAATTGCAATAAACTTTAAATACACATTTAAACTTAAAATAAATTTTAACAATATGTTATGAGATGTTTAGAAATGGATAACGTGGAAATTTGTTTTGGGTCAGTGATCATGGGATACATTTTTTAATCAAGGCTGGGGGTCCGTGTTTTGCAATAAAATTGCAATAATTGTATTGCAATTCGGGTTGCACAGAGGTACGAGAATTGCAATAAAATCGAGAATTGCAATAAAATTGCAATAATTTTTATTGCAATTCGGGTTTTTGCACAGGGGTACGAGAATTGCAATAAAATCGAGAATTGCAATAAACTTAAAATACACTTTTAAATTTAAGAATAAGGTTTAACAACATGTTATAAGAGTTTAGAAATTGGATAACATGGCATTTGTATTGGTCAGTGATCAGGGGTACATTTTTTAATCAAGGCTGGGGGCCCCGAGTTTTGCAAAAAAATTTGGGCAAAAATTTTTATTGCAATTCGGTGCACAGGGTACGAGATTTGCAATAAAATTGAGAATTGCAATAAACTTAAAATACCACATTTAAACTTAAGAAAAAGGGTTTAACACATGTTATAAGTTGTTTAAAATGGATTACTGGCAGTTTTCGTGTTAGTGATCAGGATATATTTTTGATCAAAGCTGGGCTCCGAGTTTGCAATAATATGCAATAATTTTATTGCAATTCCCGGTTGCACAGGGGTACTAAATTGCAATAAAATCGAGAATTGCAATAAACTTAAAATTCTTTTTTTAAAAACTTAAGAATAATGTTTAACAACATGTTATTAGATGTTAGAAATTGATAATGTGGCATTTTTAAAGGCCCAGGATTATTGATACAATTTTAGCTCACCTGAGAAACAACGTGCTCAATGTGAGCTTTTGTGATCGCCCTTCGCCCGGGCGTCTGTCGTGCGACTTGAGTCGTCAACAGTTTTGGCTTGTTAACACTCTAGGGGCCTTATTTTTAGGCCAATTTTCTTGAATCTTGGTCAGAATGTTTGTTTCCATAAAATCTTTGGGCAAGTTCAAAAGTGGGGCAGGGATGTGGGTCAAAATGGGTCTGTTTAATCAAAGCTGGGAGTCCGAGTTTTGCAATAATATTTCAATAACTTTATTGCAATTCCCGGTTGCACAGGGGTACGAGAAAATTGGGAATAAATCGAGAATTGCTATAAACTTAAAAACACATTTAAATTAAGGATAAGTTTGATATTAACTATTTTAGAAAAGTTAAATTGATATGTTAAAGGTAGATTTTACATATTTTAGGCAGTAGGAGAAGCTTCTTTTAGATTTACGATTGACAACTATGGTTTCTGTTGGTACAAGCCCGCCAACCCCGTCAAGGTCGAAAACAAATAGAACAAAATTTTAATAATTAGCTGAATTTGCATAAAAACGTTTACGAATATGGCAACAATTATGAGCAAAGTTATACCTAAATTTTAACTTGTTATTCTTGTCAAATTTGACATTTATCGGTGACCTCTAGTGATATATTACAAGAATGAATGAATGAATAAAGAATGAAATGAAGAATGAATGAATAATGAAATAAAAAGGGAAATGGAATGAAATGGAAATGAAATGAATGGAAATGAAATGAATGAAAGAATTGGAAATGAAATGAATGGAAATGAAATGAATGGAAATGAATTGAATTGAATTGAATTGAATTGAATGGAATTGAATGGAATGGAATTGAATGGAATGGAATGGAATGAATGGAAGGAATGGAATGAATGGAAAATGAATGGAATAGAATGAATGGAATGAAAGAGAGATAACTCAGGGGATGTGTGTGTTTGTGTGTGTGTGTGTGCCGTTTGCTCTTTATGTCAACGTATTTGAAATACATCTACCTCATGCAAGATATTCAGGGCGCTTTCAAAGAAAGCTTTACAAAACGATGAAAGCGAAAATTATGTGGATTTCGCAATGAGTATTATTATACATAAATGTCGATAGGTAAATTTGGACTGTATTTATTTTTAAAATTCTCAACAAAAACGCTACCATTTTACATATTAGAGTGATTTGACATTATTAATTTTATTTGACCGTTCCCGGTGGCTGATGGTTAGAGCATCCGCCTCAGGTGCGGGAGGTCTTTGGTTCGTTCCGGGGCCGAGACATACAAAATCGTAAAAATGGCGCTCAGCATATTATAGTAGTTGCAGGACTGTGACCTGGTGTCTGGAAAATGTAACTGGTGTGACACATGTCTACGGCGTATACTGCAGTGTGGCATCACTATATATGTCTAAAGTAGACATCGTATCCAAATGACTGAAAAAACTGTCAGTGGGACGAAAAAACCCAACCCAAAACAAACAGACATTATATTGAGATGATTTTTAATCTTTGCCTTTTTTTTGCGTTATTCAACTCTTTTTTAATTGGGTGCCATGGTAACGCACTTCACTTTTCCCCAAATGCAAACCCCGGGGTAATGAAACATGAGAAGGGTACGTGGTCGCCCTTTTCAGACAGGGGGGTCTCCGGGTTCATCGGTTTCCTTCCACAATTATGACCACATACTCCGTTAACCGAGCCTTTTTAAAGAATGATTTATTTAAGTTGTAAGGAGTTGTTTCGCAATCAATGTTAAAAAAATAAAGTTTAAACTAAATTCTTTATTATTCTCCCATTTTTTCTATATTCGCGTTTTTTTTTTCGATCAACCTCTTGATTAAATGTGGACCTGTTGACTTGTGACATTTGTTTTCCTGTTGTGATCTTGTTGTCTTGAGATTATACCAAATCTTTCATGTATTCCGTTTCAGCAAGGAAATTTATCACTTTGAGTTTAGTTTAAACTTATTTATTTCGTCGACGGGGAAACATTTCTACACTAACACAAAATCCCTCTCGAGGGGTTCCCCCGGTTGGACAAGGACTTTGCGCCTGGAACATCGTGAAGATTCTTGCCCCAACGGGGTCCGAACCCACAACCTTCGGATCCGAAAACGGAAACGTTACCACTGGACCCCCCTTAGCCGTCCAATAAACAAAATAGTTTATCATGCTTCTAATTAATATCAATATATGTACATGCGTTTATAAAAACTGATAAGGCGTCGTACCTGAGTTTCCCAGAACAAACAAAAGGTTATTGTTAGATTAGAGCATCTTACACATATAATACTTGTATGCGTGTTGTATAATTATTTTGATTTATAAATTATATGAGCTTATAAAATGGTTTTTACTTGTCAGTCAAGCACTGGTCATAAGCATGAAAAAGTTTTCGAATTTTAATGTAATTATTGTTGATTAAAATATATAAGGCCTAGCGAATAAATATGCATGTGGGAATGATAGTGATAATTTTACATGAAAATTCGAATGTTATAAATGAATGTGTTAAATACTCACAAGATATAAATTCCCTTTAACGAAATGCAATGGAATGAAAGGATAGCCAGAGGGAGAGAGAAATAAGACGGAGGGCGTAAGAGAGTGGAGAACTTGCATCCCCACATATATAAGTATACATTTACCAGTCTTCTACGTATACCTCAATACAATATCTATATATACACATGTACATACAACCGAAACGGATAAGAAACATAATCTTGTTATATTCACGGCTTATGGACATATTAGAAGATAGAATTTTTTCTTTGCAGTATAATAATAAAAAAATTTATTTTGTCAGAAACACAATCAAATTTTTTACTCCTTAATGAATTAAATGTATGCAATTTGAAAAAAATACCCTGAACATCCAAAACAAATTTAAACAATAAATGTAATCTCTCAAAAACAGAAAGGCAAATATTTTAAATTACTTTGGCATTCTTTCCCAACCAAATGTGTCAATATGCCACAAAATGTTGCGAATATACAACTAAAATGGTATGTATCATTTTCTCTAAGGTCTCTATAAATTATCTTTATTTTAAACCCTTTTTTTCAATAATTAAATCTCCATATCCAGAGTTTATACGATCCAGCATTTCAACAAAACTTTTATTATTTTTTAAGATATGTTTATCTATATAAATAACGGTATGTATCATTTTTTTCTAAGGTCTCTATAATTAATCTTTAATTTAACCCTTTTTTTCAATAATTAAATCTCCATATCCAGAGTTTATACGACCAGCATTTTAACAAAACTTGTATTATTTTCCCGAGATATGTTTTATCTATATAAATAATACTTCATAATTTGTCCGAAAAGGAAAAAGACGCAACATTAAATTTTGATCAATAAAGTAACCATGATCAGTGAACAGCCAAACTGATCCGTATTCGATATTTTATATTAATCTGTGATACCTTAATAAAAATGTGTACAATATTTTTCAAGTTATTGCAATTCTCGATTTTTTTGCAATTCTCGTACCCCTGGCAACCAGAATTGCAATAAAATTATTGCAATTTTATTGAAAAACTCGGACCCCCAGCCTTTATAAAAAATGTATCCCATGATCACTGACCAATACAATGCCACGTATCCATTCAAACATCTTATAACATGTGTTAAACTTATTCTTAAGTTTAAATGTGTATTTTAAGTTTTATTGCAATTCTCGATTTATTGCAATTCTCGTATCTCTGTGTAACCAGAATTGCAATAAGATTATTGCAATTATATTGCAAAACTCGGACCCCCAGCTTTTTATTAAAAATGTATCCCATGATCACTGACCAATACAAAATGCCACGTTATCAATTTCTAAACATTCTATAACATGTTTTAAATCTTATTCTTAAGTTTAAATGTGTATTTTAAGTTTATTGCAATTCTTCGATTTTATTGCAATTTTCGTACCCCTGTGCAACCAATAACTGCAATAAAATTATTGCAATTTATTGCAAAACTCGAACCCCCACTTGATTAAAAAAATTATCCCATGACACTGACCAATACAAAATGCCACGTTATCCATTTTTAAACATCTTATAACATGTTTTTTAAACTTTATTCTTAAGTTTAAATGTGTATTTTAAGTTTATTGCAATTCCCCGATTTTATTGCAATTCCCGTACCTCTGTGAAAACCCGAATTGCAATAAGATTATTGCAATTATATTGGGAAAACTCGGACCCCCAGCTTTATTAAAAAAAATATCCCCAAAATCACTGGGCCAATGCAAATGCCACGTTATCAAATTTCTAAAAAATTTTTAACATGTTGTTTAAAACTTAAATTCCCTTTAAATTAAAAATTTTATTTTAAGTTTATTTCAATTCTCGATTTTATTGCAATTTTTACTACCCCTGTGCAACCGGAATTGCAATAAAATTATTGCAATTTTATTGCAAAACTCGAGCCCCAGCTTTGACTCAAGATAAATCCCATGACACTAACCACGAAAACTGTCACGTAATCCATTTTTAAACATCTTATAACATGTTGTTAAACTTTATTTTTAATTTAAATGTGTATTTTAAGTTTATTTCAATTCTCGATTTTATTGCAATTCTCGTACCCCTGTGCAACCAAATTGCAATAAAAATTATTGCAAATTTATTGCAATTCTCGGCGTTATTGGGAATTCTGGTTGTAACAGGGCCCAGCACATCTCTCCTCCCATGGTACAGTTAGCTCAATGGTGATTTACCGCCTCTTCCCCGAACCACAAAAAACACTGGCCTGAGATTTTTGGGGACAAACTCTGGGAAAGTGAGCCTTTTAAACAAGGTCAACTGCCATTGACCAGTCATCTGCCTGATCCAGAATTCCAACTTTGTCTGCTTGCCTAGCTTTGCTTGTCTTCTCTCCTTCTTTTACGAATGGATCGACATTCCTTTCTTATTTGTGCGAGATTTGCGTCCTGCTGCTCAAGAGTATCAGCAAACTCCCTTAGAACTTGTCGTGCCTCCATGTGTCCCAGCAAGCATCGAATATCGGACCGATATCGGACCAATATTGTTTTGTATATCGGACCAATATCGGTTTTCAGTATTTTGCAACATCGTTTTTGCAAAGTAAATGCTATTATGATCGGCCCGATATCTTTTTGAATATCAATCCGACATTGGACCGATATAGGACCAATATCAGTTTGCCTATATTGGGTGGATATCAATATACCTATATCTGACCGATAATGTTGCCTTGATTGGACCTACATATATTCCAACAAATGGCCTTACATAATGAAACTGTGAAGTGGTTGACAAATACAAGACAATTTCTTTGCTGAAAATAAGTTGGAACATTGATTCAAATCATTGGCAACAGGGTTTATAAGTTAAATTAAATCTTTAATAAAAATAAAAACTCCATTGACTTTTAAAGCAAAAAAAAAATAATTGAAAAAATCAATCATGCACTTGTGTGAGGAAAGTTTAAGAGTAAATGATGAGAACAAAATATATACACACAATCTGTAATCAATAATATATTTAATATACAAAAAGTAATAATCCATTTAGTGAATAAATAGTCTTTCAAATGGGCCTTGTTTGCAGTATGGCCTCAGTTTGCACATATCACATAACGAATGTTGGAATTAAACTCAGTATTCCACTATAGAGCTAGTGTCTCTTTGTTGGTATTTTGTGGATGCACAAAACACACTAAAAAATCATCAAAGTCGTCTTTCAGATAATTATGGTGTATCCACTGTTTCCACCATCTCTGGAAAACTTTGGGGTTCTGGACTCAAAAGTGAATGTTGCTTCTACTATGTGACTCCTTCCGGTATTTGGCCCCTCTTAAGCCAGCCTTCAAGCATCCTCACCTTCAGTGCTGGCGGTTTTTGTTGATACTTTTTTCTTGTTCACATTCTGTTCAGGACACAAACAAAAGAGGTTGATATAAACATCTTATTAGCTGCATCAAACTGACTATACAACACTTTTAATAATTTATTTCAAAGGAGGAAGACATTTTATTATCTTTTTCATTAACGTAGATAGTAAATTGGTATAGAATTCTTGGTTTAGCAGCTTTAATTTGCTTTAAATTTTATAATTACAAAGCTATAGGAGTTGTAATAGCTCGGAAACTCTTTTAACAATGACAATGGTTTATTTCAAATACATGTTTGCTGACATGTGATACTTTCTTTGAATTGACAATTTCTAGTATTGGTTTGAAAAAAATAAAATCAACTTACTGTATCGAACGTTATTCAGCATCAAGTTTCCTCTTCTTTCCCGTGAAGGCATATCTCTCTAGCACTTTGGCTTGAGATGTTTTCTTTCGGCAGGCGTTTCAATGCAGTTTTGAAGTTATGTCCACACAGCCTGCAAGGTGAAAGGAGAAGTAAACATCAATTCGTGAATATACAAACACGGCATCCGGCTTATAATCCAATCTGACCTATATCAAGGGCGTGCCTGGGCTTACGCAACTAACGCACGTGCGTACAATTGATTTGAAAAATCGAAAGTTTAAAAACGCCAAAAACGCTATAAAAAAACATCGCCTTACCAGGGTAAGGCATATATTTGCCCTCGTAATTATAGATACAGAGAAATTTATTTTGAACGGATTTGCCTAGAACGATATTACAAAAATCATATCTATAAGCACACACAGGGCTAATTTATCGACAACATTAAGGTATATATTTACGGTACGATACTTTCTTGATCAGCTCATCTTTCCCCGCCTTTTTCATGGTTTCTAATAGTATTAAAAATTACATTCAATATGCCAACCTGTTAACCTGTTAACTCAATGGTAACTCAACAGAGCTGAGAGGGGGCCGCCGTGGCCGAGCGGTTACAGTCGTGGACTACAAATCTCTCAGCCCCTCACCGCTGTGGGTTCGAATCCCGGTAGGACTTCGATTTTTCATGTGAGGAAGCCTTCCAGCTGGCTTGCGGTAGTCGGTGGTTCTACCCGGGTACCTCTGTGTACTCGGGGTCTTCCTCCACCGTAATTAGCTGGACGTCGCTATATGATTGAAATACTATCGCAGCGACGGTAAACCTCAATACAACAACAACAACAACAACAACACAGAGCTGAGATCGGACTAGGGCAATGTTCTGTAACATCTGCATGAAGGCTTAGATATTAATATTTCATTTCTGCCATGATTCATGAAGAAAGTAAACGTAGCTAGGTATGCACAACATTTATGTAAGCATGAACAGTGTTAAGATATAACTATATAAGCACTGAAACATCTTTATTGTTCTTATGCATACGTATATGAGTCCTTAATTTGTGTTAAAATATTCGCGTTTTTGTATATTATTGACTAATTAAATGGCTCATGAAAAGAAAAAAAAAACATGGCTCCAATTTTCAAATTTGGCTCATTCATTGGTTCCAACAAATCATAGCGCTGAAGGCACTGGAGTTGTGTGTGTGTCTCAAATTAAAGCTCTCATGCATTTAGGTTTTACCTTTTTTTTTCCCTTTTTTTTCGTCTCCAGTATTCTTATTTTTTCTTTTTATATAGTGTCTCTTTTATAAATATTTCTGTCTCCAAATCTTCTCTCCTTTTCTTATCTCAGTCCACTCTACTCGCTTTCAAAGTAACTAGCGACATTTTTTGTCCATTGTCTTCTCTCATTACACGCCTTTTTTCGACACACGAATAAAGGTAGACTATAGTGAAGAAAAAATGAAGGTTTTACTAGTATAGAAATGCAAGAGCTATAAAGAGGAAGAGACTTTGAAAAGGGAGTAGCTTAAGAGCTGGATACAGTGAATGTAGCTTTTAGTTGAAGAAATAGAGATAGCCGGATATGGGAAAGAGGAGACCATAGAGCAAGGGTATTTAAGATGGAATAGTAAAAAGAAAGAAGAAAGGTAAAATCTTGCATGAGAGCCCACGACCAGATCATGCTTTAATTGAGACCTAAACCGTACAACGGTAAAGGCCGATCGAGTTCGCACCCGGCGAACGTAAGGGTATGTCTGCATTGTGCAGAAACTTACTTGGGTCTGACGCCGTCTCACATAATCCACACTTTATATACCCTACTTGTAATACTTGTAATATCTTTCGAACGGGTTTTAAATTGGTTCTATATTTAGATTTATTAGTCTTTTCTGAAAATGACTGTATTTCTTTGAACATTAATTATTTCACTAAATATGTTACATACTAAGGATCCAGAAGCTCAACAAAATACAAATAACTAACTCAGTGTTTTCAAAACAGAGCTTATTTTTAGTATTTATATTTTTTCTAAAGAAAAGGAGTCGTTTTATTAACAAGACAAAGGACAGTGTTATAGGTGTTTTAAAATCGGTTACAATAAGCTCCAAAGTTGGCCCAGTGGTAACGACTCTGTCTACAACTCCTCTCAGTATCACCTCCACGTGGTTCGAAGCTCGGAGGTGAAAAACAAAATATATGTAAAATGTCTACCAATTTAGTGCTAGATTATAAACCAGACTATTAATTTTATTGACTTTAAAACTTAATACCATAATCATTTCTGCATTTGAATTATTGGCTTCTATTTTTATCGTTTTGAAAAGGACCTACAGTTAATCTTTGAGCTATTATTCAAGATTCAGATCTCATTCAAAGTTGTTTTTTTAACTAAATGATTCAGTACTGAAGCATACGCTAGAAAGGTTCAATTTCAATCCCGGGCGTATACTATAGTTTATAATCGCAATGTTTCAGACATGTAAACATATTTCGGGTACCCCAAATTTTTTTGGATAATAAGTTATCACATTGTCAGTAATAAGAACGCTTAAAGACATCGCGACAGTTTTCATCTTTCTTTTTTCCCCCAAACGTTTAGAATTTCATGACACCGTTATTTTGAAACAAAAAGTACAAACAAACAGTATTGTTTTAAACTTTATTCTTCTGATGTAAAAACATTGATTTTCTTTTTTAAATGAATACTTTTTTGGTACTCTCAGTCCATATACCGAGGTAGTGTTATCCAATGCATTATTTAAAATACGCGCGTTTTTATTATTATTATTTCATTATGTTTATACAGTTTTTGTATGTACTTATCACCCTTTAAAATGCTCCTTTCGGCGTTCCAGGGGCATTTTCCCCCGGGAAGCATGCCCAAAGACCCACCCTAGCCATGTTGCGTATACCGAAATTGGGTCCAGGCACGCCGTGTGTATATCATGTACTATGGAGACGAGGTAAACAACTCCCTCAATTGGCCCTGAATATATGTCAAATTGGATAAGAATGTGTATACAAAAAAAACTCAACATGTTTTATAACAAGAGGGCCATGATGGCCCTGAAACGCTCACCTGAGTACCATTGCTACAACTGATTACAAGGTTTTTAAACACAAGAATTCTGATATAACTCAATCTAAACATTTTAGCCCTGACAATACTACACACCAAATATATAAGCACTGGGCCTTATGTTTCAGAGGAGAAGACTTAGTGCGGGGCCATTTATCTCCAATGGGCACCATTTGAAAATCTTGATAATGAACCATTAGATGATGCTACATACCAAAAATCTAAGCTATAGGCCTTATAGATTTCATAGTAGAAGATTTTTTTAAAGCTTTTCCTATATAACTCTAAGTAAAATAAGTGACCCCTGGTGCGGGGGCATTTAATCACCATAAGGTCATGATTGTTCAATCTTGGTAATGAACCATAAATGATGATGCTACATACCAAATTATCTAAGCTCTAGGCCTTATGGATTCATAGAAGAAGATTTTTAAAGTTTTTCCTATATAAATCTATGTAAAACAAGTGATCCCTGTGCGGGACATTATCACCATAGGGCTATGATTGAACAATCTTAGTAATGAACCATAAGATGATGCTACATACCAAATATCTAAGCTCTAGGCCTTATGGAATCATAGAAGAAGAGTTTTTAAGATTTTCCTATATAACTCTATGTAAACAAAGTGACCCATGGTGCGGGGCATTTATCTCCATACGGTCATGATTGTACAATCTGGTAATGAACCATAGAATGCTACATACCAAATATCTAATCTCTAGGCCTTATGGATTCATAGAAGAAGATTTTTAAAGATTTTCCTATATAACTCTATGTAAAACAAGTGACCCCTGGTGCGGGGCATTTATCACCGTAGGGCTATGATTTGAACAATCTTGGTATGAACCATTAGATGATGCTACATACCAAATATCTAAGCTCTATGCCTAATGGATTCATAGAAGAAGATTTTTAAAGATTTTCCTATATAACTCTATGTAAAACAAGTGACCCCTGGTGCGGGGGCATTTATCACCGTAGGGCTATGATTTGTACAATCTTGGTAATGGCCCATAAGATGATGCTACATACCAAATATCTAAGCTCTATGCCTTTCAGTTTTGCAGAAGAAGATTTTCAAAGTTTGCATTTTTAAAATCTATTTTTAGCTCCTGTGACCTACTTTTTTAACCAATCTAAATAATTTATACAACTTTGATAGAGGGCATCATAAGGATGATTCCTGTGAAGTTTGGTCAAAATCCCTTAAGCGGTTCATGAGGAGATGTTGTTTAAAAGCAATTGTTGACGCCGACGCACGGACGACGGACGCCGGACAAAAGGCGATCAGAAAAGCTCACCTTGAGCACGTTGTGCTCATGTGAGCTAAAAACAATACAAGATTATGTATCAGTATATGAACATGTAGTAAGATATCTCATACAACAGTTTTTATTTCTTTATTTTTTAAGTTAGATGCAATCAAATTTTACGAAGCGACTGTCGCGAAAACTCATGACATAACAAAAAAAAAATGCCTTATGCTAACATACGTGCAAGAATAAATATTAAATCAAATGGTATTTAAGGTCAGGTTTAAATGGTCATTTGTATTTATACGTTAAATGGACTTAACCCGTTATAGATGACCAAACATCTGAACATCTGAAGAAAATTCAAACTCAAACAGCATGGTGGAATGCAGTCAAAATCAAAAAGAGGCTAATAATTTGATTTTTTTTTTACATTTTTTTTTAGTTTAAATGTTTAGTTTCAATTAAACAACTGATATTAATCAAATAAAATATTAGAAAGATTTAGCACATTTATCTTCCCTAGTTATTAATGTAAAATTGTTTCCTATTTACTTTTTGAACCTACACTCCAATGAGAGTTTACATCCCTTGTGAAAGTAATTTTTGATATCAGCCCGATATAGGACCGATATGTGAAACGATCTGAATTTTATATAGACAAACCCTTGCTTATTTACACTTGCACAACAAGATTTATATATGTGCTGTTGATATTTACATTTGGATTCATGATACAATTTACTCTATGCTACTGGATCTGCAGTTGGGATATCGGCTGTATATCGGCCCGATGTCGCAAACTGATATCGCCACTTGCTTGCTTGCTGGGGTATCTCCTTGTTGATCAACTTGGCATAAAGAGCACACCAAGGGTTCCTCGATTCCCACAAGAGTCATTCGG
>CM037793.1:26145917-26195917 GCA_021229015.1 Solen grandis | reverse complement strand
GGACTGTTGATATATTCATCAAGCTCAGAAAATGTACTTTTAAAAGTTATCTGACTTGTCCGAACGGGGCTTTCAAATGCTTATGTCCCGCCAACAACTTTGTGGGGTAATATTATTCCCCACGAAAAATGTTCATTTATTAGGCTTACAGATTTCTAAGACATAAATTCACATATATGTATGTACCAACGAAATTAACCTTTAAACAGATTCCGCGAAATTAAATATCATCGAAAATTAAATCTTTTACAGTAGTTTACAGTATGATTCGGTCAGTGTACCTGTCCTTTATGACGATTTAACGCAATACCCAGAAATAACTCTTCTACACATAAATAGGAAAAGAAAAAAATTGTAACAACGTTTAAGTACACCCATAGATATTCCTATTTATACTTTTCATTTAAAATATTGATCATAACAAATGCCGATGGCTTTTCCTTATTCAATATTACTTCCAGATATGGCTGTGATAGGTCGTAAATTTGCAATTCAAACTGTCTGCTGAAAATGAAATGACAGGAATTTTCTTTGACTAGTTCTGATTTTGAAGCTATTGATAGATCCCTGATTGTCAGTTATAGCCATCTTTTGAATGAAAACTACATATGAACCATATTTGGCCGCAACATCTATTTCTAAAAATCATTTTTTTTTATTCGCCCGTCGAAGATGAGACGTATTATGGATTCACCTGTGGGCGGGCGGTGTCCAGTGATGTTGTCCGCTCTCTAACTTGAACAAACTTGAACCGATCTTAATCATACTTGCCACAATATATCGGTTCTGTTCGATAACCAACCTGATTGCCCAAGACAATCCTGATTTATGGCCCTTGAATTGATGAAAAATATGGGCACAATATCTCAGTCAAATTTAATAACTGGCCAGATTATCCCGCTTTAGAGTTATTGCCCTTGAAGTCATAAAATGTCAGGATGGGCGTGTTTTACGATAACCAGCCCTGTTGTTTTTATTATTTATTTATTTTTTTAAATTCGTTGTATACCGACAATATTTCAGCCATTTTGGGATCTTTTGTCTATATGAGACAGATATAATGCTGCCTTATTGCGATTTTACGTCATAGACAGGTGGCATGAATCCACACCCAGTCACATTATCCTGACATTTTACCATTAAAGTAATAGTGACTTTGACCCGCTTGACCCCAAAGGCATTTCCAACCTTCCTATTCACTTCAGCGACACGTGTCTCAAATTCCGGCACCCTGTCTCATTTTTACGAAATGGCTGAACTGTTTTTTTTATCTTTGGTAACAAAGACCTTGACCTTATGGACCCTAAAAGCATTCCCGAATATCTTATTATTTATTTGGCAAATGCATGTCTGCCAGTGTAAATTATCCTTTTTTTTTTTCCTTTAAAAAAAAATCAGCTTTAAATGAAAAAAGAAAAGAGAAAAAAAAAACGAAAAGAAAAAAAAAACAACAGAGGTTATTATAAGAACCATGTATTTTTGCGCTGCCATTAGTTTAAAAACAATTTCATGGGTACATTTATTCTTGGGTTCACGATACAGAAAACAAGAAATTAACAGTTTATAAAAGTTAACGAAAAAAGCATCCGCGAAATCTAATGAAATTACGTACCCGCGAAAACTGCTGGTGTCACGATAGTTAACAGATGATTGATGCCGTCATTTTTATGATGTCGCCATCTCACAGATGGGAAAATCGATGCTGAGACCTGAATTATTTCCTAGATGAAATAAAACGCTTAACATAATAAAAGAGCAGGCTTTAAAGAACGGCCTTGAAGGGCCATTGAAAGAAAATAATTGCACATGATGAGATTATTAAGTTCAGACGAAGTAAGTGTTTTTTTTGTCTTCTTGAAATTTGACGCGAAGGGTCACGGTTGACAGCTACGGTTTCGTTGAAGCAAAGTCTCGCATATCGTAATGTAAGACCGCAATGAGAAATAGAAGAACTGTTTTGAAATCCTTTGGAGATATGAAAACGGAATTAATATTTACCTTGTCATTTTGTAACAAAACCACAGAATTGTAAAATGGAAAACAATGTATTAAAAGGTAAAATTGAGGAAAGACATTGCCTGCATGAATGCACCTTACTAGTTTTTAGGAGTGAATATTTAAGCCCCTGCTCTTCCATTCACATGGCCACGAACCGTACCACAAATAGTTTGTGTGTGTGTTCTTTTGTGTAAACGATGTCAACCTTTGACTACCTATTTTCCCAAGATAAATTTGGAAAAATCAATTTGTGTACACTGGAAGTGTCCTGCTATATCTGGAAAGAACACAATCATGTGTATACATGGAGTTACGGTCCCATCAACAAATTTAGGATTATTAATACATGAGTCTGGTACAATGCCGCCTCACTGCAAATACAGCCCAAATTAAATGTCGCCTTTCAGTAAATATATTGATCTTTACTTCCGACGAATCAGCATGGGGTATGTTGTCATCTATTTATATTTATTTATTATCAATGAATTAGTAGGACAGCCACTGGTTTGATCCCCAGCCGCGACATAAAATTACACCAATATATATCTCTTCATACAGGGTTAGCTGCTTGGTCCAATGTCGGGATCATGTGAAAATATCGTAATAGCACTCTATTCAACTGACTTAAATATGACCGAAATGACGTTAAACGCGAGTAAACAAACACGAGCTAGACAACAACCTAGCGTGATAACAAATACGTTAACCCACGGTAAATACATAGCGGTGTTTACCTCTAAAGTAATAAATTTCAATCTCTTAATGTCACCAGATCTTTCGCGTACTCCCTGGCGAATTGTATTTGCTCATTAGAGAAAATAAATTAGCAATAAGTCTGGTGACATGAGGTGTTAACCATCGTTGACAAAAGCCAGTCTTGTGTTGTGTATACTAAAAGCGACACACCATAGATTAAATATATCTCAAAGTGTATTAACCTTTAAATCAAGGTCAAGGTCAAAGTAATTGAGATGATGAAATATTATCAGCCGTATTTGCTAGTAAGAGTGTTCTTGAAGATAATACGAGTTTTCAGATGTAAATATGACAGGATGCATATCAAATGGTCTTCTAAATGAATAGTTTCTAGGTATATATGTGGCTCTGCCCTATCCATAACTGAACTTTTTGTCAATTTTGTATATCGAATATATTCCTTTAATACAAAAGGTCTTTGCTGCATATAGTGTACATGTACTTTTCCTTTATTAAACGTGTATACGTGTGTGTAATTTCCCTCCATGAAGTGTTTATTTAATTACATTTCCTTTATTCGTGTAAATTTTAAGAGAACAAACGTGACCGCACACATTGTTGCTTTGTAAGATTTCCACAAAAATAATTAGGTTTTCGCCTCTGCAGGGCGAAAACCTATTGTTCTTCTTCTGTTGATTTGTTTTTTTTTTATTTTTATTATTTTTCCAATTCCACCCATTTTTGTGTCCAGCCTAGCGGCCAGATGAAAAAAGCTACAGCTATGAAATTTTGGGCATGGAGTCATCTTTATCTGAACATGTGCCTAAATGGTCAAACTTTTCACTTTTGTTTCTGATTTAGCCACTAGGGGGCGCAATGCATGTAATCACTGTTTTGCTAATAACTCAAAAATTTGAAACCTGATTTAGATGCGGTTTTTTACATAATGTTCCTTGCTGACAGCCCAATCAAATATGATGGAAATCTCATCATCGAGTACGGGAAAAAAATTGTTCTAGGAGAGGTTGAATGTTCGAACCTTGGAAAAAAGTGAAATAATGAGGGTAGGTCTACGAAAAACCTTCCCACTTTTGTTAGAGATCAGATAGAAGAATTCTGTTTGCTGCATACGATTTGCAAGACATATACGCACAAAATATATGGGGTGGCGAATTTAGGAAATGCGTGGTTGGTCCTCTAGAAAAGGTCAAACTTCACTAAATTTTAGGAAAAATTAAAATTTCAAAAACATGTTTTTGTCGCTCCTGACTTTATTTTCTGTTCATTCTTCATGGAATTTTTATACGATATGTATTGTTATGTTTGAAAGGGCCTCACAATAAAAAAAATAAAAAAACATTGAAAAGGTCAAGGTCATATTACAATAATAGTGTTTTTATTCGGCCACAAATAGCTCCAAAACTAAAAATATTTCATTGAGAGTATATGAACAAAAGTTTTAGTTCTTAAAGAGCTCTTTCCAGTGATGTTTAGTTTTTGAAGATCGGACTTGATTTGGTCATTATACGGTAGTCCAAAGTTTGATCCTTTTTTGGAATAATTGTAAATCAGGTTTTATGCTTCAAATTCTGATACACAAGAATAAAAAGTTTGACTTGTGCGACTAGTATACTTGATTGAACTATTTGCTGCTTTGCTAGGCACCAAACAGTAAAATTTTAATCAATTATCTATCTCATTTTGCCGCTAGGGGGCGCTTTTCTTGAAATCATTCTTTTGCTTATAACTCAAAAAGTTGAAGCCTGATCCAAATGCGGTTAATTGAATTATGTTCCTTGTTGATAGCCTAATAAAATATGATAGTTTCTAGGTATGAGTGGCTGAAACTTTTTGAGCTAGTAACGGAAGGTTGAAAGTTCGAATCTCGTAAAAAAACTGCAAATGAGAGTAGGTCTATGAAAAACCTATCCATTTTTGTTAGAAATCAGATAGAAGAATTCTGTTTGCTGCAAATGATTTGCAAGACATATACGCACAAAATATATGGGGTGGCGAATTTAAGAAATGCATGGTTTGTCCTCTAGAAAAAGGTCAAACTTGACTAAATTTTAGGAAAAATTAAAATTTCAAAAACATGTTTTTTTGTCGCTCCTGACTTTATTTTCAGTTCATTCTTCATGAAATTTTCACAAGTTATGTATTGTTATGTTTGAAAGGGCCTCACAATTAAAAAGTTAAAAAACATTGTAAAGGTCAAGGTCATATTACGATAATTGTGTTTTTATTCGGCCCCAAAGTGCTCCAAATCTAAAAATATTTCATTGAGAGTATATGAACAAAAGTTTTAGTTCTAAATAGTTCTTTCGTATAATGTTTAGTTTTTGAAGATCGGAATTGATCTTTTCATTTTACGGCAATCCAAAGTTTGATCCTTTTTTGGAATAATTGTTATTCAGTTTTTATGCTTAAAATTGTGATATATATAAGGAAAAGAATGTTCGATTAGTGTGACTTATATACTTGTTTGAACTATTTGCTGCATTTCTAGGTACCTAATTGTAAAAATTTTATCATTTTTTTTCTCATTTTGCCGCTAGAGGGCGCTTTGCTTAAAATCACTCTTTTGCCTATAACTCAAAACGTTAAAGTCTAATTGAAATGCGGTTTTCAGCATTGTTTTCCTTGTTGACAGCACCACAGAATGTGATATGATGTGATGATAGGGTATGGGGAAATATTTGCGCTAGAGGAGTTTGAATGTTCTAACATTCCAAAAAAAACACACAAAAAAACTGTGCAAATGAGAGTAGGTCTTCAAAAAACCTTTGCGTTCTGTTTCATCTTAAACATTGTGGCTGAGTTGAAATAAAGTGTTCAAGTTGATTAGGTTAAAAGCGAAAACCAAGATACCGCTTGCGGTTCTAGTTTGTACTTGATTTACTTAAGTGGCGTAACATTTCAACTGGTTGGTTTCATATTTGGTCAAGTCGTTTTCGTTCACCATTCATATTTCTATTTCTCTTTTTCCGGGAGCGGGAGGTCGTGGGTTCGATCCCCGGCCGCGACATACCAAAGTCGTAAAAATGGTACTGTTATAGCTCCCTTGCTTGGCGCTCAGCATAATGGTAGTTGCAGGATTGGTTGGCCCGGTATCAGGATAGTGTGACTGGGTGTGGTATCATGCCCATGTCTACGGCGTGATACTGCAATGTGGCAGCACTATATCTGTCTCATGGTATTTTTCACATACGGTAAAGAAATTAAATAGTCCTAAAAATAATTCAATTAGTTATCTAAACAAATTATTCGGGCATGTCAGCAATCCGATATTCACACAAAGCGACTCCCTTGATTTGCTCTCAGCCTACAAGGGTAGTTCAAAGACTGGTTGGCCCGGTGTCAGGATAATGTGACTAGGTGTGATATCATGCCACATGCTACCCACGGTGTGAGCATGATACCTACGGTGATACTGCATTGTAACAGGACTATATCTGTTAAGACATAGTCTCCACAAAAGACTGAAATATTGTCGGCGGGGCGTAAAACCATATCAACAAACAACCAAACACCTTTTTTGACTTCGATTTTCTCAATCAAGGATCAACCGCTAAACCCCGCCCCAGGAGCGGATGTTCAAACCACTTACCCAACGGAGAACCGCTTATGAAACTAAATATAAGCTGTAAGGAATCATGTTTCCTGAAAACCCTAGGGTAATTCCTGACGATATTGAAAATCATGACACTCTGCACATGTAACAATGATATTGAAATCATGACACTCTGCACATGTAACAATAGTGTACAATCTCCTACACGTATTTTCAGTTTGTTAACTTACGACTGCTATGTCATTAAACGTTGTATTGTCAATTCAGGAATAACACTATATTTTTGTTTCGAATTTATGACGGTTAACTGAGCACGATGGTAGGGATGGCTTTTGGTATTATTCATACCACAGATCGTGGGCGGTATTTAAATTGGATGGAAATTTCTTTGTACGGCTGTGAAATGTCACCATAGATTAAGATAACAAAAATGTCCTTTTTTTGTGTGTCAGGACTTCCTTTGGTTTGCGTTTGACGTCGCATTGACAGTATTCAGTCATTTCGGGACTATGTCTATTTTAGACAGATGTTGTGCTGTCGCCTGTCACACTGCAGTATCACACCGTAGTCAAGTGGCACGGTGTCTTACATAACAACAATTTCCTGTCACCGGGCCAACCAGTCCTGTAACTATCATTATGTACTCAGCGCCATGCAAGAGAGCTAAACAAGTACCATATTTAACGACTTTTTAATTTCGCAGCCGTGGATCGAACCCACGACCTCCTGATTCAATACCGGGCGTTTTTAACGCCAGGACCGGTTGACTTTGTTAATCATATAAGAGGTTAATGTGACCGAAGAGCTTCCGACTTTGCAGCGTCCGTACTTTACTTAAACGCATAAGAATGCCGTCAAAATTCATTTTCCGATATTAGAATACTACGTTTTATATGATACCATGTCACTTGTCTACGGCATGATACTGCGGTCACAAAAGTTGCCCATGCATATTGTTAAATTTAAGGTATTCTGAGGAGAGATCGTCTGAAGAGCATACCGCCTCCGAAGTTTAAAGCGATGGATTCTAATTTAGAACGCGATTGGAAGTTCAAAACGTCGATCTTTATTACTGTCCATGCAATCAAATACATGATAGTATATTAAACAAATAATACATGGCATTGAGGGCGATATGCGGGTTTATTGGCTGGTCAGTCGGACGGAGGAATCGCCTAAATGTCATGTATTATTTGGTATATTATACCGAATCTCTGTTTCATTAAATGCTTTTGGGGCCGCCGTGGCCGAGCGGTTACAGTCGTGGACTACAAATCTCTCAGCCCCTCACCGCTGTGGGTTCGAATCCCGGTAGGGGCTTCGGATTTTTCATGTGAGAAAGCCTTCAAGCTGGCTTGCGGTAGGTCGGTGGTTCTACCCGGGTATCTCTGTGTGCTCGGGGTCTTCTCCACCTGTAATTAGCTGGACGTCGCTATATGATTGAAATACTATCGCAGCGACGGTAAACCCCAATACAACAACAACAACAACAACATTAAATGCTTTGATTTTGATGCAGTTGGCATTTTTCTTGTAAGAAATTCAAAAATAAAAGTAGAAAACACAGTCATATTTTTAAAAAAAATAGCGATGACGTTATACGGTCCATTTAACATTATGTCGTCTGCAGCGCCGATTAATTATATGGACTGGGTGACGTCACATTGAATTAAGAAAGATTAATTCAAATGAGGTATAATATAGTAATTTGGTATAAAATTTCAAAACCTCTGAAACCCGAGTATTCCTATTTGACCTTGAGTTATTGCTCATTTAATGTAAATAAATCTCCCCTGCATTACATGTAAGGCAGTAGGCGGACGTTAAATCCAAGTAAACAGACGAACAATAGTTTGATATTTAATTGTTTGACAAACGTTAACTACATGAACATGCACTTCCGGTATTTATGCGGGGAATTTTGCCGCTCATCCCAGTGTCAATATTGGGACACACTTACGATTGCATGTAGTTTTCCTGTGCATTTTATAATTCACTCTTATTTCTATATTTAGAATTTTACTGAAAACTGTATGGTTAGATGAGAAGAAAATTTGAATAGTGCTGCAGTTTTTTGTTTTTTTTCTGTATTGGACAAGATCTCAAAATCAAAACATGCTTCAAGCATGTGTCCCCCTATAATTTTAGTAACAAAAAATTGAGGCAATATATCGGCTTTCTCCGTTCCCCGTTTGAGAAGGCATTTGCAATCAATATAATAGACGAGAAAAAAATGGACATGGTTGTCTCGAGTTATAGTAGCTTGTGAGGTTTCTGTTAATATTACTGCTTATGATAACAATGCTGATGATAGTATATTTTTATCTTCGAATAAAAATATACTATCATCTACGAGGGATCAATTTCAGTTCACTTTATACAGAGAGACACGTAGCTGAACATTACAATACGAGAACAGCGAAATTCAATTTCTCGCAATTCACATTCTACATTCTGTATGTATACTAAATTGGTGACGAATTAATGGAAAGGAAAATAATTACTGCTGCCTGTAAGTATGTTACTCTCGAGGTTTTGTCATTCCTAGTATGCTGTCAAATAGCAGCGAAAGTGTTTGAGGCCGCCTTGTTGAATATGGAACACTGGTAAAGAGAAGAGAAAAAAAGTAAGTGAGCATTCAGTATATATAGGCGAAAAATAATCATTACAGTTGCTTGACATTTCCGTTGTAAGTAAAGGTTATTGTTTTCTGTGATGTAGAAGGGGAAATTGTATACCACTGGATTCAGATTGATATAAAATTAGATTGTTTGGATCTGTTTTTACAAGTGAGTATGTTTATACAGTCTTTGTGCTGAAATATTTTTTTTCAGTATAGTTGGTATGGTGATTTAATTTGTTTGATTACTGGATTTAACGCCCCACCGTGGTCATGAACCGTAAAATCGTATGTTGTCTACATGTTTTCTATGAAACTGCCATTTGATTAGTCTTATACTATACTATTTCGATTTTAAGCTGACCTGAGCAAAGCTCAGGGTGAGCTATTGTGATCCCGTGAGTGTCCGTCGTCCGTCGTCCGTATGTGCGTCGTGCGGCGTCAACAATTTTAGTGTTTACACTCTATCACCTTTATTTCTTTAGCAATCATCTTCAAACTTTATGGCAATGTTTATGACTATAATGTCTCGATTGAGTTTGATTATGAATGAGATTGGTCAATTAGGTCAGGAGTTATGCCCCTTTTAATATTAAAAAAATGCCAGATTTCACGTTGTTTACACTCTAGCATCTTCATCTTTTGAGCAATCATCTTCAAACTTAATGGCAATGCTTATGACCATAATGTCTGCATTGAGTTTGAATATGGCTGAGATGGGTCGATTAGGTCAGGAGTTATGCCCCTTTTAATATTAAAAAAATGCCATATTTCACGTTGTTTACACTTTAGCATCTTCATCTTTTGAGCAATCATCTTCAAACTTATTGGCAATGCTTATGACCATAATGTCTCGATTGAGTTCGAGTATGGCTGAGATGGGTCGATTAGGTCAGGAGTTATGCCCCTTTTAATATTCAAAAAATGCCATATTTCACTTTGTTTACACTCTAGCATCTTCATCTTTTGAGCAAACATCTTAAAACTTTATGGCAATGCTAATGACCATAATGTCTCGATTGAGTTCGAGTATGGCTGAGATGGGTCGATTAGGTCAGGAGTTATGCCCCTTTTAATATTCAAAAATGCCATATTTCACTTTGTTTACACTCTAGCATCTTCATCTTTTTAAACAATCTTTTTTAAACTTTAAGACAATGTTTATGCCCATAATCTCGCAATCGGGTTCAATTATAACTGATAGTGACTAGTTAATTTAGGAGTTATGCCCTTTTCACCATAAAAAAGGCCAGATTTCACTTTGTTTACACTCTAGCATCTGTATTCCTTAAGCAATCATCTTTCTCAGGTGAGCGATCAAGGGCCATCTTGGCCTTCTTGTTAAAGTCATTACTTTAAAATTACGATTTGTTTTATCATGATAAAAATTATACTGTAAAATGTCTCTTTTTAATTTTTTTTTTATCATATACTACAGAATTGCGACTTGTTTTTTCATATCCTGTAAGATGGCGATGTTTAATTATATACTGTAAAATGGCGATTTGTATTATCATATACTGTAAAATGGTGATCTGTTTTGTCAATGTAAACAACGCGCTTTGTTTACTCGTAAGCTATAAAAACTACCCTTACAGCTCCTTTGCTTTGGGGTAGTTCAAGAACTGGTTGGCCCGGTTTCAGGAAAATGTGACTTGGTGTGTGGTATCATGCCACTCGTCTACAGCGTGATACTGCAGAGTGGCTGCACTTATCTGTCTTAAGTAGACAAAGTCTTTAAATGACTGAAATACTGTCTTGTGAGACGTTTAACGAAACAAACAAACTAACAAACACAAAGATAGTCAAGTCATGTACTATTAAATGGCGACATCGTGTATTGTGAACTCACATACTATAAAATGGCGATTTGTCCGCTTACATCCGAGGACCCATGGGGGAGGGATGGGGATCACGAGTATTTACTCGCATAAATCGCAAGACTTTGACAGTCGTGTATATTTTCTCTCTTGAGCTTTCCATTTCTCCGATAATTGACTTGTATGTACAATATATTTCGGATGATGCATGAAGCTCGGATGATTTCTCCCCAGAATATCACGCATTTTCATTCTTAACACGTAAAAACAGTGCTTTGTGTTGCATTTCAATTACATTTTAGGTTTGGTTTCACCTCTACTGTCCCCGATGGCCGAGTGGTAAAAGCGTGCCACGACATACCAAAGTCGTTAAAAAGGTATTGGTTGCTTTGAGCTCAGTATGTATACAGGGTACAGACCGTAATCCGTTCAAGTACACCAAACGAACGTAAACGAAACGCTATTCAAACGCAAACGAAACACGAACGGAACGCAAACGAAACGTTAAACGAAAACGTAAACGATCGAACGTTTCACGGCCGAACGATTCACAAACGCAAACGAACTATACAAAACGATAAACGCAAACGATAAACGCAAACGATAAACGGTATCAAAACGTTTGCATTAAACGCTGAGGTATGGGATTCGGATATTCTCTAACTTTATCGTGGTTATGTTGACAGTGCAATTATATTTTAACGAAAAAAAAAAAAAAAACATCAATAGTGCATTCATTTATGCCAAAAGCATTTTTTTTGTTAAATAAATGAGTGATACAATTGTAAAAAAATGTTTTAAATGTTTACAATAAAGTAAAAAGGGATTTTTTCTTTCCCCCGTCATAAGATTTATTTTTGTTTATGTAATAAACATAAAAGCGGCCTAGAATTGGTTCTCTATTCACGTGTTTGTATAAGCGTTTATTAACGGCGACTAGACCAGTCAGTGTATTGGCGAACGGGTATTGTGACACTTTGAGAAGATAATTGTCTAAGTTAGTGTGATAGGCTGATTAGTCATTATGACAACATCCGGCAGCTTGTATGTATGAAATTGCCGAAGATTCCCCAAATTGACTACATGTACAATATTAGCCGATAAATTAAGAGAGCTTGTTTGTTACACGTGGTTGTTGTAATATTTTATTAATTTTTTTTTATCCATTAATCATGTTGTTGTTTTTTTTTCTCTAAATACGTTCTCGATAAATTTCAACAACGGAAAATTGTATCATTTAAGTCTAAATATATTGTTACACACAAGTGACACAATGCAATATGTTTATGACGTGAATATCTGCCACCCCATTATTTATACGAGTCGGACAAATTTCAGTTATAAACACCGGGATAAACACCTGTTATATAAAAAAGAAATGCTCATGTGAAGATGACTATTGATATATAGTAGACCTAAATTGTTTTACAATGTCTTGGTAGTTGATTACATTGATAAACGTATTGTTTTGTCTTTCTAGAGGTTGCAACAACTTCACAGATTTTTCGTAAAATTATTTCCAGAATGTTTTTCTTACACTTCACCGATTTCCCTCTAACAAATTAGAAAAATAAATTTGATTTTAATAATTCAAATTATAGCCACTAATACTTTTTTTGTGACTTAATTGTTTAAGTTACTTCCAGCGTTTAGAATGTATAGACAGATAGGTCCAGGGGTACGATTTCACTAGGGTCCCATTAGTCTAGGTTCCGAAATGGTTTGGGTCCGATACGTGCAGAAAGCAGTGTCAGAGATGATGCGTTTGTGTAAACGGTAAACGAAAAACGATGCAAACGGTGAACGCAAACGGTGAACGGTGAACGCAAACGGAGAACGGTTCGAAAATAAACGAAGTTGAAATGCAAATGCGTTTGTAATCGTTTATAGATGCATTCAGCGTTTATATCCAGCGTTTATCGTTTAGAAACGTAAACGATAAACGCAAATGAAACGATTTGCAAACGCAAATGAAACGATGTTCAAACGCAAACGGAACGCAGATTTGGTGTACTTGAACGGATTACGGTCTGTAGTTCTAGGAATGGTTACCCCGGTGTCAGGATAATGTGACTGGGTGTGGTATCATGCCACATGTCTACGGAGTGATACTGCAGTGTGGCAGCACTGTATCTGTCTCATATAGACACAGTCTCAAAATGAATGAAATACTGTCGATGGAACATTTAACTAATGAAACTCAATTTTACATCTCAATTTGATCATCCGAATTGATTAGTTTTGTACAATAAATTTTGAAGCATTATAATAAAATTTAGTTAATTTGAGATACCAGTGTGTTTTCTAGTTTGCTTGTACTGCATTAACGATGATGTATTCAATGTTTTCATGAAGGCGCTGTGATTGTTTGTCATGTTTTGTTTAGTACACTTTATCTCGAAAAATGACATTTCTAGCTTTGATTCTTGTTTATGCCTTCATATTCCTACAGCTTATTGGTCATAAAAACGTGTTTGTCTGTCGTAATTTGTCCGATGTTCTTTTTGCTCAAACAATCCCTTGAAGTCTCTAGATAAGAAGGATAATCTGTCAAACGTTGCAGTGAAAATACTCCACGAATTCAACCTTCGTTTGGTTTTCATAATTTGCAGTGACTAATTAGACTTTAGATGTTAAGGTATATTTGTCTTTTAGGATAATATCGACGCGGATTTCAAAAGGGAATACGTGTAGAACGCCAATGTCGGTTCGTCTGTCCTGCTGCGATATAATAATGAAGGGTTAATGATCTCGGTTATACCTGATGCTCTCATTTCCCCGCTTTTGAAATTGGCAGCTTTCAAGCGAGCTTCTATACTATTGAACACAGTTGTCTATTGAAGTATGGTTTACAGAATAAAATAGCTGAAAAATAATGGAAAAAAAATAAACCAGGAGGGGGTCGAGAGTTCAATTCCCAGTCGCGACATACCAAAATCGTAAAAAAAATGCGCTTAGCGTTCAACATAATATACATGTACAAGGCATTGCCCGGTGTCAGGATAATTTTACTCGGTGTGGTATCATGCCACATGTCTACAGCGTGATAATGTACCTAGATCGGCCAGTCAATCTAACAAATAGCGAGATATCGAGCATATTTCCAAATTTGCACGGAACTTCGGATAATCGCTTTTTGGACCAAAGCTTTTGATTGTATGTCTACAGCTATCCCGTTTAATCTACTACTACCGCTAATACTATTAGTTTACTTCTAAATAATTTCCAGTAATTTGACTATAACATTACATGAATTGGACGTAAACCTCTATCCAAATGGGTGAAAATATCTTAAGTATAAATAAAGTCTTTATTTTCACAGAGCATCATGCATTTATCGCAATACATGTATACCTCACAAACCCAATTTAATATTGAGATGTATGGATGCTGAAAGCGTTTTGGCCAGTTTCATTGCATCTATGATGATCATCATTTATACTGCTGTTTAGTGTTTACGAAAATTGACCTCGAAAATTACTTCCCCTGGGTAGGTGAATGGCCGTACTTTATAATGAACCGTGCTTTGTTTGCATTAATATTTTAGGACGTATAAGAGCTCGTTTGTCTCCAATGGCCTTGATTCAATGTTAAATATTCAAATTTTCATTATCATGACATCTGACTTTGCGTCGTTTATATTATTCCAAGCGCGTTCGTATCCCGTGAATACAGATCTTCACAGGTATATTTCAGATGTATACAATTGGGTGTTCTTGAATATAATTTTAATATAATTTGTATGTATTCACTCGCATAACGTATTTGAAGATTTCATATGTACATAAAAACCAAATGACCGTATGGTTAAAACACCGGTTTTGAAACCAACACCATGGTCTGTACGATCACATGTTAGTACAGACCTCTTGGTTGGAGCTCGGTACATACAGTTATTGAGACCGGAAGCTGTATGATTTGACTGTGTGCTTTTACATCCCGCCAAAATATTTCAATCCTTTGGAGACTGTGTCTGCTTGAGACAGATAGACCTGTAGCGCTGCTATACTTCACTACCGTTGACATGTGGCATGATACCACATCCAGTCACATTATCAGTATCATTTTGGTATGTCGCGGTCGGGGGTAGAACCCATGACCTCACGATTCCCGGGCAGACGATCTGCCCACACGGCCACCGGTGCCGTTTTGACTGGGTATTGTGCCAAACCACTTGTCTATACGTCACAAAAGCGCAGTGATGCAGCATATTACACGCCCCATGTAGACATGAGTCCGAAGCACTGTGCATGGTATGTTACACCCTAGTACACAAACATGCAATCATAAATCAACCTGAAACACGATCAACTTACGTAGAATGAGACTGCATTTAATATCACGTGTGTGTGAACGTACACTACATCAATTGGAGACGTTTAATAAGCGTTTCCACTTTCTTCCAATATTTTAATTACATTTATATGCAGTCCTACTATATTATATGTTGCGGCCGAGGACAAATAACAGGTCCAATATCAAATGGCAATTTTAAATAACTCTTTAACCAATCAAATTGCAGCAAAACAGGGCCAAAAAATAATATCACTTTCGGCCCCGGTCCGACAGTGATATTTTTATTGGCTTGAGATCGTCAGTGTATTATTAAAAAGGCCTCTTTAAATTTTAGCGCTAATGATAAAAGTTATGTAAAGAAAATAAAAAATGTAAGTAATATCCATTGATAATACAAAGAACATACGGATACATTTGCAAATAGCTAATAAGTACAATATATTTCGAATGTGTTTTTAAATGACTTTAACACCTGTTCTGAATTTCAGCAACAAATGGTGTATGCTAAAGATTAAGAGAAGCAATTACTTGCTTCATTACTTTAATATGTTTTAGAATGCACCCAGTGGCTTTCGCATGATCTGCCGCGTGCAAACAAAGGTTTGGCTGGCATGTTTATTTACCTATATTGATGTGGTGTCATTCTAGTGAAATCTTTCGTGTAATGAATTGTGAAAACGCAACGCCCATTGATGATATTTTGTACAGTATCCATTTTCACATTTTGGCCGGTGTCTGCCACGACGATTGCAATTATCATCTCGACCTTCATTACCACCACCATCAACGTCATCATCAACTTCGTCTTCATTATTATCATAATCATCAACTTCTTCTTCATTATTATTATAATCATCAACTTCGTCTTCATTATTATCATAATCATCAACTTCGTCTTCATTATTATCATAATCATCAACTTCGTCTTCATTATTATCATAATCATCAACTTCGTCTTCATTATTATCATAATCATCATCTTCTTCTTCATTATTATTATAATCATCAACTTCGTCTTCATTATTATCATAATCATCAACTTCGTCTTCATTATTATCATAATCATCAACTTCGTCTTCATTATTATCATAATCATCAACTTCGTCTTCATTATTACCATAATCATCAACTTCGTCTTCATTATTATCATAATCATCAACTTCGTCTCCATTATTATCCCCACCACAATTATCAGTCACCACAAACCACATCATTATCCGCCATCACTAACATCACCCAGGTGGTATTGCATTTGTATAAGGTGCTGGGAAAACAGAGGACCAATGCATCGCTATTCTTCTCACAAAAAAGGTTATAAACGTGAGGTTTTCATCTTGTTTAAGTTTTTAGGCTTACATTTGTCTGAGGTTCTGAAATCTTTTATTCCATTCCGCTGAATTTTGTACCCAACAGAACGGCCAGAATTCGGGTTTGAACACTTGACTGCGATATATATTGTGCTGAAGTCGCTATAATGATACCGATAACTCTGGGACATTTCATTAGACCAAATGGGGTTAGAAAGAGAAAAATCATTATATGGCCATTTAAATCGCATTTTTATTTCAGTTAAAGATGTGTATTCAAAACAGCCGATAATGATTGATTTGGGCATGCGTAATCCCTAGGAGATCTAAAAAAACAAAAAACAAAAAAACATATGCGTGGGTGCCTTGCAAAGTTAAGTTTCAGTGACAACGTTATTTATCATGCTAAGTTTATAGGCGTACACTTCAACCTTTCCTTCCTTTTCTGAAGTATTTTGAAGTGTATGAAGTCTATGTGTTACAAATGTTGAGATAAAGCTTTAAGCAAGGAGAATATATATGTCCTCTTTCTAAGAAGTGATATTAATCGATATTTCATTGTTTATTTTCCCCGTTAATATCTGATGCATACGATAGCTGACCTCCCAAGAGGCATGGCTATCCTAAAAAGGGAGCAAACAACTCCGTATTGCATATATTTTTAAGGTAATCCATCCTTCATTAATTGTGATCATAGTCCATCAAGTGATCGTGGTAAGTTTATAGTAAATGCAAGTCTTAATAGATTCAGAGCAAAAGAGCCCGTCAACTCCCAAGTCAATATATCAATGGATGCTTGCATCTGCCCTGAAGCCTTTTTTAAGCATTTGAAGGACCATGATTATATTTTAATGATTGATGGACTGCCTTAAATTCCTTGCGTGTTAATACAGGGATGCGCTGCATTGCTGAAACGTTCCAAGATTGTCCACTCTCTTTGCGCAATAAAGTTTTGAAACGTTTCGGAACGCTCAGTAATGTTCACCTAATTAGGAATCCCCAGCGACCATTGCTCTATTTACGACCTCCTAATAAATGAAGATTTATTCGACAGGAGGCATTTTTATCAAGGTTACTGTTCGAGCTAATTTTGAGATACCGTTCATTGCCACAATTTGGTGATAAATATTTTACAGTGCATTAGCATCAATATAATGGAGGAAAACAAGACGGCTTCTTATAAGGAACTAGAACTATAGAGCCATGTGTCGTCATTGTGCCAGAAACAGCTGCATTGTGAGTGAAAGAAATGTATTTACAAAACTTAAGTATTCTTATGGAAATGACTGGACACTAAATGAATGTTAACAATGCTTGTCAAAAGAACACACAGTTGGTTTTGTTTGAAGGATGTATTGTAGTCAGATATGAGAATACCAGCTATCTTGAGTTCCACCGATAATGTTTAAGACTAAGAAGTACTTGAAATCTTAAATAAGGTAAAAACGGTCCACCATCCATATTTTAATGATTTGAGTGAACGAGTGCTTAAATAAATAATAAACTTATAGGCACACTGCACATCTGTTTTGCGCTCATATATCGATACCAATGTATACATATATGTCGCCTACATGGATTTTTTATATGCAGGGAGCATATGCAGTGTGTATTGAATTGATCAGGACGTGTAAATATTCATGAGGTTCGATAATTACGCAATTTGTTTTAAGCATAGCAATGCTATCTTCGAATAGGAATGTTATCGTGGAATTTATGATTGCATATAGCTCCTGCCAAATAGAGCTTCCTGGTGTTCATTATTCCAGGTGTAAAGACGCATAGACCCCAATTTTCCGGAATTTTTTATAAAAGGTGTTTCTACAATATGTCAGGTGTTCTGTCACACAGAGCTTCCCGAGGTTCATTATGTCAGGTGTTCTGTCATACAGAGCTCCCCGAGGTTCATTATGTCATGTGTTCTGTCACAAAGAGCTCCCCGAGGTTCACTATGCCAGGTGTTCTGTCATACAGAGCTCCCCAAGGTTCATTTTGCCATGTGTTCTGTCACACAGAGCTCCCCGAGGTTCATTATGCCAGGTGTTCTGTCATACAGAGCTCCCCGAGGTTCATTATGCCAGGTGTTCTGTCACACAGAGCTCCCCGAGGTTCATTATGTCAGGTGTTCTGTCACACAGATCTACCCGAGGTTCATTATTTCAGGTGTTCTGTCATACAGAGCTCCCGAGGTTCATTATATCATGTGTTCTGTCATACAGAGCTCCCCGAGGTTCATTAAACCAGGTGCTCTGTTTCATAGAGCTCCCAGGTGTTCATTATGCAAGGTGTCTTGACATATAAGCTCCAGAACCCCCAAGGTTTACTTTACATGGTGTCCTGGCACATACAGCGCTCTGATGCGTTATGTCCAAACGCTAAACCCTCCCTCATTAGCTAGGTGCGTTACTTACGGACTCCAAGCTATGAGTGAGCCCTTTGTGCCTTAATACAACCAATAGTGATCCTTAGGGGCCCTAGTCTTTAGCCTGTCACACATTAACTCTTTGTTTATGCATGCAGTCTGGACATTTATAAAGTATCATGGCTATTCAGACGTAATGTATCTCAAAGATATTAGATGCCTCTAAAAGTCTGAAATTATTGTCATTATAATGATGATGATGATGATGATGATGATGATGTTGAAGACGTTGATGATAAATATAATCATGGCGATGATGTCACAAAAGAAAACATTCGCATGCAAGTGAAATAATATGAGAGTTTCGTGTGACCTTTATTTACTTGCACATAATGTAAATACGCATGCTCGGAGGATTTGATGAAATCAAATGTGAAATATCTATTTCCTGTAAACATTAAACGCTTGCATTTCCTCCAGCACGGACCAGATATTCCCAACATTACGTAGACACACATACTCTGTGCAAGTTATTGGCATCGTGTGATAATCTATCACTCTCTTGCTACGATGTATCGATTTACTCAACAGAAATGTCTGTAATGATTAATGTGTATTGATGTGCTGCATTTCCGTGATTTATAACCTATTAATTTTTTTTTCTCTTCGTCTATTTTCAGATGCGTAAAATGAATTACGATGATGGGGTCAGAAACTACTCAAAATGGCCGTCTACTAAACAACAACATCAACAGCAGCAACAACAGCAACAACAGATTCCACAGCGACAAAACGATCGGTATGTGTTAATCCAGCCAAGGTTTAATTTTTAACAAGTTTTTTTTCGATAAATTTATAGACAAATTAGCATGATAATGATGGTGGTGGTGGTGGTGGTGGTTTTTCATAATTATCCTTTTTATCGGGCATAAGTGGCCGTGTGGGTAGAGTCGATCATCTGTTAGTATTTTAGTCCCTCACACCACTTTGATTTCGAATCCCTATCTGGACACTCGATTTTTTTATCCTTCGACTTAGATATCTAGTCTTTATTCCGTCGCGCGTGTTTTTCTAATAGATATACAGTCAACCCTTGATACACCGGCAGTGTTTGTAAATCTTGATTTCGCCGATGTATCGAGAATTGCTGCCGATATCAAAAACCAAACTTGCTGTTGATAAAGGATTTAAGGAATCCGTCATATAACTTTAAGTGCCGGAACCCGTGTATGCCATTGTATCGAGGGTTGACTGTAACTAAATATTACATTTTACAACAGATAGTCATTTGTCAATATATCTACTTATGTCAGGTTAGCCATCAATGTAAGGTAATCCATCCATCATTGAATTATAATCATGGTCCCTCAAATTCTTAAAAAGACTTCAGTACAGATTCAAGCTTACGTGGAATTATAATCACTTCTCTCTCAAGGTCTATAAAGGCTTGAATTTAGTATAAAATGCCCACGATACTTTGATGGGCCATGAATCCAATTGAAAAATCGATTGATATCTTAAATATTTAGTAAAACAGGAAATGTGTTATTATTTAAGTTTGTTAGTATTACTAAGTACTGTTTGTTTCATTGCTGGAATTCGAGCCTGGTTTTATATCGATTGCTTGGAGTATTATGGGTACAAGTTTTCTTGGCATCTTTCGTCAACACGCGGTATATAATGGATATACCGTAGCCCAATGGCCCTTCAAAAACTATTGATGATACATTCAGATACATTTCGCTGCTCTTTTCCTATTTCCAATTTCCACACATATCTCTTTTCTCATTTTACACACATCATCGAACTCTCACCACATGTATATACATAAACATCTATTCACACATCATCGAACTCTCACCACATGTATATACATAAACATCTATTCATGTGTATTGTATTAAGATAAAGTCCCTGCAATGGTTCCGCTTCATTTCGGACCGCATGGCCTTGCACGGAGATAACCAAGGTTTCCTAATGTTTCATTAGGGTACCTTGGTTATTTTGGTAGAGGTTAAGTGGTCCAAGACGTAGGTGAACCATTACAGGGACTTTACCTTAAATACAGCTGACCAGTGATTCATTGTGCTGCGCTACATACAGTCCTTTCTCAGTCACGTTTTCATCCAAACGTCCATCTATTCGGTTTAGATAATAAAATCGTAGTATAAAGACGATAATTGCACCTTAGAAATTATTATTTATCTAATAGAAGAATACTAGTAATCACTTTCGGTGCACGACTGCTTAGAGCGCCCGTCCTGTAATCGGAAAGTCATTGGTTCGATCCTTGGCCTCGACATACAAAAGGGTTGTTCCATCATTATTGGCCCAGTGTCGGGATAGACTTGGTACATGTGAGGGTTGCTCTATCATTATTTGGCCTAGTGTCGGGATAGACGTGGTACATGTGAGGGTTGTCCCATCATTATTTGGCCTAATGTCAGGATAGACGTGGTACATGTGAGGGTTGCTCTATCATTATTTGGCCTAGTGTCAGGATAGACGTGGTACATGTGAGGGTTGTCCCATCATTATTTGGCCTAATGTCAGGATAGACTTGGTACATGTGAGGGTTGTTCCATCATTATTTGGCCTAGTGTCAGGATAGACGTGGTACATGTGAGGGTTGCTCTATCATTATTTGGCCTAGTGTCGGGATAGACGTGGTACATGTGAGGGTTGTTCTATCATTATTTGGCCTAGTGTCAGGATAGACGTGGTACATGTGAGGGTTTTTCCTATCATTATTTGGCCTAGTGTCAGGATAGACGTGGTACATGTGAGGGTTTTCATCATTATTTGGCCTAGTGTCAGGATAGACGTGGTACATGTGAGGGTTGTCCATCATTATTTGGCCTAGTGTCAGGATAGACGTGGTACATGTGAGGGTTTTTCCATCATTATTTGGCCTAGTGTCAGGATAGACGTGGTACATGTGAGGGTTTTTCCAATCATTATTTGGCCTAGTGTCAGGATAGACGTGGTGCATGTGAGGGTTTTTCTATCATTATTTGGCCTAGTGTCAGGATAGACGTGGTACATGTGAGGGTTTTTCTATCATTATTTGGCCTAGTGTCGGGATAGACGTGGTACATGTGAGGGTTTTTCCATCATTATTTGGCCTAGTGTCAGGATAGACGTGGTACATGTGAGGGTTGTTCCAATATTATTTGCCTAGTGTCGGATAGACGTGGTACATGTGAGGGTTGTTCCAATATTATTTGGCCTAGTGTCGGGATAGACGTGGTACATGTGAGGGTTGTTCCATTATTATTTGGCCTAGTGGCAGGATAGACGTGGTACATGTGAGGGTTGTTCCATTATTATTTGGCCTAGTGTCGGGATAGACGTGGTACATGTGAGGGTTGTTCCTTCATTAGTTGGCCTAGTGTCAGGATAGGCGTGTTGTAAAATCATGTTTACTCATTGAGTATAACGATAAACATTTTGATGATAACATAATTTTTCCAGAATCCAAACTACGACAACAAGAAGAAACAAGAGTTGTCGGAATGACACATATGCCCCCCCCCCCACCTACCGAGGTCACTGTGACATTTACCTTTGACTAATTGACCCCAAAATCAAAGGGGTTATTGACCAGTCATGACAAATCATCCTATGAGTTAACCTTTTGGAAATTTTTCATTCGAGGTCACTGTGTCCTTGACTTTTGACCAAGTGACCCCAGTTATTGATCGGAAACGATGTGGTCTACGGACAGACCGACGGACCGACATTTGCAAAACAATATGCACCCTCTTCTTCGAAACTTTAACACTCACTCAGTCCCTCGCCGCGTGGGTTCGAATCCCGGCAAGGTCATTCGGATTTTCATGTGAGGAAGCCTTTCAGCTTGCTTGCGGTAGGTTGGTGGTTCTACCAGGATGCCTCAGTGCATTCGGGGTCTTCCACCACCTGTAATTAGCTGGACGTCGCTAGCGACGGTAAACTCAAATAGTCAAGTCAAGTCTTCTGCGATTGGGGGCATAATAAACGAATTATAAATTAAAAACAAAAATCATATTTATTTTGAAATTTGAAATATGAAACTTTATTCGTCTTTAAGACTATCGAAAAATTATTTGATATGATCCGTTTCATTTATTCCCGATGCACGAAGTGTGAAACGTTTTAATCCTATCTCCATTAGTTTCATCAATTTGTTTTGTAAGGCTGAATAATAAATCAGAGTTATTTCCTGACAAAAACGATAAGCGAGATAAATGCATGTAAATTACAAGTGCAAGAGAATAAATCGTCGACATGCAAGCAAGAAAGGGCTTTTAGTGTATTATGCATTTATTATGGATTGTATAAACTGCATGTATTACGAGTTCACAAAAATTCAAGTACCAGTCTTAAGATGAGTGTTTTCGAAGGGCACGAGAGTTGAATTAAGTGCATATTTCAAAAGTATTTTTAGCTCGACTATTTGAAATAAATGAGAGCTATTCTACTTACCAGAGTAAGTAACTTTAATCGACATCTCCTCAGAAACCGCTGGACAGAATTTAATTAAACTTGGCAGGGATGATCCTCGGGTAAACGTTCACAAAAGTTGCTAAAATAGCATTGATCCATGTAGAACTCTGGTTGCCATGGCAACGGAAAGAAAAAAAATGAAAGCTTCAAATGTCATCTCCTTTAATACTACTTGCCAGATTTCAGTACGTCTTAGTACAGATGTTCCTTGGGTAACCCTATACCAAGATTGCTAAAATAATTCCTATCCGTAAAAAAACATAGTCGCTAAGTGTGGGGCTAATTTGCCTTAAATGTATATGGTGAATTCTTTAAATTACATCTCCTCTGAAGCCGCTGGTATACATTTATACATCTCTTGTTTGTTATTTATGTTAAACAAAATGGGAGTATATCTAATTAATGTCCATTGCCAATCTACTTCTACCTGTACCTGTTACTGATTGTCTTGCTGCAATAAACACATACGAATCATACTCAGGTGAGCGATTCAGGGCCTCTATGGTCCTCTTGTTTGACTCGTTTAAGTTTTTCTTACCACTTCACATTTTCAATGTTTCGTTTGAAACTTGGAATACACATGTACCTGCTAAGAACATAACTTTTACTTGTAGACAAGAGTTCATACTTCTGTTATGGATTTTGACATAATTTAGTCCCTTATTGCCTGTTGAAAATTAACAGATTCTTGTTAAACTGCAAATGATGAATGTCCGGCGTCCGTCAACATTTAACTTAAACCACATCTCCCCTAAACTACTGGGGCAATCGTCATAAAACTTTATAAGAATGTTTCTTGGCTAGTCCTCTCCAAACATTGATTAAAGAATCATATCCATGCCAAAATCTGGTCCATGGCAACTAAAAGGGATTAAATGTGAAAACTTCTTCAAAAGTACTGATTGGATTGTAAAATGTTCCTTTGGTCACTCTCTATCTAATCTTATTGTACAAAAGTACTGACTGAAGCTTTTTAGCACAGATGTTCCTTGGGTCACTCTCTACCAAGATTGTGAAAATTAATTGGATCGGTCAAAAACATGGCCGCCAGGGGGCGGAGCCCGTTTTTCTTACACCGTATGTAAAAGGTTCACATTTGAAAAATCTTCAGAGCCCATATTCAGTAATATCATAAAATATTTGCTGTTTCTTTTTCTCCCACTTAAACCTGGTTCTCAGGTGAGCTATTCATGGCCTTCATGGCCCTCTCGCGCTCCTCTGGTTTATAATGTTTTCTTCAAATATATGTTAATTAAAACAGAGCATTCTCTTACAATCGGACTTCAATGTTTGAATTTTAAATAGTTTGGTTTTGTTAATTGGATATGTCTTTTGATGCAACGGTTCTTGTTGTTGAGTGTTTAAATTTGAAATGAGATTGAGATAAATACTATAATATTACTTCATGTAGTGCTTACAAATATCTTGTAAAACATGGTGTTTGTTTTGCACAGGCATAACTTACGCGTATTATTTTCCAGATTCTAAATTCGCGATTCGCCAATTGTGCGAAAACCGTGAAAAAATGCGGGGGTGGGGGGTGGGGGGGGTATATTAATACTATATAAATTTTGTATTATTCACAAATGATTATCAATAAAATCATCATACAATTATGTTCTTTATAGCATATCGTTATCATGATCGGGAAAACAACATATTTGATAGCTCACCAGAACACAACGTGCTCAAGGTGGGCTATTGTGAACAACTTACGTCCGTCGTCAACAAATTGCTTTAAACGACATATTCTCTGAAACCATCGGTAGAAATTGATACAACTTGACATGAATGATCCTTGGGTGGTCCTTAAAATAAACTTAATCCATGCAGAATTGTGGTTTCCATGGCAACCAACAGAATTTTACTTAAAAAAAATAACTTAAAAAATCGTCTCCTCTGAAACCATTAGTCAAAATTGAATTTCCTTTGGCAGAAACTCATAACTCTCTACTCTAATTGCGAAAATAAAGGGTTTTTTTTTTTTTTTTTTTTTAATTTTACTAATATGTACATAACATACATAATGCTCACAAAAACAATTCTGAATTACCATTTAGGGATGTCAAAGATTAAAATAAATTCATATCGATAAATCGAAATATAGGAATCAACGATGTATTGAAACTATTGATATATCTATTCACCTGCCATCTAGGTAGAGATATATTTATTTCCATGAACTCATTTTCAGGTTAAGTTTGGCAGGTATGTTACCTCAAGTAATTTGGCTAGTAAAAACATTTTTGGTATTCGATATTTCAGAACGGAATCTACTTAAAATCAAAATGATTATTCGTTGATATTTATCTTAATAATCGATTACATCCCTAATCAACACAATATAACATATATAAAGTACAATAGAGGTCTTGATATTTTACATTTCCATAAATATTAGTATTCATATTCAATAACCAGTCAGTTATACAATATTAAAGCTTGTAGTACTTTGTAATAAAGAAGGCGAGGTAGATACAAATCTGTAGAAAATATGCCTGTACACATAGCATATTATTTGGGAAAAAAAGAGATTTTTTTTTGTCAAAGTCAATATTGATGTTGATGATAAACTTCATCTTGTTCTAGTCATAAATTATTCATGAAAGTAAAATGTATTAAAATTTTGGTCTTTATAATAAAAAGTTTAACAGAGGTCTTAAAGGTTTCCATCTGTTTTCAAATTCAGTTCTTCTTTTGTTATTACATGCGATATTACATTCAATATAATATTGTTGAACAATATTTTTTATAAACTTTTCAACATTAGGTCTTTGATTTGTATCTTTTATTTTAAAAATAAAGTATTTGCCTAAAATAATTACTGTATTTACAACAGATTTGAAATATTTGTTTCCAAACATAATATCATTAATTTTAAAATAATTAGAAATCTGTGGACAGCGAGTGTTTAATAAATTCCACACAATTCTTTCCAAAAATCTTTTACAAAAGGACAGTTATAAAATAGATGAATCAATGTCTCAGGTTCTTGATGACAAATGGAACACAGTTCACTTTCTTTTATCTCCATTTTTTTTCAACAAATAATTCGTACCTAAAATTCTATGATTGATTCTACTTTGAAACCATTTAAAAGGAATGCAACTTTTAAAAGGAATATTAAAATTTTGTAAAATATCTGAAGAAAGTGTATTTCCACCAATAGTTGTGACCCATTTATCCACTGTAGGGACAATATTTTTAAGGTTCAAATTATCATAAATATTTCTACATCCTTTTTTATTTTTAAGAAGTATTGATAAAGGTAAGGGTAAAAATGGTTCATCTTATCTGTATAATGGTGAATCAATTTTTAGTTTCTTAATATAGCTCTTAATAGAGTTAATAATACTGGCATATTTTAAAAAAGTAGTTACATGCCCATGTTTATCAAATAAGTCATCAAAGGTTATAAAAGAACCATATTTAGTAAGGAGATCATTAATTGTAAGTATATTATTTTCTAGAAACAGCGAAAATAAAGTTGATCCCATAAAAAATGAGGACCAGAGGGGCTCGTTTAATTTCCTTATATACTTTACACGTATATAAAAATCTTTTTTTTTCTCTATGAAACAAATAGCCAGCACAAATGATTCAATTTTCTTCTTCTATGTAACCAAAAAGTAGAATTTAATTTCTTTTCGCACATATGGTCACCTCATGACTGTCTACCATCATTCCTAAAATCATGTCAAGTCCATGAAAAGCAAGGCCTCAAGATGATTGACTTACTTAAGAATTCTTTGTATCTGAAACTTGAATCTGGTTGCTGCTGGAAGAAGCAATATAAAATAATATGAAGGGCTTTAAATGTTTACGGGAATTTTTTACTGTCGCAAAATCATTATGTCATTGACTGTAGCATGCACTTTATACATTTTGTATGAAAGGCAAAAAACATACGAAAGGCATAAATCCTTTTTAACTTCAAACAACCATCGGTATTGTGAAATTCATTTTATTGCTGAAATAAGGAGTGGGGTGTTTTGACAGATTGTTTTGTACGTCAATTACAGGTTCTGAACTTTTATGTAAAAGACAAAGCCGTTCCTAGTGGTCGATAATTAAGGTACTATGACTTGAAGGTCTCCCGAAGATTCCATGATAATTATCCAGAGATATTTTGATCTCCAGCGAGCATTCGTCATTAACAGTCTGTTCTTCATACATTTCAGACTATGGGTAGAGATCTCTGATGACGAGGAAAGTATCTTCCATGGACCTCAAGTGTTTCAGTCGGACAGCAGCAAATATCAAGCCCAGGTGTCACCCCCACTGGATTTAACCGTCATGGAAAAAGGAAGTGTTAAGGCATCTCGTCAGGTGGAAAGTCCGCTGGATTTATCTGTTAAAACTCGTAAAAGATTCGCGGATACAACGGATTTGGATGAATTGCACGGAAGATCAGGTCATTCCCATGAGATAGGAATGGCTAAAAAGATGCGCATGAATTTAGAAGAATTGCAGTTTCAACAAGAAACTTCGCGAGCTGTAGCTGCACACTTGGGCTATGAGCAAGGTAAAGCATTTGGTCACGAGTCAATAATTCGGAAGAAACTGCTTCAAAACTGTCAACAGCAAATGCCCATAAAGAAATTGCCATCCGCGACGGTTCATCGTCCTCAGCCAATGTCGCAGCCCAGTAATCAACTATCGTTGTCGCAACAATATTCCACTATCGAACGGCAGCATCAGTTGTCAAGACAATCGCGTCAATCTCAAATTCCGCTAGGCCAGACTTCTTTTGAATCTAGACAGCAGCCTCAAGCACCACCATATGATGGCATGGCCCTCCCTCGTCAACGTCCTCCTTCTTCATCTGAGACAGTTGCATTACAGGGATTCTTTGAACCTACGCAAAAAGTAACTGTTAACGCAAGCACTAATCTTCCCGTGTCAGGGTTTCAGCAAAACATGCCAAGAGTTCAACCAGATCCTGAGAGCCTTGCAAAGCATAGTGTCAATACTCAGTCTCAGTATACTATTCCAAGGTCAAGGACAATTACTGGAGCTGAAGGACAAGTCGGGCCAATTCAATATCCACCCTCATCAGCGTACTCCTCTGGGTCAAGTATCAGAAGCAACAGAGTTCAGTCTAATCCTCAGATGACAACAGTTGCCAATTTTGATCTCATGCAACAGAAGAAAATGCAGCAGCAACAGCAGCGACAGATGCAGATGCAGAGGCCGAGTCGGGAACAACAACAGCAATTAATAGACAGTTTTCAGACGCAGATGGTGTCACAAAGCATGATGTCGAACCAACAAGAACGTCAAAGAATGATGGACGTTTATAAACAGATTGAAGCTTCTGTCCCACCATCTCAACAACGGCAGTATCCACACAATAAAGGGCCCGTAAGCCCATATGCTCAAAAGCATTCGCCGTTTTCAGGTGCCAGTGTTCAGAATTCACAACATGACGATCAGGGATACAACAACTCAAGGTTCATTCGGGCGAGTCAACCGGTCACCTTATCCGACATCAGTCAACATTCGCGGACCATAGAAAAGGCACAGTTAATACAAACCAATCCGAACCCAATGTCACAGCAAATGACAATGGAGAGAAGCAGATTTCCTGCCGCAAGCCATAGGCACATAATGGAGACAATGATCGAAATGTCGAAATCCGAAGCTGTTGATAGGGCAATTTTGTCGCAAGGTCAGAGGCTCGGTGAAAGAGATCCGATGTATACAAGAAATGAACAGGCTGGACAGAGCAGTGGGTTTTCTGAAAGAATCGAACATTCGCCATCCATAAACTATGCTACACATCAAAGCATGATGCAAAAGCCAAGAGGTTTTATTCCCCCAAGAGTAGTTAGCGGATCTGGAAGACCATCTGCTCAAGTTAATGTTCCTTTTAATAGAAGAGATGAACGTGTTGCTGTTTTAGGTAATGAACGCGTGATTGAGGAACAGCGAAGGCAAAGTAATGAAATGTCTTACCCTTCAGAGGCAATGTTTAAAAGGCAAAATGACAGTTCGTATAACCGTTTATCACCACGAACGATGCCATTCGGAGAGAACAAATTAGGAAGACCTAAACAAGATCAAGAACATGTTAATATCAACAAAGGTGATGCGATTCCCGCTCAAACAAATTACCAAAGAGAAATTAGCAGTGTTCAACAGCAATACACGAGGGGCAAATATTCCAGCGAAACGCCAAGGAGAGATTCGCTGTCGGGACATATTCAGAGAAGTCCGACTTCTCGTCCTGCTGGCGTTTCAAAACCTTCCCCAAGCGTTCCGCAAATGTCTCCCGTGTTAGGGTCTAAACCTTCCCCTAATGTTACAGTAGACAAGAAAATATTACCAACAAGTGAGACTGTAAGCTATGTCAGTCAGACCTCTTCTGCCGCAAGGTCAATTACTAGGGGAACAAGCGGTTTGAGTAAAACTAGTCACGGGAATGATTTCCTAAGTCAGTTGGTTATTAGAGAACTGAAAAAGACAGATGATGATATTGTAGTAAACCCGTTTGCGAATAGGTCTTTACTACAGGAATATGACAGGTCTGCGAATTCATCTCCAGCTCGCCAGACTGAATCGCATTCAAATGTGAAAAAGAAAACAGAAACTGTGGTAGATATAACTATCGAGGATAGTAAAGATAAAGTTGAAACGGACGAGCAAAGTCAGGGCGGCGATAAATCTAGTTACACGTTACCATTACAAATTGCTATTCCAGGACATAAATCTAGTTTCACACAACCAGCTCATGCCCCTCGGACTAGTGTTATAGTAGGGGCTAAACAAGAGCCAACAGTGACGAAAACACCTAGAATGATGTCAAGAAAACATATGATTCTAAGTGCATTTCAACAAGAGGAAGATCTCAAAAATACAGTAAATATTGATAAGGATGAAAAGGTACCTATCGAAAGTTCTAAGTTTCTTTCTAAACGTTCTTCTGAAAAGGAAAGCAATCAAAGCTTTCCCCCATCACCTAAAATGCCAATTTTAAGTCCACAGGAAAAAAACCGGACCACGCCCCTTGTGTCACCTGCAGTAGGTGAACCTCCAGTTTTAGAGGGGCCATCAGCGTCTAATGCCACCAGTACGGTCGCAAAACCAAACAAGGAGATGAACATGCTGGAAGAACAGCTACACAAATTGATCTCGGATGCCGTAAAAGGTATCAATAAAGACAATAAGGAAGCCGTTTATGAGACAGTGCGTCGGGAATTAAACACGCAACCTCAGGGCCATAAAGTGTTCCTTTCTCGACAGTCGTCCCAACAAAGAAACATTCCAGTAGCCAATGTTGCCCCTATTGTTCATGGTAAAAACTTAAATCAGTTAGAATCTACTGAAAAGGGTGGTGAGGATAACAAACTAGAGATTGAACTTGATGAAGAGGATGAAAAGATGGCTGAACTTGTCACACGATCATTGTTAGGGAGATCTTTTGAGTCAGAGAAAAAATCAAGAAAAGGTGATGAAAATAAATCTACAGATAAGCAAGAAAACACTGATATGAATAAAGAACTAGAAGGTGAGTGTTCAAATTCAAGCTCAATATTTCCAAGTTTACCCCATGAACATATCTTTGATGAAAATAGTGATTCTAAACGATTGTCTCCAGGTATAAAGAAACTCCTCATGTACAGGCATAGAGACATTCAGGAAAACAGCAGAAATGCAGATGATATTCTGTCCAAAAAATCTGATACTGAGCCAAGTGTTAGCACGCAAGTTAGTGCAAGCAAATCACCGAAAGAAGGAGACAAAGCTAGAAACGTGTTTGGAGCTTTTAGTGAAATTATTGCTCAAAAGTGCAGTGGACCTAACGACTTAGACGATTCTACCCGCTGGACGGGTTCTCTGGAAGAGGAGGAAGGCCATGCAATCCAACTGGTAAGTAGACCTTTATTTCGTTTTGCCTTTTCCATCTGCTTTAAGCGAAAGCCGCCATGTTGTCAGTTATATTAAAATTGTGTTTTCGTGATTAAGTTTTTCATTAGGTTAAAGGATACATAATTTATCCATACCTTTGCCGACAATTTCACTGCCTATTCATTCTTAGCGATCTTTGTGAGCAACTAAAAGGTAAATCTCACGACGCTGTAACTACAGTGTGTTAGATCTCGTGGGTCACCAAATGATACCGACAATTGTGTAACCACGCTTTGTTACGATATGCGTAACTTGTCAATGGATTTGGGGGTTCTTGGTTTGATCCCCTTCCATGACCAAAGTCGTTACAAAATGGTTTATCTGCATTGTGCTAGGCGCTCAACAGTTGTAATTCCGGGATTGGTTTACCTGGTGACAGGGTAATGTGAATGGATGTGTTATAATGAAAAATTATCTACGGCGTGATATCACATTGGGGTACCTGTCACATGTAGGCAAAGATCTCAAAGTGACACAAATACAGTCAGTTTGACGTTAACAAAAAAAAAAAAGCATATGTAACAGGACACTCGTGTTGGATTTATATGACGGATAAAGGTTGAAGGTGAAAAAAAAGGTGGTTCATGTCTGCGCACTTCATTCACGCTTGAATCTTCAAACGGCTTGATTTCATATCTTATTAAAAGTATGCTGAAAACAAAAATATGTAAAACTTTCAGGAAAGTATTCATGCTAGACTGATATTTAGAAGTTGTGACATATATTTAGTTTCGTATTCAGAGATTTTATTTAGGTTAATTTACCACTTTTTTTCAGGTGATTTTTCCTTAGCCAAAAACATTTTTTTTTGGCAAAAATTACTACTTATTTTCCCAATATTTTTTTTTAAAAAGAAATAATGTATGGTATTTAATGAAATTTGTGTTATTCTTATAATTTTAGTATTGATAATGAAACTTTCTTTGACATATTCAAGCAATATTACGATAATTTTATTGTAAAGGTAAAATTGTTTCCTTGTCTTATAATTTCCAAACTTTGGATTTATAACGCTGTTTTTACAACAAATAAGAAGGCCACGGGTAGTGAAAATAATATAGAGATTAATAATTGTTTGATGAACATCTGCAACACTCCCTTACAAATATATCCTCGAAGGATTGTACTGTATATTATTTTCATTTGTGAGGTATTTATCATAATGTGACCTTTTCAAATTGTGGTACCTAGCAACACAACTCCGACTATGAAGGTGACGATGAAGATTGCAAGGAACAACATAGGGTCAAACGCAGCACGCATTCCAGTACAAAACAACAGGTATGAACATATTGCTGCGCAGAGCTGTATATTTTTTCCTACTTAACATTATTATATTGATTCATTACAGATCCATAGTAGTTTATACGTACTCTATGGTATTAAAAACGCGTTTCACATCATTATTTTCACACGTCTCATATTTTCATTAGAGATAAAATAAAAGTAGGGCATAAAACATACACCTATCTATTGTTATAATTTAACATTTCTAAATTATATAAAAGCATTTCAAGGTAAGACGTTTTTAAGTTACTTGAGTATACGAATAATATAATTGTTTATATATGAAAACACATTCATTACTAAGATTAATTATTGTATAATGTAAACTATATATGCCAAAGCGGACATTTCATTTCATACATACACTATAAAGAACATGGGTCCTTGCTTATGATTTGAAATTAAGAGGCAAGTGAAATTTTAGAATAACTATACACGAAAGCAGTGTTGCACTGATTCCTCTGTGTAAAGGCAAACTTTTCAATAGATCTGATTTCAGGTAAAGTCCCTGTAATGGTTCCGCTTCATTTCGGACCTCATTGCCTTTTACGGAGATAACCAAGGTTTCCTAATGTTTCATTAGGGTTCCTGTTTGTCTTGGTAGAGGTTAAGTGGTCCACAACGTAGCGGAACCATTACAGGGACTTTACCTTAACGAAACCGTCACAAAAAGAAATGGCTTTAAACCTGTCTGAACCAGTCATCCGTAGAAATGATTTAAATGACTGCTGTGTGCAGATGGCTCCGATATTGATGTAAATTGTATGGAAAATCAAACATAATTGTTGCTTAATGCAGGTTTACTGCCCAATAAAGGTGGTCAATATTTAAGTAAACTGTTGTCACTTATTAAACAACGTATATAACAACATTTCTCTCTTTTTGTTGTTGTTGTTCTGCTTTGTTTTGAATACCTTACTTTCATTTCAATTTAACAGGCCGACCGGCTAATCAAGAGAGCGAGACACCGTCAAAAGGCCGGAGGTAAATACATCATGTTATTCAGTTATTTATTCATTTCTTTATATTGTAATTAATCGTCATGTGACATACCTGCCTTGGATTCATTGTCTCGATTATAGCTCTCTGTTTAATGACCTTTTGTTTTGAACCTTATCGCTTGCAATAGAGAGAAACAGAAACACTATAATTTAGCAGCTTTTACGATATGATCACGGCGCGGGTGTGATGAAGCAGCGCACCTCTTGTCACAGAATGGTGTATTGACGCAGATCTTGCGATATGATCACGCTGCGCTTGCCTTTGGGGTGGGTGGGGGGGGGGGGGGGGGGTAGGGTTATTGGTCTGTTCTGCGTGTTTTATTTATTACAATATTTATTAAACATTTGTATTATTGCGCAGCGCTTGTGTTGATAGTATTGCATTGGTTGCGATACAATGAGGTTGCGCATGCAATGGTTGAATGTTCGGGGTTGGGTGTTGCATTTCTTGCGATATTACGACGCAGCGCATACGGTTAATGTCGCATTTTGCTTTGCGATTTTGCGGTGGAGTGGCGCAGCTTTTGTGATGGAATAAAGCCTATTCATTATAAGTTTATCATGTGAAAATGTGTTTATTAGGAAAAAAAGTTTTTTGTTTTTTTAATAATTAAGAACGTTTTCAGTACATTATGTACCCATGTTTTTTTTTAAAAAATATGAGACACCAGTTGTATAAAAACCTGTTTTTATTATAAAGATAAATGGCGAAAATCGTGACAAGTCATTCATTGTATTCTTCTCTGTCCTTTGTTTGATAGTCAAGAGTAAACTATCATTTGGAAATCTTAATGCAAAATATTTATGTTCACTTTTTTGTGTAATTTCGACATCATATTAGAGGCATGTTTTTTTCATTATTGATGATCCATAAACCGATAACAGAACATAGTCTAGGGAAAAGATATTGCATATTTAATTCATCTCCATTGATTTATGGCTAAAGATAAAATCAAAATAAGCATAGTCGTATTAAACACTAATGGGATGCCAATTTTAGACTGAAATATTGATACATACAGCGGGCATGCGTGGGCGTGAAACACATAAAATCTGAAGATAAACAAACGGTAAAATAGCGATGTGAGCATTTATGACTGCCTTTAGAACCAGTGCAGACCAAAATCAGCCTGCACATCCTTTCAGTCTGACCATACTCCCCAGCGTTCGATATTCAGTCAATAAGTTTTGATAGCTTATGTTGCAAACCAAAATGAAGAAAGGACAAGTCCAATAAACTCAAAAAATTCAAAATTAAGCCTATCGATACCTTATTTTATTTCACATTATTGTTTGTGTTTCAGTCTTAGTATTATGCAGATTTTAAAACAATTTCATCCCACTGATTTCTCACAATGTTTTAGCAAATAACTATATTGCGTTTTTCTTGAAAAAAAAAAGAGAATATTTTTTATGATTTCGTTTGTGACTAAAGTATGAAGTGTTGCATAGAATTTCAACAGCTTTTGCACAGTGATAGGGGATAATGTACCAAACATCGAGTTGAAATCAAATGAGGTGTTGCTAGCCCATAATATTGAGTTATTTGTCCTTGAAAATGACAAAAAGATCTAAAAACTCATATTCAGGGGCAGATAACTCAAAAAGAAGCACGGAGACCCCCATTTTTATTCCATAGATTTGTTCCCAGTGTGATTCTCTATAATCATGCTAAGTTTAAAAAGAAATCTGTTCGCTAGTTTTGATTTTCCTTCTTTGTCGACATAGTAAAATGACGCAATTGTGACATACGCCCTTAAACAGAATACAAAAAAAAACGGTGGCTTCTAACCATATAAGCTTTGAAGCACGAACAAATTCAGCGTTTTAGTTTTCTTCAACATGAAAAAAAAAAAGAACAAGAGTAAGATTAGAACCGTTTCTTTTCCTAACTTCTATGGTCATATCAACAAAAAGGAACCAGTTACAATTTGTATATGATTGGGTGAGGGAAGGATTTGTACCATATATGTCTTCCAGAAAAGTATAAATTTTGTCCACACTATTTCTCAGAAACTATTGGTCAGATTTTCATTTAACTTCACAATACTTATAAACACAAAGAATATTTTCTTTCATGCTTGCTTCAGTTTTTTTCATAATCCCCCTTTAAATTTTTTTTTAGTATTTATAAGTACCAACACTAGTTGCATCTATATTTGGCATGTAATGATCAGCTTAATTCTTATTGAGTTATCGCCCTTTCTATATCTACTGAATATTTTTGTCTGCGATAAATGTATGAGTGTTTCAGAGCTCTACCTGATTTGTTCGTGTTTTTATTTCATTCCTTCAACTAATAATAAGATCGTCTCTGACACGGTCACAGTAACTGTGGCAAAACTGTAATGGGCGTTTTTATCATCTTCATTGATAGGTCTTTTATTTAAATTAAGTCTTATACGTATACATTTGTACATGTCACGTGAACGCCTCTATGTCATAAAATGATGATTAAGAAATGTTTACGTCACGATTTACTGCTTTCAAAGTAGTTATTATGGCTCCAGAATAATACCTTTTGTATTATGATAGTTGTTAACCTTTCTGTCAATTTTAGACTTTGATGAGACAAATATAGTGTCTACTCTCTAAATTCAAATGACATGGTACATGTACAAAACCTGGCGCATGGCCAACCAGTCATGGAACTACCCCTATTTGCTGAGGTCCAAGCAAAGGCGATATACTTATATTAATCTTTACATCTTTGGTCCCAGCCGGGGATCGAACCGAAGGAGATACTGGATAGTCCGGATCTGGCATACCCATGTGGTGAAATATAATTCTTTTAACTGGCTATGGTATCATGCCACTCTTCGATAGCGTGATATCACTCAATGAGACAGCACGATCTGTCTCAAGAAGTTGTCCCCATGTTGCTGAATTACTGAATACGTGACTCTTAAACCAAGACAGCAAACACTTGTCTCTATTAGTCAAATTCTTATATATAAAAAGGGCTTATATAGATATGAAAATATTTCCAAGAAACCCAGGATTGAATGTCATGAATCAGACATTTGGACATCAAGATGGTTTATAATGCTGCACATTCTTAGACAGATCTCCGTAAACAAAGTAAACTTGATCGATAAGTCGTGATGTAAACATTCCACTCTGAAACAGATAACGGACAAGATGTTATCAACATGCCAGTTTCTACATTGACAGGATGAGATGTTACATATATACTGTAATGTTGTCTGGGCCTCATATGGAAGACATGCAAATTACTATTACTAATTTGTGTTGTTATTTTGGAGAATGTCTTGGTCCAGTGGTACATACACGGCCTCGGACCCGAAAGTTGTGGGTTCGTATCCCGTTAGGGGCAAGGATTTTTTTATAACCTACTCAGACGCAAAGTACTGGTCCAACCCAGGAACCGTCGAGTGGGATTAGTATAAGTTGTAAGGAGTTGTTTCCTAGTCGACATAAAATAAATAAGTTTAAACTGATTTCAACTAATTGGAATGTCCCGGTTTCTTGGGAGCAGTGAGTCATTGAAATGTGTAATTCCCACTTTCCAGTTTTTCAATTCTAATACAGGTTCTATACATGCAGTACAAAAACCTCATTTACTTTTCGGGGAAGTTTTAATAGCAGGCGATTTAATTACATGTTCTCATTCATCTTAAGTGTAAACATCCTTGTAATTGAAACATGTCAGAACTTTTAAGATACAGCGAAAATGCAATTATCAGCATGCAGGATGTGAGTACATCCGCAGCTGCAGGAAATTATTGAATTGTCCATAATGGCGATATGTCGTATATATCCGATCTTAGGTTTTCTAGGAAATGCTGTAATATAAATATCACTTCGATAATGATTTAAGAGTCCATGTTTGAATAGATATTTATTTCGGATGAATATATTTATATTAGTGTAACTGTTTCAGAATCGTTCAGCACTCGTTTTTTTTTCCCTCGCTTGAGGGTCAGAATACCAGGAAAGTTCCTGGTCAGGATTGTCCGGTGTCAGGGTGTTACCAGATGTGGTATCATGCCCCTTGTCTACTGTGTGATTTTGAATTGATACAACACTGTATCTGGCCAATGTAGACAAAGTCTCAAAATGATTAAAATAATGTTGATGGGACCTTAAACGCAGGCAAACAAACAGTACATTTATATATACATGTAGAATCAAACTAGTCGTTTAGATCACACGATGTTCATTAGATACCCTTTAGAGTAGCATACTTATTGGCAGGCGTTCATAAATCACAATACCTTTTTGCACGGAATGTTTGCTTTTATTTTTATGTTTTAAAAGCAGACAATAAAAAAAATCTTAATTGTGATGATGATGATGATGATGATGATGATGATGATGAGAAGAAGGAGTAAAACATTGTTTTGAATGCGTGTGTTGTGTGTACTGTGTTTTGATGTTCATATGATGTATCATTTTTGTCTTCTTTATTTTATCTGATTACGTGCCAGTTTTCATTAGTTGATTATATTTGTATGTTAATTTCTCATTAAGTTTGTTTATTTCATTTTCAACTGCACGTGTTTTGATGTCTGCTTCTGGCTAGGTTATCTCCGGACACGTGCTGGCCTCTGTCGAAGAGGATCGCACCAGAAGGGTTTTGTGGATTTTATGCCTAAACTACTGCCACGTAGAACTAGGCCCAAACTTAAAGGTAAGAAGTTAGCAGCACTGCCTTGTAATGAGTATAACTTTAATAATCGGCACGTAGTATAACTGCCCTATGTTTTACATATCTATAACAATCGGGGGATAGACTAAGTGTCACTGCCTTGCGTTGATCATATCTGGTACAATCGGTGCATAGAGTCACTGCCCTGTGTTAAACATATCTATAACAATCGGGGGATAGACTAAGTGTCACTACCTTGTATTGAACATATCTGGTACAATCGGTGCATAGAGTCACTGCCCTGTGTTAAACATATCTATAACAATCGGGGGATAGACTTAGTGTCACTGCCTTGCGTTGATCATATCTGGTACAATGGCATAGGTTAAACATATCTATAACAATCGGGGGATAGACTAAGTGTCACTACCTTGTATTGAACATATCTATAACAATCAAGGGGATAAAATAAGTGTCACTGCCTTGCATTGATCATATCTGGTACAATCGGCACATAGTGTCACTGCCCTTTGTTGAACAGGTCTGTAACATCGGCTCATAGAGTCACTGCCCTGTGCCGATCATATCCGTAACATCGGCACATAGTATCACTGCAATGTGTTGATCATATATGTTACTATCGGCGAATAGACTAAGTCACTGCCTTGTATTGAACATTGTCTGTAACAATCGGCGCATAGTATCACTGCCCTGTGTTGATCATACATGTGACAGCTAGCTCAAAGTATCACTGTCCGTTAATGAGCTTATTTATATCGGTGCATAATTTTTGTGTCCTGTACTGAGCATATATATAAAACTTTGCCCATTCCGTCACTTCCCTGTTTTGAGCGTATCTATAACAATCAGCTTATACTGTCACTTCATTGAGTTAAGCTTATCTTTATATATCGGCACATAATACTACCTTCTGTAATGAAAAAAATGTCGCCACTGTCCTGTAAACAATGTACATATTGTGCATCTGTCCTGAATTTGATATGTTTACATTCAGATTACCAATTCCTTTAAAACTGAGAACGTTGCATTGAAATACCCACAGCAGTTGCAAACTCCTGTATTGCGAGCATGACTCCATTATCTTAATATTGATTGAAAGCTTTTGTTAACAATAGTATTGAAACAGGCTGACCCATTTTAGATGAATGATTATTCAAAAGTAAATACAGTGTAGATATATGTACTCAAACGGAAAATAAAAGTATTTAATCAAAACAGTATAGACTGAAAAGTGTAATAGTGATTTGTATGTTGGTGACCTTACAGTTACTAGTTATATTTAATAAAGATACAGAAAATGCAAGCATATAATTCATAGATTAAAACCCTTTAGTTATTTTCGTTTTGCACATTTACCGTAATATAAATAATTTTCATTGACCTTAAATTTCGTTGATTATATACCTGATGGAATTTCGTAGATACATTTATTCGTGGATCTATGTCATAAAAAACGTAAGATATATAGAAGAGACATGTTTCCGTAGGGATTAATATTCGTGGATAAAACACACCAAGAAATCGTCGAAAATTAGTGACCCACGAAAATCAGTTTCATGATGTACCGCCCTTTCTAAACAGAAATGTTAATAGTGATAAAAACAATGAAAACGAAGTTTAAAAATTAGTTCTTTGGTATTAAGCAATGAAAAACTAAATGCTAGAATCGGGCAAACTTTACAATGTTTTCCAGAATTGAGGAATGCTTTATACTAAAATCCTAGTATCAACATCTTTTCAGGCCTTATATTTTCCCACTTTATTTTCTCTTCATTTTACGTGTAATGTTTTATTCTATGTTTTTTACAACCAGATGTTGAAACTTTCCTTTCTAATTATCTAACACTATTTTCAGACTTTCCTGTTTAGGAGATTATTTTGGATGTATTACAAAATGCATAGTACATTAATCAAAAGAAAGTCGCATACTTCAAACTAAGCCTAACATGATTAATTTCTGTTTTACATTATTTTGGACTACATCTGTAAATAACCTTAGAAATCAATTTTCCGGAAATGAATGACTTCCTCCCGGTGGAATAGTAAATCACAAACATATAAATGATTTCAATCATGTATCATGTAGTTTATTTGCAGCTGTGAAAGATTTTCAAGATTTGATTATGTTGCTTTTTTACAATGATTAAACATATTATTTGTCAAATATCTAATTATAGGAAAGTCACCTCAACGGAGAAAATCAAAAAAGCGGAAGCCATACCCCATAGCAACCTCACCATCTAGTCACCAAGCGCCTGAGGGACAAGTGAATAAATATTCCAGCGTCTCCAGACGACAGCGGCGTGCCAGCTCTCTTGACAGAGAAACACGCGCCAAACAGTCCAAAGCGAAAAGCAAGCAGCTTTGTTACTCAGATAACGAGCTAGATCATACCGACAACAGCGAGCGGCTGGGTGACCACAAACCGGAAGTAGTAGGGGACGCTTGGCATAATGAGGATGAGAGCACAGATGAGGAATATTTTCAGAACTATGAAGACGACTTTAAAGATATTACGCCGCGAGCAAAAGGGCGAGCGGTCGTTTCAAAGAAATCCACGACTGTACGGAAAAAGAAGAGCTTTCATTTTCAACAAAAATACATCTTCCAAAGGAAACGAAAGTCCAAAAATCGAACGAAAGGTTTCGAAACGAAAGAACGAAGTGCAGACAAGTTAGATGAAATCTATAATTTTCATGAAGAGGTAAGAATACGTGATTATTAGCTAGTCCTTACATATTTATTCCTCCGATCAACAAAATTAAGTGTGTGTGTTGGGGGAGGGTGGGGGCTATATATATATATATATATATATATATATAAAGAAAGAAAGTTGTCTGTGACTCCTTGTGGTGATACATCCATCATTAAATTGTGATCATGTCAATCAGGCGTTTGTAGTAATTTTATAGGAAATGCAAGCCTTTGCACTTTTTCCTTTTTCTTTTCGCTCACCTGAGCACATAGATGGCCTTCGTCTGTTCATCATCGTCCATAATTAGTTTATTTGCACTCTAGCATCTTTATTTCTTAAGTTATCATCTTGTTACGACAACGATCTCGTCTAAGTTTGATTACGGCTGAAATCGCCTAATTAGGTCTGTAATTATGACCCTTTTGATATTAAAAATGCCGATTTCACTTTGTTGAACTCTGGCATCTTTATTTTCTTAAGCACCATCTTCAAACTTAATGACAGTGTTTATACCCATAAGTTCTCGGCCAAATTCGATTATGGATGATGTCGCTTATTAAGTTCAGGAGTTATGGCCCATTTGATATTAAAAAATTGCAAGATTTCATTCTTTCAACAATCATCTTCAAATTCATATGAATTTCTGTTTATAGACATACTCTCTCGGCTAGATACATTTAAGGCTGATTTCAGCCGATTAGGTCAGGAGGTGTCCTTGTAATATTAATTTGGATTTTTTTTTTTTTTTTTTTTGCTCAACCTTCAAATTTTGACAACATGTACTGTTTGGTTTGTGGGATTGAATTGATTTTACTGTATTTCTTCATGGATTATATATTTGGTACAATAATGCATTTCTCTGGTGAGCGTCCTCGGGACCATCTTGGCAGACTTGTTTGGCTTGGCATAGTAGTCAAACTTTTGGATCCCATCTTGTCACATCCCATGTTACAAAATGAAAGAAATGATTCAATATATGTTTATGGTGTTGAGTCATAGCGGGCAGCGAGGCTATTTATCACCTTCAGTCATAGCTTAAATTCTCGTAGATTCGCGTATATTCTCGAAGGCGAGATTATGCGTCTTCCTAGTCTAAACAACTTAATAAGGGATTTCTAGTTTAGTTTAATATTATTTTATTTCTTTTCATATATATACAGAAAAAGGGTTGGGGTACAAGTTCTACCAACTTAGATAATGCCCTCCCCTTATAACATGAATAACAAAGTTTGTACATAAAAGGTAATGGCATACAACATTACAATATTATATGACATTTTTATATAAGTTGCTTGATTATTTTTTGAAAAAAGTATAAATGGAAATGAAATAAAACTAGAAAGTAGAGATTAAACAAAAATAAACTGAGATGGAAGGAACAAAGAAAAAAAAGGAAATGAAGAGTGAATATTGAGAATATGGAACAGGAGAGAGAGAGAGAGAGATAAAGAGAGAGAGCCGCAGGCATAAATAATTAAAAAAAAACAAAAAAACAAAAACAAAAAAAAACACACAACAATAGGATGTCTGTAACTTAACAAATAAATGTGTCAAAATCTTTTTGATTTACTTATGAATTATGAACAGATTTAAAAAAATTCTCTAGTTTGATTAAATAGTTCATGGCGATATTCTTGATACTTTTCACATGTAAAAAAGTAGTGATTTGCATTTTCAATACCATCATTGCAAGAACAAAAGGGATTGTCTCTCAAGTGGTTGTTAAATAAATCTTCATTAAGATTACTACAATTATTTCTTATTCTAGCATGTAAAACACTTTCATATCTATTTCCTGTAAGATAGTACTCTGGTAATTTAATAGAAATTGAGTCTCTTTTAATAGCATTTTTAAAACTACAAAGTGAAGGCAGTGTTCTGGTATTTGTATCCAATGAATTCCACTGCATAATAGAAGATGGTATACATGATTTTTGAAAAAGTGAAGTTCTTGTTTTAATCAATGAAATATTTTCGTTGTCCCGTAAGTCATAATGAGATATCTCACCAACATAAGAAGGTACCAAATCATTAATATAAGAAGGGGTAAGATTATTAGTTACTTTGTACACAAGACATAATTTTCTCAATTATGTACTATTTGATTCTCATTAGTCTTGCGTGGGAAAGCTTTATGTTGTCAGGTTTAATTGATAATTCTAGAGTTATGAAAATTCCCTCTGGTTTAATTTAATATAATTATGCATAGTAATATCAACTCAAAAGAAGGATTGTCGAATTCTGTGTTGGCTTTCTTACGACTCTGTATCGTTGATTTAATACAGAGGCTACCGTAAATTAATGTAAGAAAATTCATTCACATGCTAAATCAGAAAGTCAGAAATGGACAGAATAGCAATGAGCATAAAACATACACAAATAAATGAAATATCTGAAATAAGTGCAAATATCAGAACATTTTCCCTAAATCCATTCACAGGAATATGGGTTAATGACTTAACAGAAGTAACCGTGACACTGCTACAGAAATTGAACACAAACAAAAGAACGTTTTGCAACATTGTATCTCAAATTCCATGGAATCCATTAGTATTGTCTAAAATGTCAAATAAAACAAAGTGCATAAAAGCATGAAAGAAATTTACAAAATGTATTTGCAATTAGAGATTGGCACCATAACGGTTGACTAACAAATTTTATTTTCTGGTACCATTAATCAGAGACAAAACAATAAGAACTGTATGGGAGAAAGTTATTAAGTTGCGTGTACGAATTTGTAGAAAAGGGTTGTCTATTGCAAGTACCAGGTGCATTAAAGTCAATTTAAATGGATGAACCAAATTTCATTTAAAATGAAAACATTTAGCAGTACCTTAGGCGAATTAAGACGCTGCTATCAATTCATACATAATGGATTCCGTAGGAAGAATAATTTCCCCAGAAATGTAAATTTGCAATATAGACTTAATTGTTTTCCTAACCACAGAGAAAATGTTAAATATCAGATTAAGTAATTGCTACATCAGTTAAGATAGCGTATGATTAATTTTGCTGGTATAGAAAGTTTACTTCATTTTTGTTGATACAAAATTTCGATTTTTTTTGTCTAATTGCATTATTAAGCCGGGCGGTTTTCGTGTCTGTGTTCATTTTCCAAGTTCGTTCGTCCGTCTGTCTGTTTATCCGCCCCAACCGGACTATCGCGTTACGCTCCTTCGCGTATCTAAGTTTTACAATCGTTGCTTAAGGATGTATTGTCAAGGTTATGAGACAAAAAAGAGGCCTGTAGCTTCAGCTAATGTAATACCACAGGGATCTAAGTGTCAGAAAATGCAGCTTGAGGCTGTAATTTTTAAGCCAGTGTTACTGTCTGAAATAGGAAATACCTTCACTCATTCGCAAGGGTATACAGCTGGTTATTTTTGCGAGTAATTTATTTTTGCGATGCTGCGTGTTCCTTTGATTTTATCATCGTCGACGAGTTCTAGATAGATAAGGAGTATTTTTATACTACTAAAGATCAATTATTATTCATTGCAGAACAGAATAGTCAAATACTTTGATGGTGAAATTTGATTCAAGTTTTACATGAGATAAATGCAAAACTGATTAAACGTGTCTCAAGACGAAAATCGAATCCAACTTCTTTAAAAGCCTCAGCTTCTAAACTAGGATATGGTAATACCTTTTCCTTAAACATGATAAAGCAGTAACGTCATTTTGAAATATGGACATTGCTCTGGGACACACTTTCTGTTATGTAGGTTAATTAATTGCGTGCCTGGTTTACGTCATAAGCGTTAAGATTGTCACAAACACAATACGTGCAATGACGTTATCTCAAAAGTTGATGCCTTTGAAAACCATATTTTTAGTCCCCTACCGGTGTTAACACCGTAGGGGACTATAGGTTTGCGGAAATGCCCTCTGATGTCTGTCTGTCTGTCCGTATGTCCGTCTGGATGTCCGGAAATATGGATCCCATGATAAATTAAAAACCGTTTAAGATAAGATTACGAAACTTGGTATATGAATAGATGGCAGTATGGAGGTTCTGGTTTTCTCGGACCAAAAGTCTTGTTGCTATGACAACGGAAATATTATGCACCTCATCGGTAGGGGACTCATTTGTTGCGTGCAACACCAGTTACTTGTTCATTATTTATTTTAACCTTTTTTCTCGGCCTGCCCATTGCACGCACTGTGTAGGTTCATGTATTTTTATGAAAAATAACCTGCTTGTAACCTGCCTCATAGTTCCGTCTGCCTGGAACCAGAGATATTTTTATGGTGATTAAGCGAGGAATTTTGCGGTGGTAATTTACATCGTTTATAACAATTATCGTGCCGGGTTCGTGAGTCTAATTTACACTGTTTTCAAAATGCTTCAGATTCCTAGATTTATTGTAAACTAAAAAAAGGGTGACCGATTTATCTCTGTTAATGTCAGTTGGACTACTCTTAATCATGTCTAAGGGTACACATGTATATATGCGTGATCACTTATATCTGTACACATTCCAGCACTGTTCTTGTTCTATATCACGTTTATTTGTTTCTCCACCCGAGACAGATATAGTGCTGCCACACTGCAGCATGACGCCGTAGACAAGCGGCATGATACCACGCCCTATACCATTAGTAGTAGTCCCTACATGGCCAGGTACCGAGTGTGGTAGCATGCCACTTTTCTACAAGTAAAACCGCAGTGAAACAGTGCTACATGTATAAACACGTATGTCTCATGACACATGAATACCCAGAATGACAAAAATGTGTCGATGGGACTTTAAACGAAAGAAAACAAACAAATAGAAATCCCAGTGTATTTTGATGGCATATATATATAACGACATTATAGAGTAGGCTTTCTATACACAGGTATACTTAACAAATCGTGAAATACTCTCGTTGGCATAATTACCTCAGTGAACTAAATGTACCTAGAAACTATGCATATCGTTTCAAAAGGTAGCATGCACAAACACATCCGACGTATAGGTTTTGTTAACGCAATATTCACTTAATTTGCAAGCATAATAGTCCGCTTTGTTTTGTATTCCGACTTATACAAATGTGAATATTCAAAAATGCTTACTGGTCACAATGACACGTCCCTTGCTTGCGACATAATGTAGTTATTTGAATAATTCAGGCCTCGTTATCGCGATTTTACACTCAAACTTAAACTACGCTCATTGGTAATTAAAGGGGTTTGAGTATGATACTCAATCGTAGTTCCATCATTTAATTATGATAATGGACCATTTAGTGATCAAGGAATGATATAGTAAATGCAAGCCTTTATTAACTTTGATCAGAAGAGCCTGAAATTCCCAAGTCAGTGGATGCTTGCATCTGCACTGAAGTCGTTTTATGCGTTCGAGGGACCATGATTATAATTCAATGATGGATGTATTACCTAAAGTATTTTCGAGAACACGGTGCCCTGTGTATCCTCATTGCGTGGTGCTCAGCATATCAAGATATGTCAAGGATTTGTTGGCCCGATGGCAGGATAATGTGACTAGGTTTGGGTATCATACCACTTACGGCCCGATACTATACCGAGGCAGCACTTTATCTGTCTCATGTTGGCACATCCCCAAACTACTGAAATAAAATATATATTTAAGATTACTACATTCGTTTTTAGCTCACCTGAGCACAACGTACTCAAGGTGAGCTTTTGTGATCGCCCTTCGTCCGTCGTGCGTCGTCAACAATTTGGCTTGGTAACACTCTAGAGGCCATATTTTTAGGCCAATCTTCATGAAACTTGGCCAGAATGTTTGTTTTCATAAAATCTTGGATAAGTTCAAATTTTGGGTCATGTGGGGTCAAAAAGTAGGTCAATATGAAAAATCCAACATATGTTGCTCATTTATAATCAGGCGAGCGATTCAGGGCCATCATGGCCCTCTTGTTTCTTGTAATCGTGCTGATTTACGTAAATGCTGCCCGTATAAGAGACATCGTTATCTACAGTGTATTTAAGAATTTCACCTTTATATAAGTATATAGTCTTAGGATATCATAATGGGGCCAGAGTATATTTCTCACTCATTATCTTAGAGAGCTCAAATAACTGGTTTGAAGAAGAAACATTTCTTCGAAATTTTAGATCTATTTCAGATTTATTTTTTCAGATAAATATGTTCTATGACGACGTCTGCAGAATGTAGTCTGTCAAACTAAAGTATTGGATTGGATCTCTAAAACGTCAGTTATCCTTGAGTGACGTTTTTCTTTTAAACATTAGTATTCATTAGAATAAAAATGACGCCTAAGTCTTTTCAAAGACACAGGCTATGGTTAAAATATCAAATTGGTGTTGTTTTTTTCAATGATGTAATCAGTGAAAATGATAAACTATACTTTTATGCTGTTTCAAAACTTCTATTTTGATATATATAATTTTTTAAGGGTCATGATCTTTTACCCTTCCCGTCTGCTCCGAGTGACCTTGGTATCCATGGAAACATTCCAATCCCTGCTGAAGTCAAACGTTTAGCGGTGAATAAAGATACTGGTGAGACGCTACTGCACAGGGCGGCCCGCATGGGATATGAGGTAAGCATGACGTCACTTGACGTCATAAAATGTTCTTCTAATTAGGGGGTTCGTTTTTGGTGTGTTTAATTTTTTTTTTTCGCAGAATAATACACGGTGTTAAGTGCGGAAGCCAATGGCCCTAGCCCTAAGTGATTAATTCCAAAGCATCTTAAAGCATCTGTAGTATATAACAGTCCGTTAAAACATGTTTTACTGTCTCCGTATGATAAAAAAAGAGGACGGATGTTACTAATTGAATCGTTTACTATGTTTAATATTTTGACCGCTGCACTAATATTTGAACATAATAATAATAATAATAATAATAATAATAATAATAATTTGTACATCATATAACCGTTCCACTTTCTCCATTACTTAAATCTTCACCAATTTAGAATATCTATTACTTGTTAAATTAACCTAATCACACCTGGTAAGTTTACCTTTTTGTACTTGTGGCTGGCACGATCATGACCCACTTTTCGTTTAACTGCCTGCAGTATGTAAACTCCACTCAGCCGACAATCGCTTTTAACTCATCCTCGCGCAATTTTCCATGCTGAAGCGGGGACGTATTCCCTTGAAATCAATACGATTTGCATCATTCAGACATTGCCCTATATATTTTTCCCCAATTTCCTTAAACGAATGTCTGGTATTGATGTGTGCTTCCAAGTCACGTGACCAAATTAATTTCCCCAAGTATCGTCTGCAACATTTGCCGAATTCCAGCACCTTTGCAGTTCTGTATTTTCTCTAGGTTTACACGGAAAACAGTCTTGGAAGGAAAAGGCAGACGTCTCCCGCATGAACTATATCCGGGACATGTAGCAAATGCTGACTTAATTGATGTTTCGAAAGCCAAGCTAATGACAATATATTTTTGTTTTGTTTTTACGGTATGTTTGGAAGTAATCGTTAATAAATGATAAGGCTGTTTCTGACTCCCGCAGCAGTAGATTGAAGTGCCGTTCGAAACTTGGTACAGAAAACAGAGACTAAGCAATAACTATAGTATTGATTTAAGTTAGACAAATACACTGCTAGGCAAGATGACCTTGTACATTTTGAATGTACTTTATTAGTCCATGGGATGTTTTACAAGAGAACATGTTTTTAATATGTCTGGAACGTCACTAGGATTTGAAAACTGGGAGTCCTCCCATAAAATATATATTAAATGGTTGCTTTGGAAATTTCTTTACAATCGGGAGCATACCTAGCGTTCAAGTATTACTGATACTTTTGGTGTATTCCTCTAATTAAATTACCCAGATATTTCATAACCAAATATTATCAGTTTTTAAGTTTGCCCTCCGCCTGTCTGTCCGTCCGTCTTTCCGTCCGGATGTCCGGAAATATGGATCCCGCTATATCTTAAAAAACCGTTTAACATAATATTATGAAAATTGGTATATGAATAGATGGCAGTATGGAGATTCTGCACGTCACATTGTTTTTGTTTTTTTCTCGGACAAAAATTCTAGTTGCTATGGTAACGGATAAATTATGCATCTCACCGGTTGGGGACTCATGTGTTACGTGCAACACCAGTTACTTGTTTAGGTAATAATTCATTTAAAAGTAGTCGTGTCATCGAATATATCGCAAAACAGGAAGGAGAGGATGCGTCTGTACCCAATTTAAGAATTTAAGTACTACTGACCGCTTATTACCGGCGCAATAGCTCAGTGTTAAAGTGTCCGCTTTGAGTTCGGGAGATATTGAGTTCGAAACCAAGCGGTGCACATCACCCGGTGACCGTGTCAAACCAAAGGAGTATAAAATTGGTACCAGATGCACCTTTGTTAGGCACTCGGAACATGGGGTTGCTATGGGAACTCGGAGTATTCAGTACTGGTTCTACCCAGGAATTTGTCTGCCGTATATCGATGTTTTGTACCGGGCACGTAAAGGAACCAAGGGGTCTATTTTCAAAATGAGCTAGGACATCACACCTGGACTCCCTTGTATTCAATCACTTTCTCTCCAGTGCTGTCTCTTCAGCAAAAATCAGGATTCATACGTGGGTAATCCTTGACCGCAAGGTCTAAAATTTTGCCATAATAGTCAGACAATGATTGCTAGCCATTACAATAGAAGAAGAAGCATTGTGGGTTGAATTCGACATCAAATGAAGGGTTTTGGAGAACCCCATAAGATAAGGATTTATATCGATTGACAAAGCAGCCATGAAATTTGTCATCATCATCGACAGTTACATAAGCCTTGATATACAGAGACAGTAATAGAAGAGCTTACCCTATAATCATTACATTCTGAAATAGTTCCATTAAATCTTAGACGGTTTCGCTAGCCAAATGGTCGGAGCATCCGCTGCGCCCTCATTATTGGGGTGTAATGGGTTCGATTCGCGGCCATGACGTGACATACCAAAGTCGTTAAAATGGCACAGTGTATTTCTTGCATGACGCTCAACATGTAAGGTTTATTCTATGACTTTTTGGCATGTTCGTGAAGTTAGCAGCCCAGCAGCCGCCAGCTTCGCGCTACAGGGCTGCCAACTTCACGAACATCTTGTTGGCATATTGTTAGAACAATTTTTCTCTGTATTGATTGTTAAACCGGTAAGACATCGCTAAACCTTTTAGTATTCCAGCTGGCCTGAGGTAGGTCGCTGGTTCCACCTTGGTTTCCCATGCACTCGTGTTCACCCTCTATAATAAAATAAATCTCACTTTATGACTGAAATCTTGTTACAGCGACGGTAAACTCTTTCACCTCTCATACATAATTATATACTAAACAGAACGGACCCTCCGCAGTCTTCAT
>CM037793.1:26095817-26145817 GCA_021229015.1 Solen grandis | reverse complement strand
TAGTTTTGTTTTTTTTTCAGCAAAAGAAAAAAGGACACGGAGTACGTATAAAATGTGACTTGTACGTTTGCCGATGTATGTTAACATCTACGTGAACGAAATGAATATCATCGTTGAGGTTTGTGCTTTCATATTTGATTTTGTCTGCTGTTTTATGGATTTATATTTTATTTAAAGAATAAATGATTGACAAAGATAAGTTAATTTTATTTAATAATACCTTTTATATTATTTCTCCGATGTTAGAATAAGAAAAATGACAAATACGATTATTTACTTTAATCGATCAGGCTAAAAGAACATGTGTATATATCACTATAACCACGGTTGCGTTGATCCACCGATGACTAGATCTAACTGGTGTTCTCCTAGCCTGTTCTAGTCACCAAAGTTCGACTGAATATTTATTAAAAATGAAGCTATTTCCTTTTGAAAATTGAGGTCCTACGTCGCTGATTAGTTTCTGTAATATTAAAATTCTTATATAGAATATTGATTGTCTCCCTTTATTAAGTGTAGTTTTGCATAGTTGAACATATCATGGGAATTATAACAAAGGGTTTGATTTAGTTAGTATATACGAAAGTCCATTGAGCTCATTTTCGTTGGTAAAAAAAAAATCGCGTTAAAACGTGGAACTTTCGCAAATTAACGCATTAGTTAAGCGTTATAATGCGAGAAACTTTCGCGAAATAACGCGATATTTTCGCGTTTTAACGCGAAACTTTCACAGGTTTCACACCCAGTTTTGTGATTCTGACATTAATATAAATGGACGAAATGGAAAACACCATAGTATATTTTATGATATTTTTTTTCCATTTATTTGTTATTTGTTTAGAATACTAATTATGTGTGGATATACATTGTAGATAAGTGAGGATATGTGCATTTTGATAATTTAGAATATAAAAATTGGGTGAGAAATGTACGGCAACATTTATATTCAAATGATTATGATTATATACAGGACAGTCAATATGTACCAAATCCTTATTCCTTTCCAAATATATTACTAGATAAAAGGATAGTCTTTTGCAAAATTTGTATGCACGGTGTTGAAATAATGTAAAATTATCATGCTATGTGAAATTCAAAGTGACAACAATGTTGAGTTGAGTGCCATGTAAATTCAATAAATATTGACAAGTTTCGGAAATGTTCAGCAAATTTTAGCAGTTCTGCACATTGTCTTATGGTAAAGACAGGGCGTTATTATAATATACCTAGAGAATATAGAGATTGTCCATACTATGAGTGTTATCAGGAAGATGAATATCATTTTATAAGAATGTATTTCCATTTAATTAAAAAAATTTTAAAAAATGACATTAAAAAATAAGCAGTGTTTATATTTATGCGACTATAAAACTAGAAAAGAAAAAAAAAGATTTGTGACAGTATTTTGGATAATGTGTTTAAACATACTCATATTTGCAAATTTATATACAGTGTTTGTATAACGGAAACAATACATGAATAATAAATATATATAAGGTGTGTGTGTGTTATCATCAATCCTGTTTGTCTATGTTTAGTAATGTCAGAATCACAAAAGTGGGTGTGAAAAGTATTCGCAAAAGTATCGCGTTTATTAGCGAAAGTTTCGCGTTTTAACGTGATTTTTTTTTATCAACGAAAATGAGCCCTATGGGCTTTCGTACATATAAAAGTTTCTTTGAATCAATTTGAGATTTGTTCTAATAACTTAAATCCAGGCCAAAAGATACAGAAATCTAAGTATATAGTTTGCTCTGTTGAGACTGGAGTGTGCAATGCTCATGTGATAACATTTCGTCCGCTCTCAAACCAATGCACAGAATTAAATTCTGCTTAGAACCTTTGATAAGCTCATGATCATATACTGTAATTACATGATTTTGTTCCCCTAAAAATAAATGAGTCCTGCAGCTGGTGTGCAAGTTTTTAGCTCACCAGAGCACGTCAACCTGCTCACGGTGAGCTATTTGGATAACCCTTATATCCGCCGTCTACAATTTGCTTTAAAAGACATCTCCGCTGGGTATAAATTGTTGAAACTTGGTATGAATCATCCTTGGGTAAACCTCCACAAAACTGCTAAAATAAAACTGATTTATGAAATGCAGAACTCTTGTTTCCATGGTTACTAATACCATTCTTTTTTAAAAGCTTTAAGAATTTAATTTCCTTTTGCCCAAATCATTACCTCATGACTGTTTATTATAATTGCTAAAATAAAGTTGATCCCTTGAAAAATTAGGCACCCACTGGGTTGGCCAGTTTCGTTTTAAACTCAGTATAGAAAATTTCTTAAATCAATTTCGCTGAAACTAACAGTCAGAATTCAATTTCATTTAGCACAAATGGTCACCTAATTTTCTCTACAATTTTTGCTAAAATGAAGATGATCCTTGACAAATGCGCCCAACAGCGTTGGTTTAAGTTTCCTTAGGGAGGTAATCAATATTTTATTTTAATATTCTAAATATAGAGTATTGATTAACTCCCTTTACAGAATTCATTTTTTTGTATTGTCATTAATATCAATATCATGGAAATTGCTTCAACGTGTTTAATATACTGTTAAATCATTAATTTTCGTGGGAGACTAATTTTCGTCGATTTCGTGGAGGGTTACATCGACGAATATTGATCCCCACGAACACTTGTCTCTTTTATAGACCTCACGTTTTCTAGAACATAGATCCACGAATAAATATACCCAAATTTGATTTTACAGTATGTTATAAGTTTCTTTGAGTACATTGTAATAATAGCGAAACCAGCAATTTTTTTAAAGATTTTTTTTAACTTTAAACCATGTCAAAAGATTTGTGCTAAGACTATGTACATGAATAAAAGATAGGATTTTTTTAAGATATACTTATCTTTTGAGTTGTGGATGTGCTTTGCTATGTTTTAAAGTAAGTTTTGCAACAATTTACATAATAGCCCGTAGTCCTATACTGTCATTGCATGGTTTTGATCCCCTAAAAATAAGTCTTGCTGATGGTTGGCTAATTCTTATTTAGTCTGTATATAATCTTTGAAATTGTATATTTTTATATGAAATTTTAATCAAGGTTCAACTGAATTGTTTAAACTAGCTGATGGTATTATGGTATGATTGCTAGGGTCATCAGTGCCCCTCTTGTTTTACTGTATTCTTGTTTTAAGCGGAAATAAATCTGGTCCGTTTAAATGGTATAGGAGTGGTGGCTAAATTAAAAGTTTTTCAATGTATTTTAATCGGTCAATAATGTATTAAATGATTTTACTTCATTGTTGCGTGAAGTAGCAGATCCATTATTTGTTAAGCATTATACTGTATATAATAAACTTGTATTTTCTGATAAGCCAGCGTGCAGTGAGGCAGAGTGGTTTGATAGTGAATGTGAGAGAGCGAGAAGAACGTATTTAGATTCAATGCATGTTTTCTTACGACTTAAAACAAATTATTGCAGGGAACAATTTTGTAAATTTAAGAGAATCTATAAATCTTTATGTAGAAAAAAGAAAAACTTGTTCACCTTAAATAGAATTCAAGAAATAGAGAGATTGAAACATTGTAAACCTAAAGATTTTTGGAAGTACTTTAAAAAGAATAAGAATAATGGAATTTCAAACATACCTATAGATGAATTTATGCATTATTTTTCAAACATAGGAAATGGGTCGAATGATTTGATTAATGATGAAGTCTTACATTTTGAAAATAATCACAATTTTAATAATTTACAGGATAGTATAGATGAGCTAGATGCACCTATAACTATACAAGAAATAAGAGATGCTGTTAAATTGTTGAAAAGAGGAAAAGCAATAGGAGTTGATCATATTATGAATGAGTATTTTATTGAAAGTATTGATATTCTTGCAGCGCATTTATGTGATCTTTTTAATAAAATATTTGATACTGGTCATTTTCCAGATAAATGGACTGAGGGCGTGATTATACCGCTACATAAAAAGGGTGATAAAAATGACGTAAATAATTATCGGGGCATTACGCTTGTTAGTTGTTTTTCTAAGTTATTCACTACAGTGCTTAATAAACGAATTGTATCATTTTGTGAAAGCAATGATGTTATATCGGATGCTCAATTTGGTTTTAGGAAAGGAAGATCTACCACTGACGCACAGTTTGTATTGTTAAATATTATACAACATTTTATAAATAATAATATGAGATTATATTGTTCTTTTATTGATTTAAAAAAGTGTTTCGATACTATAAATAGAGGAGCATTATGGTATAAGTTACATAGAGTTGGTATAAGGGGTAAAATACTACGTATATTTAAAGATATGTATAATAATGTTAAATCTTGTGTAAAAAATTGTAATTCCTTTTCAGAATATTTTCAATATGCTCTTGGCCTAAGACAAGGAGAGATTAATTCGCCGATCCTATTTTCTCTATTTATAGATGACCTTGAACTTTATTTACAGGATGATGTTAACTCAGGTATACAGTTAGATGATATAACGATTATGTTGCTTTTATTTGCAGACGATATGATTATTTTAAGTAAGACACCAGAAGATTTACAACATAAACTTGACTTGCTATATGATTACTGTATTAAATGGGGATTAGAGGTAAATACTGATAAAACAAAAGTGATGGTATTTAGGAAAAGGGGCAAAATTCGTCAGGATGAATCATGGATTTATAATGGTATAAGTTTAGAAGTAGTTGATGATTTTAATTATCTAGGAAATGTTTTTAATTATACTGGAAGTTTTTTGTTAAACCAAGATTATTTATGCGGTAAGGCAACGAAAGCAATAAATGTTCTTTTAAATAACTGTAAAAATCTTCCATTTAAATTGGATACGTTGTGTCAATTATTTGACTCGTTTGTAGGATCTATAATTAATTTTTCTGCAGAGATATGGGGTAATACTAAGTCTAAAAAATTGGAATCAATACACTTAAATTTTTGTAAGAAGATATTAAAGGTAAGAAAGAATACGTGTTCCACAGCTATATATGGAGAATTGGGTAGATACCCGTTGTATGTAACTCGTTTTACTAGAATTATAAAATACTGGTTTAAAGTTTTAGCAAGTGATAACATTATTTTTAGAAAAATATATACATTAGCATTATCTGATTGTGAAAAAGGTCATATTAATTGGTTGTCAAATGTACGAAAATTGTTAAATGATTTTGGTTTTACATATGTGTAATGATCCAATGTCCATTGACCCTAATTGTTTTATACACACATTTAAACAGAGAGTTCTTGATAGTTTCATTCAAAATTGGTATGTAAATAAAGAAAACAGTAGTATGTTGAGTATTTATAATCTTTGTAAAATAAGATTTTGTTATGAAAGATATATTGATTTAATACCATCACATATAAGACCAATATTAACTAGATTACGTATTTCTGCACATTCATTAAGGATACAATCAGGAAGATATAGTAGAAATTTTATTCCTAGGAATGAGCGTTATTGTCAACTTTGTAATTCTCGTGATATTGAAGACGAGTTTCATTTTGTATTAAAATGTCCTTGCTTCAAAGATGCTAGAAGGAAATATATTAAAAAATATTATTATCATAATGCTAGTATGATAAAATTTGTTGAATTATTACAATGTCAGGATAAGAAAATTTTAATAAATCTTACACTTTATCTACAACAAGCACATGTTATTAGAAATAATATTATTAATACTATTCTTTAACCTGTCTTGTAACTACTGCTAGGAAGACTTGTTTGATTTACATCCGTGGGATTTGAAAACGACATAATACTTTCTACAGCCTTGCTTATTTATTTTTCTCAGGCTATATTTATTTAATAAATATAGTTAACAAGTATGGAAATAGTGATCCATAGTAATTTACTTCATTCAGATACTTTAATCATTATTTTACATCATGTAGTACTTTACATTAAACTAAAATGAATTGTTGTCGTATTTAAGTATTTCATGCAAAACCATTGTTCACGTGATTATTTATTTATTTTGTTTATTGTGATGTGAATATAAACGATGTACGTATGTACAAGTTTAAATAAAGTATATGTTCTGTTCTGTTCTGTATTTTAACAGGGAGATAAATTTAGTCAAAATGGATTTAGTTATGACCCATATTGGGAATAAAGCCCTTATGATAGTGAACAAGTATGTGAAGTTTGATGAAAAAGATTAATAGTTTAGAAGTTAGGACCAAGGTTTGAGTTTTCACGATAACGACGACACCAGAGTGATGACAATAACTCTTTATTAAAAAAAAACAACAAAAAACAAAAAGAAAACACACGAGCTAATTAAAATAGAAAAATAATTAGTACAATGTGAAACACATAAGGTCGGTTGCCACACAATGTTGTGTCACATTGCCCTTAAAAGTCCTTACACACTATGATTCCTTAGACTAACTGATTTTATACCGTTCAGAAATAACATATTTTAATTACATGTTAATCACAAAAATATCTTTTGTTTTAGAATTATATTTAATTTAAAAGATAATTACTTTAACTTTAACGGCAATTTTTGTTTCCAGATATGCATCAGGTCTTTAGTTGGTAATTATATGTTTTCTTTGTTTACTAGATGGTGGTTTCTTTTATTGAATTACACAATTTTAGTTTCCTGACATCTCTTCTGAAACCACTGAACACAATTTGATTAAACTTTGCAGGGATGATCCTTGGGTAAACCTTCAGAAAAGTTGCTAAAAGAAACTTAATCTTTTTAGAATACTGTTGCCATGGCAACGGAAAGAAATATAAAAACTTAAGAAAATCATATCCCACAAAACTACTGGACAGATTTCAATGCGTTTTAGTACAGATGATCCCTAGGTAATCCTCTACCAAGATTGCTAAAAAAATATTCCGATCCGTAAAAAACATAACCGCTAGGGGCGGGGCTAATATGCCATCAATGTTTAAAGTGAAAACTTCAAACGACATTTCCTCTAAAACCGCTGGACAGTATGTGATTAAACATGGCAGGGATGATCCTTGGGTGAACCTTTTTCAAAAGTTGCTTAAACAAACTGGATATGTGTATAACTCTGGCTTTCATGGCAACAGAAAAAAAAAAATGAAAACTTTAAAAATCCTCTCCTTCAAAACTACTGGACAGATATCAAAATGTTTAGTACAGATGTTTCTTGGGTAACCCTATACTCAGGCGAGTGATCCATAGCCTCTATGGCCCTCTTGTTTATAGAAAATGTCAGTTGTGAAAGTGAGACCCAAATGAATTACCTCCAATTAATGACCTTTAAAAACAGGACTTACTGTCAATTACTTTGAAACTGGGGCTTATGGGTTTGAATCCCTGTAGGGTCGATTCTTTTTTCTTTGCATTTTTCTTTCTGATCTCTCTGATCGATATTTCTGGATCACTCGAATCAAGTTTAGAAAGAAATCAATGGGCTGAGTCTCCGTGTGCTGCGTTAAGCACATACTGGAACAGTAAAGGAGAAAGTCTGGTGACTTGTAATAAGGCTTTTTTTATTGATTTCATATCAAATGGTCATTGCAGCATATAAAGGTCGAGACTATTTCAATGACCGCCATACTTTTATGTTCCGTATACCAATTAGATTAACCAATGATATGTAACTAGAGGTTGTGAACTGCTGCACTTCATGTACATGTATAGCGCGCCACTGGTATGCGTCATACAATTTCAATTATAGTATGTTCCCGCTACGCAAAGTTGCAGTGTTGTCGTTCGTTGTGGTCTGTGACAACGTCTATAATAAAATAATTATACATAAATCAGATAAAAAGTATTTTATTTATGTGAGATATGTGAAAAGATTATCACATGCCTAAATAGGAGCTCGTCATGCAAGCATAATTATCTATTGTACAACGATGGTACGAGCAAACAGATTCACATAAAGCTAGGTCATTGAATTGGATATCCGGCATTGAAATTCCCACGATCACAAAGCTCAAAAAAAAAATGCAAGTGGTTTTAAACCTACCTCGCAAACTTCATATTCTACTCGCAATTTGCCGAAATGCGAGTGTTGATTTTGAGCCCAGAATCTATTATTATGCTAGCGTCACAATTGCTAAATTCCGCCGGCCGATTTTAGACATCGGCAGAGGCGTGATGTTGGCTGCCGCCGGTCGATATTTTACACATCGCTGAGAGCAGTCACATATAACTGCCAACAAAATGCCGCCTGTCGGAGGCAGTTGGTTTCAAAGGCTCGCGGGAAACGTGACACCCCAAAATATCCGGCAAGTGGCAGTTAGGTGGCAGGGACGGCGGCAGCTAGAATTAAACTGCCACCGCCCTGCGACCTGGCGGGGGACAGCCCATTTACAACTGCCGCCGGTCGGCGATTGAGCGATCTAGCTGCCACCGCTCTACGCCCGCCCGATAATCTGACGGTGGCAGGCCGATTTTCGGTTGATATATAAATCATACCTTGTGGTCTTGATTTCTCATAGTTGTAAAAGTTGTAACATCACAATACGCGGTCGAAGGTCAGTGTTAATAAGGGAAAGGGCAAGGCGCCAGCCCCGAAGAGAAAAATACAGGAAGGTCGCCATCTTAACTCCGCTATTCTTAAGTCTCTTAGTCGATCTGGTGCAATTAAGAACGCCATGGGAACTGTTATGTATGGTAATAGTCAATTCATTATAAACTAATGTCTGGTAGTCTGAAATCGGCAGATCGCAGTCCTGCCACCTACCGACACTGACTGCCGCCTCCCAGCCTCCGCGCTGCCACCGGCCGATATATTGAAATCGGGCGGTGGCATGTCGGTGGCAGAGCGGTGGCAGGCCGGGTGCTGGAGAGTGGCAGTTAGTTTCTAGCAGTCACCGGCCGATTTTTGTAGACTCATGAGGTCTCGATCGCGGAGGAAAAATCGCCACTTGCCTGCCACCGCGCGAACAAAAAATGCACCCGCCCTGCCACCTGCCGATTTGCAAAAATAGAAAAAATCGCCACGACGTCGCCAGAAATTTAACTTTTTCTTAAAATCTCAGCTGCTTGCTGGCAACGTCTAAAATGCCGACTGCCGCCGGCCGATCGTAACTGCCACAGTCCTGCCACCGGCCGATATTTAGTGAAAACTGGCATTTACAACGTCGGCCGGCGGCATTTAGTGATTTGTGACGACAGCATTAGTTAGACAACCTAGTCAACCATCTCCTTCTCCCATTTCTTCACTGTTTTTATCACTTGTGTGTTAGATCTATGTGCTTTCTTTGGTTTGTTGATTTCAGATCTGTGCTAAGTTCATTGACATCACGAGATTTATTTAAAAAAACTGAAAATCTTTTGTTTTAACATTGTTCATTTGATGATCGAAATCATCATCAGACGCATTTCCATTGGAAACCGAGACTAGTGTAAAAACAGGCTTCCGAGATCGATACGAGTGTGTGAATAACATTTATTGATTGAATATTAACATTAATATCGTAATTTTAAACTTTAATAATTAGAATCATAATTAGAAAGTAATGTAGTATCAAGTATTAATATTCATTAAGGGAAATATTATGAAAAAACATATGTTTTAACATACATGTACATATGTGTCCGCTTGTTGTGTACCGTAGTTGACAGACTGGACCCGCGTTTTATTCTAGTCATACAACAATTTACCGTTGTAAATTTCGCTTGTGATACAAACAAGCCAAGATTTTGATGATGTTATTGATTATTTTATTGAAAATATCTTATTTAAGAAATTGTTTAAGCCAAAGTTTTCAATCACAATTAATGTTAGTAGTTTAAATGCAACTCGGAAATTTCATTTTCTACTCGCATTTTACCGAAATGCAAGTGTTAATTTTGAGCCCTGCCGATCAGTCATAATATGATGTGTTGAAAACACTGCAATATGAAAAAAATAATGTTTTATTTTAATGTTGTAGTTTGCTTAATTCTAAAAAAAAAAAAAAAAAAAAAAAAAAAAAAAATTTTAAAATTAAAACTTTGAAGAAAAAAAAAGTATCACAAATATATATTTTAGCGCTAATTCTAATAAGTCATCCTAAACACCGGATAATATTTTGTTTATCGTAGAAGACAACACAGCCGTTTCTATTCTTTCTTTTTTTTCCAATTCTCCTTAGTGCCTACTACCTTATTAGTTACACCGATATAAGTCTTCAAAAAATCATATTTATGCCATTTTCTTAGTGTTTTAAACGTCGTTGTTTCTGTTTTTGCGTTTTTATGCTCCACCAAAAATAGGGGGAGGGGTATAGATTTGCCTTTGTCCGTCCGTCCGTCCGAAAGCTTTGGGACACGCACAACTCCGAAAGTATTTGTACTACAGACTTGATACTTCATGACTATATTATTCAGGACATGTACTTGCGCACCTGGGTATTTTCATCGAACCCCCGTTGAAATTGACAGAGTTATGGACCTTTGTTTTTGAAAAGTATGTAATTTTATGCTTGTGACGCACATAATTCTAAAAGAATTTGTACTACAGACTTGTAACTTCATGGATATATTATTCAGGACATGAATTTGTGCACCTGGGTATTTTTTACGAACCTTTTTTAAAGTTGACAGAGTAATTGGTCTTTATTTTTGAATAATACGTAATTTTATGTTTGTGACGCACGTACTTCTGAAAGTATTTGTACTACAGACTTGAAACTTCATTGGTATATTAATCAAACATGAACTTGTGCACCTGGGTTTTTTATGCCACTTTCCCAAAAGTGAGGCATATAGATTTGTCTTTGTCCGTCCGTCCATCCAGTGACACAGGTAACTTTTAAGGTATTTGTGCTACAGACTTTAAACTTCATTGATAATATTACTCAGGATATGACTTGCGCTCCTGGGTGTTGGCCTTTGTTTAGGAACGGGTGGGGGCATCTGTGTCCCCTGGACACATTTCTAAGTTGTGTGTGATTCCTTCATGAGAGATATTTAGCTTCCTCTTCGAGACCTAGTGTTTGTTCCTGTAGATTTTAAGTATAGATGCATTTGATTTCATGTTTTATTGTTAATCAAATGGAAATCTAGGATTGAAATTCAAATTCAATAAGACTGAACGAAATCAGGAAAACACTTTTTATTTCATAAAATAAATGCACGTTTAAATGCTTTCCTAGATAGTGATTTACTTTATCGAGACGCTGACAAATAAACATGATTTTATTCATAGGTATTCAATATCTAAAACGAGACGTAGTCTAGACATATAGCTAAAAGCCATACGAAAACATTAACATCTTTGTCATTTCGTCGAACAATATGCCTGATCCTGTAGAGCCTGGAGATAAGAGATTTGTCAACTTCAATCGAAGCCCATTCTAGAAATGAGCATGGCGTCAAAATAATGCAACACGACTTAGGAATCGTAGTCATGGCAACGATGTCTTGCGTCCATAGGAAGTATATAAATGTATTTTGGACGTATTTCCGTCTGCTCTAAGTAAATCAGATATGGTAACATGACTTCCTAGACGATGGTCAATGAATTCTGCTTTAAAGCTTGACTTCACTTTTAGCTCACCTGTTTCACCAAAAAAAAAAAGTGCTGGTTGCATTGACCCTTTGTGCAGATTATTCAAATGATGTGGGAGCACAAAAAAAAACGACCTTTAATGCATTAGCGAGCAGTTTTCGTAATTGTATATAGTGAAAATTGAAAAATCTTCTGATAGAGGAATATTCACAGTGAAAATGTAGTTATTTTATCTTATCTGACAGCTTAATCAAGATTGGTAAGAATGTGTGTCTGCTTAAAATCGCTGATGGGATGAGTTCACGTAGGGTCAAAAAGTATGTCACTAGGTTCAACTTTCGGGAAAGCTCAGGAAATCCTTGTTAATAGTCTTATGAGGCAACATATATTGCCCAATCCTAATGAAACATTGGTCAGAATTTAGTCAAGTGGTGTCAAAAGGTAGGTCTCTAGGTAATTTTAAATAAAGAAATAAGGATAGCCGTGTGGTCTCACTAGAGGTCACATTTTTTACCTAACCTTCATGGAACTTTGACAGAATGTTTGTTAACATGAAATCATGGGTGAGTTCGAAACTGAAATAGAGTCAAACAGTAGATTATCATTCTCACTGCCATCTCTGAAAAACCTGAACTCTCAAGAGGTCACATTTTTTGGCTCAATCTTAACAAAATTTTCTCGGAATCCTTCATTTTTTTTTTGTCTCCAGTACATCCCAGATGAGTTGAAAATTGAGTTATTCGAGGTCGAGTCCTTGCCCGGGTTAAACAATGGATGTTCCTGTTTTACCTCTGATAGGTAGGCTTGGTGCAGGTAAAGACGAAACGGGAACCTTCACAGGCAAAATAAAACATCAGTAATTATGTGCCCGGTGACCGCCATGACGATCCGAGGATCGGATAACAGCGTCACATCGGGTCCTTGTCATCGGTTCGTCGTTAACTGCATTGCAGACCTGTCACTTGGTACATGTGTCAGTATCTAAAAGTATGTCCCTGGGCATGACACCCGGGATTTCTCAGTCCGTCGAGGCAAAGGCGCCATGCTGCAAGCATCGTTGCCTAATCCACTGGCGGTTCAGCTCCTTTACTTCTCGATGTGAACATAGGAGGAGTATTTACCTCTTGCCCTAATATTTACATAGTGAGGGTTTAGCTTATGCTTCTATTTACTGACGAAAGAATAGTCTATCTATCTGGTATACGTATTCGTTTTTCGTATTCTGTAATTTGATTAAAAATCAACGTACCGCGCCAATGCCCTAATGTATTATTATACATTATTTGAAGAAGAGCGATATGGCATCATCTCTGAATATTCTGAGAGTGTGACACAGAGCTGCAAAAATTCCTACCCTGGTCTAAAAACAGCTGAAAGGGGTAACTAAAATGTAAAAAGAATTAACGGCTGTTCCAGCTGTGACTTCACCCTTCTAAGTAGTAATGGGCTGACTTACTCCGATAATCGATTTTGTTCGCTGCTATCTCCGGAATCTACGAATGGCGACCGACATGTCTTGTCGCTGACATTTTTCTTTTACATTATTTTGCTCTCTGAAAGGCCGTTGAAATATGAGAAATAAAAAAAAATCGCCAACCGCTTTTTGTTTTCGTTAGTTTGCCCTTTTCGAGAATAAATGGCTCTTGCGTTTACTTTCCCGAGTGAAAATGCGCAGTAGACCGTCATTCAAAATGCCATACATTTCTTCGGCTGCGCCCTAGGCGACGAAATCATTTATAATTATCCAGGAAAGTGGTCGTGCAGGTGCTGGAAGTACTTCGGATTTTATATAACAAAATCGAGCCAACCATCAAAACACATGCTAGACATGCGAACCGCCGTCTGCAACATTTGCAGGAAGATATAGTGTAATGCCCTGGCATTACTTACCGTGATTCAAACTACTTTTATGGTCATATTCAGAATGTGTTTATTAGTCCCCTACCGGTGTTCACACCGGAGGGGACTATAGGTTTGCCCTCCGTCTGTCCGTCCGTCTGTCCTTCTGTCTGTCCGCTCAAATCTGGATCCCGCGATAACTTAATAACTAAGCAAGCTAACTTGATGAAACTTGGTTTATGACTAGATGGCAATGTGTAGATTATGCACGTCGTTTTATTTTTGTTTTTCGACTAAAATTGTGGTTGCTATGGTAACGGAAATAGTGAAAATATGGCAAAAAATGGGATCCTGCGATAACTAAGCAAGCTAACTTGATGAAACTTGGTATATGACTAGATGGCAATGTGTAGATTATGCACGTCGTTTTATTTTTGTTCTTCGACTAAAATTGTGGTTGCTATTGTAACGGAAATAGTGAAAATATGGCAACAAATGGGATCCTGCGATAACTAAGCAAGCTAACTTGATGAAACTTGGTATATGACTAGATGGCAATGTGTAGATTATGCACGTCGTTTTATTTTTTGTTCTTCGACTAAAATTGTGGTTGCTATTGTAACGGAAATAGTGAAAATATGGCAAAAAAAATGGGATTCCGCGATAACTAAGCAAGCTAACTTGATGAAACTTGGTATATGACTAGATGGCAATGTGTAGATTATGCACGTCATTTTATTTTGTTCTTCGACTAAAATTGTGGTTGCTATGGTAACGGAAATAGTGAAAATATGGCAAAAAATGGGATACCGCGATAACTAAGCAAGCTAACTTGATGAAACTTGGTATATGACTAGATGGCAATGTGTAGATTATGCACGTCATTTTATTTTTGTTCTTCGACTAAAATTGTGGTTGCTATGGTAACGGAAATAGTGAAAATATGGCAAAAAATGGGATCCCGCGATAACTAAGCAAGCTAACTTGATGAAACTTGGTATATGACTAGATGGCAATGTGTAGACTATGCACGTCATTTTATTTTTGTTCTTCAACTAAAATTGTGGTTGCTATGGTAACGGAAATAGTGAAAATATGGCAAAAAATGGAATTGATTGCCATATTGAGTCAAGGTGGAGCCGGTAGGGGACTTTATGTGTTGCATACAAGACCAGTTACTTGTTAATTGTATTTTGCAGCAAAAACTGGTTACCTACACAAAGTCTGACAGTTAAACTGCTTGTTTTATCGGTACAACATGTCATAGTTATGCGTGTACCAGGGAATTCTCCTTACCTTACGGTTCCACACAAGCGCTCCATATTTCATTTAAATTATACTTTTTACCACGCTAGAGCTGGTAATAGTGATTTATGTCCGGTTGGAGATAGTTCTAAGCTTTAATTCCTATGTTTCCATCACCTGACATTGTTTAATTCCATATAAAAACCTCAATTTGTTGTTCAAATGTGGCCCTCACTGTTATGTTATTGGAGGCGGCCATATTGAATTATGCTATTTGCGGTGGTTGCTATGGACAACCAGTTATGTATAAATAACTGTCAACTTTAAAGCTTGTTTCAAGACATCTATTCTTTAACATGGCCAATGTTATAAATTGCAGGAAACGCTCCTATCAGGTGCATATCATAAAATTTAGACATGTGTTATTATATTTATGTAAATTTATAAAATACTACTGTTTAACAGTATTTGCGCAATTTGCCCATAATCCTTGTGGTTACAACACACTTGTGGAGCGTCTTGTGAGTCCGCATTTATTGTGGACTGAGTGTGGTTTTTGTGGTGTCCACATCTGTGGCACCGCATTTAGTATAAATACCCGTGCACTCGTGGTGTCGGGGACTTAAGCATTTCCTTTCACCGGTAAGGTTCATTTAATGTAATTTTCTCATATTTTTTAGTTCACCTGAGCACGAAGTGCTCAAGGTGAGCTTTTGTGATCGACCTGCGTCCGTCGTGCGCCGTCAACAATTTACTTTGAACGACATCTCCTCTGAAACCGCTGGGCAAAATATGATAAATTTGGCAGGAATGATCCTTGGTTGAACATTCACAAAAGTTGCTAAAATAAACTTGATCCATGTGGAACTCTGGTAACCATGGTAAAGGAAAGAAAAAAATATGAAAACTTTAAAAAAACATCTCCTTCAAAACTATTAGCCAGATTTCAAACTATTTATGTACAGATGTGCCTTGGGTAACTCTCTCCCAGGATTGCTAAAAATGTTCCGATCGGGGAAATAACATGGCCGCCAGGGGCGGGGCTGATTATATGTATATACTGAAATCTTTAAACGACATCTCCTCTTAACCGCAGGACAGAATTTGATTATATTTAGCAGGGATGATCCTTGGGTGATGTTTCACAAAAGTTGCTAAAATAATTACGATCCTTAAAAAAACATGGCCGCCAGGGGCGGGGCTAATTTGCCTAATATATGTTAAGTGAAATCTCTAAATGACATCTCTGAAACCGCTGAACAGAATTGATTTAAGTTGGCAGGGATGATCCTTGGCTGAAGCTTCACAAAAGTTGCTACAATTAGCCCAATCCGTAAAAAATATGGCTGCCAGAGGCGGGGCTAATTTGCTTTATATGTACATGTATACATGTATAATGAAATATTCAAGAGATATCTCCACTAAAAACCGCTGGACAGAATTTGATTAAATTTGGCAGGGAGTATAATTGGGTGAAGCCTCACGAAAGTTGCTAAAATTATTCCGATCCACCAAATAACTTGCCCACCAGGGGCGGGGCTAATTAGCCTTATATGTATATAGTGAAATCTTTAAACGACATCTCAGAAACCGCTGGACAGAATTTGATTAAATTTGGCGGGGATGATCCTTTGTTGAAGCTTCACAAAAGCTGTTGAAAATATTCTGATCCGTAAAATAACATGGCTGCCAGGGGCGAGGCTAATTTGCCTAATATGCATATAGTGAAATCTTAAAACATCTACTCTGAAACCACTGGACAGAATTTGATTAAATTTGGCAGGGAGGATCCTTTGTTGAAGCTTCACAAAAGCTGCTGAAAATATTCCGATCCACGAAAAACATGGCCGCCAAGGGCGGGGCTAATTTGCCATATATGTATATAGTGAAATCTTCAAATGACATCTCTGAAACTGCTGGACAGAATTTGATAAAACTTTGCAGGGATCATCTTCTTCAAAACTACTGGCCAGATTTCAAATTTTTTATACATATTGATGTTCCTTTGGTATCCCTTTACTTAGGTGAGTGATCCAGGGCCATCATGGCCCTCTTTTTTAAAGGTTAACTTAAAAGTTAAGATTAATTCGACCAGGGACTGATATGAACCTCGACCGGGTATAAACTCAGGGCGTGCGAATAGTAGCAGAATGCATGGATACCAGGATGTTAGCATAATGTCGGAGCAAGAACCCCAGTATGGAGGGATGAGATCTAATAACCAGGGTCATAATTACAACTTGAATTCGACTGAAGGAGGGGTTTACCGGGGATGCGATAGACGTTATGATAGGGGAGGCGTGTATCGGGGGCGCAGTGGTGACGCAGGTAGAGGACGGACCTTAGGGGGAGATACCGGCGATTACTTAAAAGGAGGACTGGTTGGTATGGATTAAAAGATTTGAGGCCATAGCCGAAGGTATGGGTAGAATGATGACAATAAGCTTGATCAGTCGCTTCCTCGAATGGAAGGTCAAGCTGCCCAGTTCTTGTTTCGGCAATTACCAGAGCGAATTTTGGGCAGTAGCAGGGAACTGTTATTGAAATGCACCATCGCTTTCGCGTATTGGAAAAGTCAAGGTCGTTTGCAGCTTTTTTCCGCCGGCGCAACCAGAGGCCTGGTGAGACCGCAGAGGAGTATGCGGCTGATTTGAAGCTGTTATATGCCAAGGACCATGGGTACAGTGACAGAAAGACCGGGTAAGAAAATTTAGATAGTTCCAGGACGGACTCAGTGATGAGGAGGTACCTTATGGGGTGGAATTCCACAAGGAACCTTAAGCGATAGATGAGACATTTTACCATGTGGTTAAACTTGGAATAACTTGGGAACCGTTGACAGAAAATACAGGTCAGCTAGGCGTGAAGAGAGCGGGGATGACAACCCTAACTGGAATATGGGGAAAAACTTAGTACTAAGAGTTCCTGAGAAGGGGACCTGAGGGATCTAAGTGACATAGTGGTTTGGGACAAGCAGGCACCACTTACATTCAGGTAGAAGAAACAGAGACCAAACAAGAGGATGTCTTGATGATAGTTTTAGAGAGGCTGGAGAAGCTTGAGGCAGGTGAAAGACCGTTGCGACCGAGGAGTGAGATCGGTCAACGAAATGGCGATGCAGATGAGTGTTTTTATTGTCATGAAAAGGGACACTATGCCAGGAACTGTCCTCAAAAGAGACGCCAGGGGAATGAAAGGATACCCCGAGATGGGAAAGTTAATGAGGGACATGATGGCATGTATGTAAGAGGCAGTATTGAAGGGGTTGACCTGTTGTTTACGGCAGATTCGGGTGTACGAAACAATTGATGAAAACAAGAAGCAAAAACTTGTGAAGGCGGGAAGTCTTCGTGGGGCGAATGGTTCGCTGATAAATGGGCTTAGAAGAGCGGAGTTCAATTTGAAGCTTTTTTGTAGCAGATATCGAAGATGAGGAACTCTTAGGGTTCGACCTTCTGATTGTTGGGGACTTTCTTCTGAGCAAGGGCGTGATAGTACATGATGGTACTGAGATACCCTGTGAGAGGATAGGCCATGAGGGAGATTCTAGAAGAGTGGGCGTGGCTGACGATATGCTGATACCTGGAAGAGCAGAGAGTTTGGTGCATGTGTACATAGAAAGGCGAGAGATAGATGACTTGGTTAGAAGTCCCGGATATATTGTTGAGCCGAATGGGATTTTCAAAGAAAGATATAAATTAGCCATGGCTTCGACACTTGTTGATATTAATGGTAGTCCTGCGTGCAAGGTTAGATACTGAATCCATTTCCGGATGACGTGTCGCTCAAGCAAGATGCATGTATCGGGGTTGCCGAGAAGGTAGAGAAAATCGTTAGTGTTTTAGCCGAGAGAGAGCATGATAGTGAGGTAGATAATCTATGTAGGGTCAGAAGGGTTATGTTTCAAGACATGGCGAGTGAACAGTATGTTGTTCAGGTAGCTGAGGCATTGAAAAGGAGGGTGCCAGGTCATTTGAAAGAGTTGTATGAAATGTCAAAACAAGGAAAGAGTGAATATGAGAAGGATCAAGTGAGGATGTTACTAGGTAGGTATAGCGATAAATTCACAAAAGATGAGTGGGACATAGGCTTAACCAGTCTGGCAGAGCATACAATAGACACGGGAAGTGCGGCCCCGGTCAAACAAAGACCAGGACGTGTGCCTATTGCAGTTGCATCTGAAGAGAAGGCCGTAATTGAAGTTCTGGTTAAGGAAGGCGTGATTACCATCTAGTGCCACCGTTGCATATATGCAACATTTTCATTCTTAGCCCTTACCACTTTCTTAATTTAATATTTGACCCTTCATTTCTTTGATTCCTGATAACTATATTGTTTTTGACCTTGAAACATGATGACATCATTCTTACCTACTTATGACATCACTTTATGACATCATCAAAATGGCTTCCACCACTGTGGATTTGATGGGATTTTAGCCGGAAAATTGAAACATCAACTTTCATCAAATAAGGTAAGTATTTTTATTTAATTATTGCAAAACAGCAGTATAAAGCTTACAAAAGACACATGTTTAATTTGTTTTTCATTCCAAACACTGACAAATTCATAACATTAGTGTAAAATCCAATGTTGCATATATGCAACAAAGCAATGTTGCATATATGCAACAAAGCAATGTTGCATATATGCAACAAAGGGCTTGATATTTAGCTATTGCATATATGCAACATCGGTAGTTTGAGAACATTTTGTTAGCTTTTTAAAAATATTTAGAAAGTTGTTGAGAAAAGATTATTGATTTAATATGCTCAGAAATGTTATCTAACATTTGTTGCAACCGAAGTAATTTGCGTGTTTTATAACCTATAAAGACAGAATATGTACTGCAGTGAATGTTGCATTTCTGCAACGGCAGGCATAACAATTAAAAAATGATATGATTTTGAATAAAAGTATTCACTATTTCATTATTACTCAAGGCAATATGTATTTAAACTGGTAATCATATAAAACATACCGTTAACTAAAAAGAACAGATTTGAGAAACTGACGTCTCTGATTCATTTTTGATTCTCACAGTTACTGATGATTAAAAACAGACAAATATGAAATTACGACCATGGTTAGATTCACTTGGAATGTTTTTTTGGCAATACCTGGAGAGGAAAATCAATCTGTAGACGAAAGCATGGTTTAAATTAAAGAAAAATCCACACTCAAACAAGACATTCGAGGTAAAACCAAATCCATGGGAATTAAAAATATGGGACATGGCTGGAGCCTCTGGTATTCTGTATGATTTTGATTTATACCGAGGTCCTTACATGGGAAAGAAACCTACGACTCACTTGGCGTGGATGGTGATGTAGTCATGAAGTTGGTGTCAACACTTGACACTGGAAAAAACTTCAAACTCTTTGCAAATTCAACTTGTTGAAGCGCTTAAAGAGAATCCATTTGGTATATTGGAACTGTTCGTGCAAATCGCATGGAGGGCTGTCAACTTTAGTCTGAAAAGGATCTGAAGCGGGAAGGGCGTGGTTCAGTTGATTTCAAAGTCGTAAGTATATCGAACATTATTGAACAGCGTTGGTATAACAATAAGGCCGTTGATGTTGTGTCCTCGTTTGTAGGTGCTGAACCAATTGGCAAAGTCAGGCGGTGGGACAAGAAGTTGAGGCGGTATGTTATCAATAGACCAGCAATATTGAATTCTATAATAAGTTCATGGTTGGCGTGGATTTGCTAGACTCACTGACATTCCTTTATAAACAGAAGATGAAATCAAGGAGCTGATACATGTAAATCTTTTGGCATACCGTCATAGTCGCCGTTGCCAATGTCTGGTTATGGTACAAGAGGCATTGTTGACTTTTGCAGACAATACCAATGAAACTCTGCACTTTCATGAATGATGTAGCAACCTCTCTTATTGAAATTAGAGTAATCGAAGTGGGCCGTCTATCTCTATCACCACCAGCGGAACCAACAAAGAAAAAACCAATCAAGAGGCCAATCGATGATTGTCGCCAAGATGCCGTGGGTCATTTTCCATTTTGGGAAGCCAAGCGAGGGAGGTGCAAATACTCTTGATGTGATGGGTACACATTCCTAAAGTGTTTGAATTGTGATGTTCATTTATGTTTGAACAAAGATAGAAACTGCTATACTGTTTTTCACATGTGAAGAGAACAGTCTAACTTTCTAAGTCACGACATTTATTCCACAGTGTTTGATTTATTGACTTAGTTTAATATGTCATTTTTAATCTGTATTTGATATGCTAAGTTCGATTCTCACTTGCGACAGTCAGCAATAGTGGAATGGCCTTGAGCAAGCCACACCTTCTGAAGCACTAGTACTTAGTTACTACACTTAGGAATCATGTTTAAATGAACTGTAACCATGCTACAACTAAAATGTTGTTGATATGGTGTAAACTAAATAAAACTCAATGAAACTGAATTAGATTAAATAAGACTAAAATTATGAACTATGAATGAATTATGATTTTCTCTTCGATTTTGATTGAATAAAAGCATGTTTTATGTTCAAATTATGTTGATAGTTTCCCTTGTTTGGGAAATAAATGTTACAAGACAGTAGTTTAGTTAACTTACTCATATAACACAAAATAAAAAATGTTGCATATATGCAACATTTTCTCAGAAATGCAACATGTTCAAAAATCTAGAAAACATGACATATCACTTAAAGCTGACCATTTATTCAAATAAAACTTTACATAAAGCCAAAATCCTCAAATAATTTTTGAAAAGGTACATAGGAGTTTGGGCACTAGAGGGTTAAAGAGAGCACCTCTCCATGGGCAAACCCGATTGTCTTCGTCCTAAAGAAGTCTGGAGCTGGCCGCCCATGTGTGGACTACAGTAAAGTCAATGCAAGATGTCTTTCCCCTGCCAAGTGTTCAAGACTGTCTCGATGCGGTTGCAGTTATGGATTTGTTTAGCTCATTTGACCTGACATCTGGATTTTTTTCAGATCCCAGTCAAGGAGGAGGACATTCCGAAAACTGCATTTGCATGTAAATTCGGTCTGTTTGAGATGACTAGAATGTCCTTTGGTTTAAGTATTAGTAGCAGCACCTTCCAAAGAACAATAGAGTTAGTCCTTCAAGGCCTTCAGTGGCTAACCTGCCTTGTAAACATAGATGACATAATCGTGTATGGTGCCAACTTTGATGACCACCTGAGCAGAGATGATGAGGTCCTGAGTAGAAAAGCTAAGGCTGGCCTGAAGTTACGACCTGAGAAATGTCATTTGCTGGAAACAGAATAGAATATTGAATTAGAGACACCTCAACAGTCGAAAGACGTCATTCAGTGTCTAAAAACGCTTAAAATTACGATACCTCACAAAACTATACACAAGTGAATCCCGCACAGCAGAAGAGTAAACACGTTTAATATATCACGTATGTAAAATCAAAGCTGGTTATATATACCAACGTCTTTAATAAAAGCGATCAAGGAATCAAAAGAAACAGTATTAAAAAGGTCTAACATAAATGTCACATTAAAAAAATTAGTTCTAATAAGATTTAAATCAATACAGTAGACTAAAATATGTTTGATTGTATACGGTTCCTTGCAATGAATGCATACAGGTTGTTCTTCTCGATTTAAAAGATAGGAGTGAGTCAAACGAGTATGTCCTATGCGACAACGATTGATAACACATTCCTCCCTACGCACAGCGCGGGAAGATGGATACCAAAAACCTAAGGATGGTTGAATAGAATGTAACTTATTAAATTGAGCGTTGTCCCAACTAGATTGCCGTTTTGAAAAGATAAATTTATTACCTCGAATTCCCATATGACTGGGAACCCAACAGAATATAATTTGTTTCGAAAAAGATAGGTGATGATGTTTAATTAAAATATTAATGTATCGGACCGAATAGACGATACCGCATGTAAAGCTAACTCAATAGCTTTTGCTTCTGCAGAGAAAATCGAAGCGCCATCCGGTAAACGATATAATTTTGTGTAAAAGTATCTTATGACTTTACAAAAGGGTACGTATTGCCATCTTTAGAGCCATCTGTATAAATGTCATAATGGTCTCCATAAGTAGACCTTATTTCATTGAACTTTGATTGAAATAAAATTGGATCAGTGATGAACTTTTTAGAATTGTGAAGACTAAGATTAACTTCAGGTCTTTTAAGTGTCCAAGGTGGAATTTGTGGGACTGATTTCGTTTTAATGACTTTTATGTCAACTACTAAACCTGAAATAAGATTCTGAGCACGCAAACCCAAAGGTTTGATAACCTTAGGTTTGCTCTCATATAATGTTTTATAGTTAGGGTGAAATACGCTATCATAAGCTGGATTACTCGGATTTGATTTGAGTTTTGTAATATACTGTCAGGTTAATTTTTCTCTACATAGATATAAGAATGGTTCATTTGCAGCTACATAAAGGCTTTTAACAGGAGATGTTTTAAATGCGTCAAGTGCCAAGCGAAGTCCTTGATGATGAATTGTGTCCAGTAACTGGAAATATGATTTTCTGGCTGAACCATAAACGACAGCCATAGTCAAGTTTTGAGCGAATAAGAGAACGGTATAATTTCAAAAGGAATCGGTATGGGCGACTACTCTCATTATGTTAAGTGCCTTTGGACATTTATTCTTCAGGTATTTTAAATGGGAAATAAATTTTTTGTCGAAAATCACTCCAAGAAATTTAAAATTCGTCAACGACAGGAATAGGAGTACCATCCAGCGTTAAATGTGGGTCATCGTGATGATTTCTTATTTGACAAAAATGCACACACTGTGTCTTTGATTTAGAAAATTCAGATGCCCATGTTTGTATTTTATTAAGACATTGTTGAAGCTTCCGTTCAATAGTTTTCATATTTTTGGATCGTAGCAAATTAAAAAGTCGTCAACGTAAAGAGAGCAATCAACACCAGGATTTAAACATTTAACAATACTATTAATTTTAACAGAGAGAATACATCCTTGTGGAACTCCTTGCTCTTGACTAAAACAATTGGATAAATCGAACCATATTTGACTTTAAAATTTCTGTCTGATAAAAATTTTTCTATAAATGGTAATGGGCCTTAAGACCAAAATCATGCAAATCTTTCATAAGACAATGTTGTTTCTGCCTTTTCCAGGTCAAAAATATACTTACTAAATGTTCCTTTTTGACAAAGGCGTAACGAATAAAACTTTCAAGTCTAATATTAAATGATCAGTTGTACTTCTCTGAAAATTTGTAATTAGGTTATTAGATTCTAAGAACCAAACAAGGCGGGCATTAATCATTCTCTCTAGAGTTTTGCAGATGCAGCTTGTTAAAGCAATAGGTCTATAATTAGTGGGGTTAGTATTATCCTTTCAGGTTTTAATATAGTCATATTTTTTTAAGGCGTCCTGAAGTTCAGACAAAGAGAACGGTTTATTATAAGCTTCATCATTAGATAAGTAAAATTAAATTTTTGCTTTTCCGATTCCTTTTTGTGTTTCTGAATTCCTTAGAGTAATTCTTAGAAGACGAGTTTTTAATTTTCATTCCGCCAATAAATTAGAAATACTTTTTTTATCAGAGACCTCTTCATTATTTTGGTCATTTAAAGAGTAACACAGGAATTTGATTTGTTTTGCCCATTATTGCTGCAAACAGAAGTGACTTTTCTAGGTCACATTGTTTCCAAGAATGGGGTGCGCCCTAATCCCATAAATGTGCTCAAGGTAGCAGAATGGTCATAGTCGACTACACATAAACAGGTGAAGCAATTCGTGGCTACTGTCTTCTATTACAGGCGCTTCATCAGAGATTTCACCAAAATAACTGCACCTTTGTTGGGGCTGACTAAGAAGGATGCAGTTTTTCAGTGGACAACAGAATGTCAGGCAGCACTTGAGGTTGGCTTTAAAGGCGAAACTGGTTTGGTCAGACGTTATGAATGAAGGTGGACAATTCCTTTTAGATGTAGATGCATCGGGTGTTGGCTTTTGTGGTATCCTTTCACAGATCCAAAATGGCCATGAGAAAGTAATTGCCTATGCTAGCAGATCCCTGAATAAGGCAGAACGTAATTATTGTATTACATAAAAAAAACTTTTGGTTGTTGTGTATTTTATTCAATATTTCAGGCAATACCTCTTAGGACGGAAATTTACGGAGCGCAGTGACCATCAAACCCTAGTATGGCTCTTCAGTCTCAAGGAACCCAGTGGGAAGGTGGTCCGCTTGATGAGACTCTGGCGGCATATCAGTTTGGCATCCAGTACCGACCAGAAATGTTTCAGCCCCATTGCGATGCGCTATCAAGATGCGAAGATCCGAGGGATTGCGACTGCAACCAGGTTGACGCCAGCGAACCTTTGAAGTGTGACCCATGCAGAAAGTGTAGTAGGCGGGCGGAATTGATGGCCCTCTCGTTTGGGCAGGAGGAGAGGGAGGAAACACCATTCAGATCGAGCGATGGAGAAGGGAGGTTAAGTTTCAGAACAGATAAGGACAACAGCCAGGGAAGAGGCAAAGTAAGAGTGTCCTTGGGTAGAGGTTGTATCAACATAAGAGATGGTCAGACAACAGGAAGAAGACCACTGTTTTGCTGATTTCCATTGGAGAAAGGACGAAACCAGAAATTGCACAGATGGAAGTTGAGAGTCCTGCAGCAAGACACTTTGCTATGCTGGGGAACAGTGTTTTATGTAAAACATTTGAAAAGGAATAATAAGACGGATATGTATACACAAATCATCGTACCAAGTAACTAGGCTCGAAGAAAACAAAACACAGGCTATTTCAAAATTATTAGTGGTTCCACCTTAAAGACGATGTTAGGTTACATATCAAAGGATGTGATATTTGTGCAGCTAATGCAGATCATCAGGAGTTACCAAGAGCTCCTTTAGGACACTTGCCAAGTGGCGCTCCATTGGACACACTGGTTATAGATTATTTAGGACCTCTGCCAATAACTAATAACAGAAATAGATACATCATGGTGCTCACAGACCATTTCACTAGGTTTGCTGAAGTGCTTGCAGTTCCGTCTCAACAGGCCGGTATCTGTGCATTAAGGATTGCCAATGAATTTATTGCTAGATGGGGATGTCCACTCTCTATCCACTCTGGCCTAGGCTTGATGTTTAAGGAGGAGGGTTTTCAAGGAACTCTGTAAGTTATGTGAGATGAAAAAAACAATAACCACACTAAGAAATCCGAGGGCGAATGGACAATGCGAGAAGTTTAACCGAAGTCTGGTGAAGGCATATCTAGCAGATCAAAGCGAGTGAGACAAATAGCTCGGATCTCTTGCTGGTGCGTATAGATCATCACCAAATGAATCAACAAAGCTAACTCCTAATCTCACGTGTCTTTGGGAGAGAAGTCCGAATGCCAGCAGACCTCAATCATGGATACACGTTTGGAAAAGAGCCGACGGCTGAATCTAAGCACATCCAAGAAATCAGGAACTAAATGCTGAAAGCACATGCTGAGTGCTAAAAGTGTAAGGACACTATGACCTAAAGAGTTCATTCACAAGGTACCAGGTCGGTGAATGGTGTGGTTACTGCAAGAACAAAGAAATGTAGGTGTTGCAACCAAACTGGTGAAGAAAATTAATGGACCATTCGTCATTGTAAAGAGGCATTCTCCTGTGACTTTCACAGTGCAAATGAGCAAAAATGGCGAACTGCGGATTGAAAACTATGGCGAGCTTAAGAAATATGAAGGTCACTCTAGCCGAGATTGGTCAAGTCACTTGCAAGAAAGTTAAGAGGGCAAGAAGTTGCAAGGACAGACTGCAATTTATTGCAATCACTCCTTTGACTGTGTATATAATTATGTGTTAGTTAAAAATAAGTGTGAAGTCCTATGGTACTATGTGCAAGTGAAGACTCCTATGCAGTAACACTTCCATTTGGGGGGAAGCAGGTAATCAAGCTAGTCTTTAGCTAATGGGGATTTCGTTAGGTAAGGATTGGTGATGATTTATGTTACAGGTTGCAAGGAAGCAAAGAGGATCAGACGGTTGTATACCTGCTTGCTTGCGAGAGGTCAAGGAAGGCACATATGCCTGAGCGGTACCGTGGGACTGAGCATGTTAATCGGCACCATCGAAGGCTTGATGGGGCTCCGTTTTTCTGTAGGTTGTGCCAGTTCAGCTGTCTGACCATGGGGCGCTGGAAAGGCATACTGCCCAGCCAATGCACATTACGGAGGCTGAAGGAAGAGGAGGCCACCATCGTCGTTATCTTGGACGGAATATCGACGCAGCCCCGGTGTCTGAGGGTGTAGATTTTCGGGTCGCTGCGGAAGAGGAGTTGACCAACATCATTTCACCACCTGCATAAGTTGCTGCTGCACAGCCCTCGGGCACTGACCAGCCTCTCCTCAGTGTCCAGATAACATCACAGCTGTCGGAGTTGTTGGAAAGAAAATGTGTGAATCAGCTGGTAACACCCGACCAACCTCATGACCCGTGGTGTCCTGGCTACACTGCCACTTGCGTTATCTCCTTCAGTAGTACGAGGACCAACGATGAGCATGTCAGGAGGAGCTGTTGAACTTAATGCGGTGACCCCCGCAACATCTTCATTGAGGCTGGGGTCAGTGTTGCAGGATTACCTTAGCTCTGTGTCTGTGCCTCCTACACGCCCCATTAGTGCCGTGCCAACATACCTGCCAGCACCTTTTCCAACCATGCCTACCTCTAAGGCTACTGCTACAACCACATTAGCTACAGTATCAGCCCATGATTTCCCGCCCTTGTGTACGACAGCAAGGCCTGACTCATCAGCACTTTATGTGCCATTATTTTGGGATGCCCTGATTTCTGGTGGACTGGACTCCCCACTTTGTTCACCAATCCGTGTTGCTGCCACAACTCCTACTGGAGAGAAAATGAATACCCCCCCCCCCCCCCCCCCCGAACTACTGTGGAACTCCAGAAGCGGAGGACATTAGGGAGCAGATCCTGCCGAGGGATGGTGGTGAAGACACGTGCATCCCCCACCAGTGCCAGATCCAGCGCCCATTCCCATCAGAGTCAACCCAGTGTCAACCATTTACTACAATTGCACCTAGACTGAGGCGTCTCCAATGGATTTGGGCCACAGCAACTTCCCTTGCCATCACTAGGCATGATGAAACACTGAGAAAGGTATGTCAGGCCTTGACCGGAACAGCAGGCGCCTGGATGACCTGAACCGGAGTATGGCACCATGGGAGACTCCATCACCTGAATGGAAAGATCAGTCAACCATATGGCCATAAGGATGAGGGAGCGGAGCAGGAATAGTAAGGGATCAGTCGGTGAAAAGCGCCAGAGGTTGGAGGCAAAGGAGAACAACCTTCCAAAGGTGGCATCTGTAGTCAAGGACCCCAAAACAAGAGAAGATTATTCATGCACGTGTAATTCAGTCATAGACATTTTAATGATTAGGAAGTGATAAATGGATTTTCTTTCTAAATATAAGCCAATGAAATATGGACTTTCACGTAAAATGTATAAGTAAAAATATTTTTATTCCAGTATTGGAATGGACTCTCGTGGTACCATTCTGCTAAAGTGCTTAGGGACATCATGTGATATTTAGACTTAAAATATTCAGGTTTAAGTGAAGTAAAGTCATGTGATATATGGACTGTTAATACTCAGGTTTAAGTGAAGTCTAGTCATGTGATATATGAACTGTGAATACTCAGGTTTAAGCGAAGTCTAGTCATGTGATTTATGGACTGTGAATACTCAGGTTTAAGCGAAGTCTAGTTATGTGATATATGGACTGTGAATACTCAGGTTTAAGCGAAGTCTAGTCATGTGATATATGGACTGTGAATACTCAGTGTTTAGTGAATCTAGTCATGTGATATATGGACTGTGAAGACTCAGGTTTAAGCGAAGTCTAGTCATGTGATATATAGACTGTGAATACTCAGGTTTAGGCGAAGTCTAGTCATGTGATATATGGACTGTGAATACTCAGGTTTAAGTGAAGTCTAGTCATGTGATATATGGACTGTGAATACTCAGGTTTAAGCGAAGTCTAGTCATGTGATATATGGACTGTTAATACTCAGGCTTAAGTGAAGTCTAGTCATGTGATATATGGACTGTGAATACTCAGGTTTAAGCGAAGTCTAGTCATGTGATATATGGACTGTTAATACTCAGGCTTAAGTGAAGTCTAGTCATGTGATATATGGACTGTGAATACTCAGGTTTAAACGAAGTTTAGTCATGTGATATATGGACTGTGAATACTCAGGTTTAAGTGAAATATAGCCATATGCTGTATATGCTCAGTTTATAATTATCTCTTTGAAAACTTTATCAAGTGAGATTCAGTCACTGCCATTGTTTATATTGTATAGGAATCTTAGTTGCATACATTCATCTGTAAAACCTTAAAATGTTTGTTACACATAGTGTAACTTGAAAGTAGTCACACTTTGTATTACTTTAGGAGTCAGTTTGTTGTGATTATGACATGTTTTGTATAAGCAACAGGAGTTGCTTTGTGTGAAACCGGGTGGGGTGTAATGCCGAGGTCGTGATTTCACTTACCGTGATTTCAACTACTTTTATGGTCTCATTCAGCATGTGTTTTTTTTTTCATTTTATTTGCAGCAAACACTGATTACCCATACAAAGCCTGACAGTAAAACTGCTTGTTTTATCGGTACAACATGTCATTGTTATGCGTGTACCAGGGAATTCTCCGTACCTTACGGTTCCACACAAGCACTCCATAGTTCATATAAATTAGACCTTAAACCATGGTAGAGCTAGTAATAGTGATTTATGTCCGGTTGGGGATAGTTCTATGCTTTAATTCCTATGTTTCCATCAGATGACATAGTTTAATTCCATGTTAAAACCTCAATTTATTGTTTAAATGTGGCCCTCACTGTTGTGTTATTGGAGGCGGCCATACTGGATAATGTTATTTCCGGTGGTTGCTATGGACAACCAGTTATGTAAAAATTACTGTCAACTTTAAAGCTTGTTTCAAGACATCTATTCTTTAACATGGCCAATGTTATAAATTGCAGAAAACGCTCTATCAGGTGCATATCATAAAATTTTAGACATGTGTTATTATATTTATGTAAATTTATAAAATACTACTGTTTAACAGTATTTGCGCATTTGCCCACAATTCCTGTGGTTAAACCACAATTGTGGAGCGTCTTGTGGGTCCGCATTTATTGTGGACTGAGTGTGGTTTTTGTGGTGTCCACATCTGTGGCATCGCATTTAGTATAAATACCCGCGCACTCGTGGTGTCGGGGACATAAGCATTTCCTTTCACCGGTTTGGTTCATTTCACGTATTTTTCTCATTTTTTTAAATGATATCGCTGGTAAATTTAATTTTTTTTTTTTCTATTCACTAGAGTGGAGATTTACTGTGTTTTACATTTGAAGTTAAAGGCGTGTATATAAATCTTGGGAATTTTAAATACTACACGCATTAGTCTTGATTAAGACTCATCTGTAGTTTACACTTGAATTCAAGAGTTGTTGACAGGGATACTTACTATTATTGTTGTAATTGTTGTAAATGGAATAGTAACATTCCACATTAATTAAATTATTAACTTTAAAAGGCTATATTGTTTTATTTTGTCTTATCGTCGTCCTTAGTCAAATGTAATAGTCCTTAGTTAGTCTGAAGTCCAATACCTCGGAAATTAAACCCCTACCCTGCAGTGATACGGAGGCTTCATTAATACCACCTTAGAGAACCTGGTAGGAGAACCTTTCTATGCATTAGATCCATATGGGACCAGCCGGCTCGAGGTTAAAGGAAGCGGGCGAGGAGAATTACGTAGGCCTGACTGACAAAACCCTTAACATCGGATTGTAAAAACACATTTACACGTATACACGTCAACTCCCCTTACCCCCGGCGCGTAACAATATGTTAACAATGGTAAGTCAACATATATTCGGATGGTTCCGTATTTCTTATATTTTACGCTAGTAGCTAGCTGCCTTGCGCCCGACGTGTTACGTCAATCCTGAGAACAGTTTGCTTTTTTTAGTGTCCTCTTTGTTATAGTTTGCTCTCAAATTAACGTGCTGAGTTATAGGCGTACTCCTGCATTGTTTGCTCTTGATCAAACAGAATGATGAAAGACAAAATGAGAACAGAACTATCAAAGCGGACTGATTGTGAAGACATTGCAGTGGCAGTTTGGACAGCTCTCAATCCTTATACAAAGGACTTAAGCTTTCTCCCAGAGAAAAACGAGGAGACCATTTGCTGCTTCATCGACTAGCTTCATGCATGTCTGTAGAAATAAAAAAGGGAAATTGCGCCAACTGAGTCAAGTGATCCTTCCCTTCCTACACTTGCTGGTGAAATGAATGTCGATCCTTCAGTGAAGGTTGTGAAGCTTCATAAGAAATCAGCAGATATGAAGGACTGGTTGGCTGATGTTATGTGTACCGGATTTTGCCACATTTGAATGCCACTATGGTTGAAAAGGAATTACAAACATTACTTCTTAGAAACTGTAGAACCTGGTCTCACTGTCCTGCAGTTTCCAAGTTTCTAAAATAATTCAAATTGTCAAAAAATACTTAAGTTGCCCGGCACCCTCAGTGCCATCTGAACGCGTGTACTGTTGTTAACAAAAAAGAAACCGCCTTAGCCCAGACAATATTGAGATGTTTATTTTTCTTAACGCGTATCATAATTTATTCTTGTAAAATAAATAGCCTGGCAAAACAGTTATGAACATTTTGCTTGTTAAAAAGATCACTGACATTTTGAAAGGGTCCGGGGGTCCTTAATTAACATTGAATTTATTGCTTTTATTCATAAAAATCACATGCATTGTTTTATACTGTGTCACTGGCCAAAAAAGTAATATTATATAATTTTTTTATGATCTTTCAAATGTTCCGATTCTTTCGATTAATCGGGTAATAGATTAAATCTAAATTTCCGACGAATCGAAGTTGAAAATCCGATTGCCCATCACTACTTCTGAGACAGCAAGGAATGCACTCTTGCTATTCGGTAATCTGGCTCAGCATCATCAGGCAATGCTCAACCTTCCTTTCCGTTTCGACCACTTGGCCCAGGATGTCTGAATTGGCCTATTCTATCGGGGCGCCCGCGTGATACATGGACTCAGTCATTAGCACATTATCATATGCATGTAATTCTTGTTTTAGCTACAAATATCACGGGACAAAATTTACTTTTCGACATATCAAATCAAATTAACCCAGAAATTCTCGTTCAGCTTGGTCTTGGTTCGAGCAATGTCCTTGTGTGCCGCCGACATGATATCATGTAATATCAATATTCCCATATGACTGAGCTGTCCCTTCAGTACTCTCTGCCACTCTAACCTGCTTCTTTTTAACTGACTGCTAAATTAAACCTTTTCCGGTCCAACCACTTTTTGTCCATGCCAAGATAACCACATGACCTGTATGCAGAGGTGACGCATGGTAATCATTATTCCTTAGTCTATCCGTCTGTCTAATCACACTTTTCCCTTCCCGTCACGCTTCTCTCATCAATAGACACACGTGTTCCAGTGAACATTTCTTGTCTGACATTTTTTCTACTCTATTCATAAGAGCACGAGAGAAGTAAACTATTCGATTTGAAATGTATACCTATGAGACGATCGAAATAAATGCTCGTTAAACAATCTCATTAAAACCATATCCTAACTGAGGCTCGTTAGGCAGGATCTGATGACATAGCATTAAAGATCGACTTAAATTGACATTTGATTAGCAAATCACATTACCTGGGTCTAACTTGAATGAATCTTGGGACGAACTGAAATTGTAATTTTGCTGATATCACCAATAAATTCTATTTTTTCAAATTCAAACGTTCTGAGACGCGCTTTCTGATTGGACAATTTCGATATCACATTCTCATAAATAATCATGACAATAAAGGTCGACTTGTAAGGGGCCGCCGTGGCCGAGCGGTTACAGTCGTGGACTACAAATCTCTCAGCCCCTCACCGCTGTGGGTTCGAATCCCGGTAGGGACTTCGGATTTTTCATGTGAGGAAGCCTTCCAGCTGGCTTGCGGTAGGTCGGTGGTTCTACCCGGGTACCTCTGTGTACTCGGGGTCTTCCTCCGTAAAAAAACTAGCACTTCCCGAACACATTATCTACAAGATGGTGTATAATTTTATACCTTGTTCCATGGGAAATAAACATACATTTGATATTTTCCCCAGTCACTGATTGGTCAATTTAAGTCATAGAATTATTACCGAATATTGCCAATCCCCTGGTGAAATAGTCTATTGAATGAATGAATGAATGACATTTTAATATGTAGTACCGGCAGTACCAAATATTATTTGGAATACATATGAGAGTTACCCCCACCCCCCACACACACCACCACCGCCACTCGTGAGAGTGTAAGAGGATTGACGAGTAATGAGCAATTCTATAATGACACAATATATGTATATACCTATTTCCTCCACGGTGAAGGTAATGTATATAGTGCTTTTTCGTACCTAATTTAATTAAAACAGCTCGTTCACAGATTGTCATTGTCAAAGAATTGATATAAAACTCTATCGGGGCAATACCTCTATCAATACCCATCTACAGGTGAATGGCCACCCAATGCAACATCTGTGATTGATATAGAACTGCCATTGTCATGGCGAAAAAAAACCCGACAGTCTGGGATGCTGTTCACCCAGACCAACAACCTTGTATTTTGTTTTTGGTCGACAGTCTGGATACTGTTCACCCAGACCAACAACCTTGTATTTTGTTTGAGGTCGACAGTCTGGGATGCTGTTCACCTAGACCTGCTATTGTCATGACGAAAATACCTGCATGCTGTTTTAAACAAATTATATTTGTAATATGATCTGTAAGGAATGGCATCAATTTAAAAAAATAAACCGAATATAGCTAGTCAAACATGGATTTATATTTTATAAACAAGCATTGTTCCAAGCAAATTATTCATATAATATTCCTCGCACGCATTAACACACGTGATATGAATACATACCTGCACAATATTACTAGCTCTACCCTGGATCCAGTTATTGCATATCTAAAGGCAAATGAAAAAAATGGATACGAAATGTGAAATTATTGATAGCAAGTACTAGCATATGTCACAAATGATATATAAGATTTGTACGTATAACAAAAGAAATAAACTGACATATCACGGCTTCTTATCACAAAAATGATTCGTATTATTTATAGTAAGAAATGCGAAGCCGAGCGCAGGAATTTTAAGAAATGAACTAAAAATGGCTTACCGTTTGTCACACTCTTGTTACGTAGGCCACCGCGGCATATCTTTGAAGCCCGTTTGCAAATTAATTTTCAAATAGATCGATTGGCTGAAAAGGTTTCGTAAATTATTCGTATTATTTATAGTAAGAAATGCGAAGCCGAGCGCAGGAATTTTAAGAAATGAACTAAAAATGGCTTACCGTTTGTCACACTCTTGTTACGTAGGCCACCGCGGCATATCTTTGATGCCCGTTTGCAAATTAATTTTCAAATAGATCGATTGGCTGAAAAGGTAAAAGAACAAAATAAGTTCAACGACAGTTATAAAGTTATCTATCATAGAGTGTCCTCGCATTAATTCTGGCTTCACATTCACATCTAACTGTAGGAACCAATTCCATTATCTTTTCGATAAACATCGTTATTCATATACTCCTGGAAGGAGCTGTCTGATCCGGGTCTGCACTGTTATCTGATGTGTCAAAATGAGTCTCTATGAAGTAAAGCGTTAAAAAATACAAATAGTTATAATTCCTTAGTTTACCTTTTTTTTAAGCACATCTCAATAAATGAAAGCACCAATGCAATTTCAGTTTTGCAAACGCAAGCATTAAGCATTAAATTCCTGAAAATATATCTCGATATATAAATTGAAGCTTACGGCCACTCGTGTTTCCCAGAGAAACCTATAATTTCACAGGAAGACGAAATTTCCAACTCGTCTCTGAATATTAAGAAGGATTTAAATCCTCCGTAGATCATTTGATACTTCCCTTGTGATGGAATCCGATCTTTTAAGTGGAATGTGCAATTTGCACAAACCTGTTTACCTTTTTAGGAAACCAATATGTCGGCCAGTCACATGAGGCAAATCTTTCAACCAGGGGTTTAGTTTGAGTGATCCTAGAACATCAATTCAATATTCAATCGTCTCATAGGTCTATATTTGAAAAGCTATTGCCTTGCTGTACGAGTATATTGTTGTCTCTGTAACACAAATGACAAACACGTCCCTCTATTGATTCCCTGCAGAACCAGCATCAATAAAACATTGTATTACCAGCCAGACAAGATTATTAAAGACAGGACAGGGAAGTTGTGACGCAATAATGTGAAATGTCAAGTTTTGCTAGACTCAAAGTCAATTCAGTCTCCGTTCAAGTGCTCTGTCCTTTATTTGATTACGGAAGTCAGCTTTGGCATTAACTTTTTTTTCAAAGTCTCTTGTAGGAAGTCTGGGAAATATACAGTGTATGTGAAAGATAGCACGGGCATTTCAATGGTCGATTAAAACGATACGATTTGACGTAAGCTTCTTTTAGATTATGAATGGATGTTATTTTTACTGCGATGCTTTTATCGGGAAAGGATTTGCTACAAGGATGTAAAATGATGACAATGAAATGTTTTTGGGATTCCGCGAGGTCTAACAAAGATTTACAAAAGAAGCGTAACTGGACAGGGTCTGTATAGAAAAAGTGTGTTGATTATGTTAGAAGATAGTGTTCAAATTTCACACATGGTCTTTCTATGACTGCTATTTTTTTTTATTTACACCTAAATTTCAACATGCAAACATGTTCACAATCTCATTTGAACCAGGATGTGCTTCAAATATGTATGTTTAAAACATTCAATACATACTGAAACATATACAACGAAAAATTCGATATTTGAACAAATAAACTCTAACAGTACTAACCAAATTACTGAGAAACTAACACTGAAATCAATGTATCATATTCCAGTCTAATCCTCGACTTTTGTTGTTTTAGGAATTCATTATTGTTGAACGCTGTTTCGGCAATCGGAAGACATAAGCGATGAAAATATGATATACCGTTCATTACAATCGTTCTAATTTAGTGGCTGAGGTATCTGAGATACGTTGTGCCATATTTTGGTTATCGGGTTACACTGAATGGGTTAAAACTAGGTTTATTGTTTCATCTGTCAGCTTCTCCAGGTTGACAACATTAATTTCCTTATCTGAAATTTACGAACATAGTGATTAATTAAACCGTCTTTGAATAATGTTCTAAATTATCGGTTTGTTTGTATAATATATATTTATGTTGCTAATAACAGATTACTAAAGTAACATTTATCCTTGCTGCGCACAAAAAAGTTTCTCAAAATATGAGATTTCAAGCCCAAAACACCACTGCTATTTACCATCGCGTATAAAAATAACATGTCATTTGCAGCTTCGAATATTTCTCATCAGATCGACAATATCATAATTACGCTGTTCTGTAATCAACAACCTCAAATATGTTTCCACCAAACTGACAAACACGTATAAAACTCCACGACGTCAACAACCTCTGATTTATTTGTTCAAATCAACAACCTTGAACTTTGTTTGCGGTCGATAGTCTGGGATACTGTTCACCAAGACCAACAACCTTGTATTTTGTTTGTGGTCGACAGTCTGGGATACTGTTCACCCAGACCAACAACCTTGTATTTTGTTTGTGGTCGACAGTCTGGGATACTGTTCACCCAGACCAACAACCTTGTATTTTCTTTGTAGTCGACAGTCTGGAATATTGTTTCTTTGTATTTTGTTTGTGGTCGACAGCCTGGGATACTGTCCCTCCAAATCGACAACCTTGTAATTTATTTGGGGCCCTGAAAATAGTATTTGTCAAAATTGATAACATCGGAAGTTGTTCAGCTATATCGACAACCTCGTTTGTTTTTCTGTCAAAATTACTCCCTTATGTACTACAGTCAAAATATATGAAATAGAAACTGTTTTAAATAACAAAATTTAATTCGTGTAGTCAGTATTTCCCTTAATTGCTCCAATTTCCTGAAAATATTGAAAATAATGGACTATACATGGTGTGTTCTTGTGAAAAAGATCTTGTCCAGAGGATTTAGTCGATCTTGAAGACATATTCATTTGATAGTTTCTCTGATAAAGAGATATATTTTGAGTTCCGCATAATATTAGATTTATTTTTATTAACCAGGTTTTCCGACGGTAATTAGATTGGGGTATGTCGGCGGGCGGGCGTAAACAATTTCTTCTGTGTGCAACTCCTCCTACATTTTTCCACGGATTTGGCCCAAACTTTTACAGAAGTATTATTACATAGTGGCCTGGCGCATATTGTCAGGGTTTTGTGGTTCGACTATTTTTGATGCAGTTATGGCCCTTTGTTATTTTTTCACATATGTAATATATAGGGAAATATTCTTCTGTGCGCAACTCCTCCTACATTTTTCAACGGATTTGGCCCAAACTTTTACAGAAGCATTATTACATAGTGGCCTGGTGTATATTGTCAGGGTTTTGTGGTTCGACTATTTTGATGCAGTTATGGCCCTTTGTTGTTTTTTCACATATGTAATATATAGGGAAATATTCTTCTGTGCTCAACTCCTCCTACATTTTTCAACGGATTTGGCTCACACTTTTACAGAAGCATTATTACATAATGACCTGGCGCATATTGTAAGGGTTTTTGGGTCGGCTATTTTTGATGCAGTTATGGCCCTTTGCCCCTTAACGGATGTAATATAAAGGGAAATATTCTTTCTTGAACAACTTCTACATTTCTTAATAAATTTTGTCCATATTTTAACAAAAATACCTTCACTAAGTCACCCCGGAGTATATAACCTGTGTTTTGTAGTTTGACCATTTTTGATGGAGTTATGTCCCTTTGATAAAATTCCTTGTCCGGAGCATAACTCCTACATTATAAGAGGTATTGACTTGAAACTCTATAGGTGCATACTCATTGAGGCGGAATGCAGTGCTGCTAAAAAATGAAAATGGATTATCTCCCCTTTCAGTTGTCAAATTTGAAATCCCATACGTCATGCATATTTACATATGATGTGTCAGTGTTATGTAAAGTTTGTGTGACATCCATCGTACGGTTTAGGAGGAGTTGCACTTACAAGCTATTTTTGTTTAAAAAAATGAAAATGCATTATCTCCCCTTTTTGTGGTCAAATTGGTTTAGGAGTTGTGCTTACAAGAATAGGGACAGACAGACAGACAACTGGTGATTCCTATATACCCCTCAAAAAATAAAGTAGAATTTAGTTAAAGTGAATGCTTAAGTGACATTTTCAGAAGCAGATTGTTGCATCATATTCATGTCTTGTTAAAAGATTAATGTGGATAAATGTAAGTTAAAAATCCTTGTTGCACATATTATGTATGTTTGCATTATACAGAATTGCATTAGATTTATTAGACATTGAGCACAAATTTATTTGCCTGATACAAATAATCTGTAGTGGGACGAATCATAGCGAAAAGAAAACCTGGTTTTGTGACCATTCCTGTCACTTGTTTTTAATTCCAACACGTGCTATTGAATTTTTAAATATATATTTCCACGTGATTATGAATGTCTAAATTAGGCACATAAATGCTTTGATCCTATTAAAAGGTGTTTCCAATTAATAAATGTCACATTAACTTAATACGTATAATAATAGTATTAAGATGCTTACAGTAACTATGGTAAAAGAAACCATGGCAACAATACGTAAATTTCATTCATTTTTATCAGACATAGTAGAGGCAACTTTGTTTTCTGCTCAACATATAGAAAACTGTAAAATTATTAATAATAATCATTAATGGGGTACTGATTTTCGTTTTTCTATCCATGAATATTCATCACGCGAAGATCGCTCAACTAATAGCCCTCCAGGTTTTTAGAATATGAATCTCCATAGCCCTCAGCATATAAGGCACATTTATATTACAATAATATACGAGCCGCGACACGGAAAAAGGTCTTAAAGTAGTGGCATCCTAATGCATGAATTTTAAACTTCTGGTTTCTTTGGTGTTTTTCTGTTCTATACATTTTAAGAAAGCATTTTGTGCAATATAAGAAAATTCTAACCACAGGATCTAAAAAGAAATATGTTTTTAGTTTATCTAACCCAGGATTGAAATGCGTTCGCAAATTGTATAGTGGAATACGTATAAAACTGCTATTAAATAATCAAATTTCCTTTTTTTTTCTCATGAATTGATTTTTCATATACCTTAGGCATATATCAACTGGAAAACATTAAAAACATAATAGTGAACTTCATAAAATGTATATTTATAAAGAAAATCTTCATATTATAGTTTGATATTTTTCTCCATTTATAAAATAGCAACACTACAATTCCTGGTAAAGTACAGAATGTTTGTACAAATTTCTCAAGACAAGCTGTTCAAAAATATTCATATACTACATGTAATCAAACATAAAAATGCAAAATGCTAAATAAGATTAGCACATGGCATTTTCCTCTCGTCCAATCAGGTGCTTATATTTGTCCATAATTACCGTGGACTAAGACGCGTAGTCCAACACTTTTGTTAAAAATCAATAACCGTGGACTATACAGCCCCATAACTCACACTTTTGTGATGTTTTGTCGCTGCCATGTGCTTAATAGGTTAGTTCATACATGTAGTTGCCTTTAACTACACGACATAGTCACGAGGGCTCCTCCCGCGTGACTTTATCGTGTAGTTAAAAGCAACTAGGAACTAACCTATTCATAGCCCAAGAAAGGCGAGATACTGATACCCCTATCACGTTCCTACACTTAATGATCTTAACTAGTCGATAGCATTAATCATAGCGCTCAAGGAACTGAGAGACTGTCGGCAGGATTGCCATATATAAGCTGTAGTTTTAAACCCAACGACACAGCAGCCTTCGATAGAGGCAAAGGTTACTACACATGTTTTCCTGTAACTTAAGTTATTAATTATGAAATTTAGAGAACCACTATATTTTTAGGGAACCAGTTCATTACAGGCCTTGCCTTATTCAAGTCGTGCTTCAAAACATGCGCGGCGTCTTTGGTGCATTGTGTCAAAATTAGTCTTGCTATTCAAACAAAAACTGTAATGTTTACATTACCGGTGAAAGTGTAAAATTTACTCGTGTATGATAATAGAAACTGTCGTGGTCGTCTTAAAACGTATTGACGTGGTGTCATGACGGAACGCACTCTGACGTCATCAGCCATCACTACGAATCACCTTACATCACAGTTGGTGTGTCATACGTATGATTTTGGAGATACACGGAGTAACACGATTCGCAACGCGGATAAACAGGAGCAGGATCTCTTGGTGATACATGTAGTAATGGGACCCTGACAGAAGGTAAAGGCCGCCTACTGACAAGCTCGGCTGTTATGGATTGGATCGGAGGCTGGTTGAAAAACATGATAGCGAGACGTTATCTTGTCAGGAAATCTCGTCTTCACGTCACATCTGGTACAAAATATATAGTGTTTACATGCAACGATCATTGGGCATTGGAGAACGGGGCTCTAGGACCTCGCGGATGCATTTTTTTAAATTATTTTTTTTAATTTATTTATTTATTTTTTTATTTGTTTTTGCGAAACGGAAAAACAAACTTGATCTATGGTCTTTCTCGAGGCTTGGAAGTTAGGACACCCCCACCTTTTTTTTCCTTTTTTACACTTACACTGAAGCGTTATGTGAAAGAGTATTTATTTTCTATCACATGACACTATGCCTAACCAGCTGTTTCCTGTTTCGTATAACCATGATGTATTTTTAGTCCCTACCGGTGAAACCGCGCGGACTTTCCGTTCGTCCGTCATTCCGTCCCGCATTTGTGTCCACTCCATAACTCGGACATTTAGATGGCTTTCAAAAAACTTTTCAGAAGTGTTCCTTATAACACAAGGGTGTGAACACAATGAATGCTTGAAAAATCAAGGTCATTGTTGTTGTTAGAACTTGTCTTAGGTATTCATAAGCTACATCTTCTTGTCAGCTCCATAATTGACATGCATTGGTGGATTTCAAAAAAATACATTACAGAAGTGTTCTTCATAACACAAGGGTGTATCAGTCATATGTGTGATTGAAAGGTCAAGGTCACGGGAGTAGTAAGTTAGAAATTGGCTGGTATATATAGGCTACAACCCCGTGTACCCTCAATAATTTTGACACCTTTGAGGATTCAATAAAAGTTTACAGAAGTATTTCTCATAACACAGGGGCGTATCATGCGCATCAACTATATGCATCCTTGAAAGGTCAATGTCACAGGAGTTGTTAGAAATTGTCTTTGGTAATCATATGCTACATCTTAATGTCCGTTCCATAGATTAAACATCTACAGATATAATTCTTTAAAACTTAACAGATGTGTTCTTCGTTACTCAATGGTATGTCTCGTGCATCAGTCATATGTGTTCATGAAAGTTCAAGGTCACGAGAATTGTATGAAGCTGTAATTGGTATTTATAGGTCACATCTTCGTGTCCGCTCTATAACTTCAATATCTATTATTATAGATTTTTTTAGAAACTTAAAAGAAGTGTTTGTCATAACACAAATATGTGTCGCGCACATCATCCGTATGGGAGTTGTTATTGTCTTTGGTATTAATATGGTACACCTTTGTAACAGCCCTTTAACTGTCATGTCTATGGATAGATTGTCATAAAACATTACTTTAGGCATGACACAAGGTGTGCGAGCGTCCTTCCATCTGTCCTACCCTCTGTCTTATTCTTAAGGTGGTTGCAGGAAATGTTTAAATTAGAATATTGGTAACATACTTCACTTAAGTATCCGAGTGAAAAAGCAACACAGCCTTAAAAGTACGCCAAAGTTTAAATATGAAACAAAAATGTACTACAGTTTATTCAATAATTAGTAGAGTCAAACTAAGGGAAACTTTCAGAAAGCAGTCTTTATTTATACCTAGATAATATTATATTGGTACATGTATGAACATGTAATTAATCTGATAAGATCATAAAAATTATATTTTCCACCTCTTTGTCCCAGTTAACGTGAAATGATTGACTTGTTAATTTCATCCTTAATTTTCATCTGGACTACATGACATATGAACTTTATAGATAGACAGACCTCTTGGAGGAGAAGTGCAGTGCGCGACAACCATTACCATGCAATTTTGAGTATGCACTTATCACGTGACAAAGTGCAGGACGAACCTCATAACCCATTTCCATTTGTTTTATTGTTTCTATCTTGAGGGGGTTTTACCGGTTGGGGATTCCTATATTGCTTGCAACACTGACAAAGCCTTGTCTGATAATTAACACGTAATATAATATATAGGCCGAATTACATCACTTCGCGTCATGCGCGTGTATTCTATATATGCATATTGTGTTAAACTCATGTATTTAATGCAACTAACTTTAAATGAAAATATGTATTATTCATATAATGCTAAAAATACATATTTCTTATCGTTATTCTCAGTCATAAGTTAAAACCTTTTCCTGGTGTTAGATTACAAATAGCAATGTTCGTTCACATACCGTTCATTCATGCTTTTTTTTCCTTATAATCGCGGTTAATTGGGTCTGTGTCATATGATTTAATGACTCTGACATGAATTGTAATTACTAAACTCGTTCATGAAAACATGAGACCAGAAAATATCATTTTCGTGAACTCGTTTAGGGAAATTTGATATGAAATAACATTTCATGTCAGATCCTATATATCCCGTTCTCTGACAAAAAATGTTACCCTGCTCGATTTAATAACAACACAGATCATTTCAATATATTAGATTATGATTATTTTCGTAATGTCTAAAATGTATAAAAGTTGATTTAAAACACATTTTCAGTACAGAAGAAAATGAAATCATGTATCAAAATATCAACCATTAATCACTGTATTTACGCGAGGTGTGTAAAGTTAGCACGTAGATCGTAGATCGTAAATCAACACTATAACTAATTTTCTTTGTCGACCTGGGTCGTAGATCGTAGCTCAACCATTGAAATAAACCAATATAAATGGTTGAGCTGGGTCGTAGATCGTAGCTCAACCATTAAAATAAACCATTATAAATGGTTGAACTGGATCGTAGATCGTAGCTCGACCATTGAAAACTTTCATGGAATGATTGAGCTGGGTCGTAGATCGTAGCTCAACCATTGAAATAAACCAATATAAATGGTTGACTTGGATCGTAGATCGTAGCTCGACCATTGAAAATGTTCATGGAATGGTTGAGCTGGGTCGTAGATCGTAGCTCAACCATTGAAATAAACCAATATAAATGGTTGACTTGGATCGTAGATCGTAGCTCGACCATTGAAAATGTTCATGGAATGGTTGAGCTGGGTCGTAGATCGTAGCTCAACCATTCAAATAAACCAATATAAATGGTTAAGCTGGATCGTAGATCGTAGCTCAACCATTGAAATAAACCAAAATAAATGGTTGAGCTGGATCGTAGATCGTAGCTCGACCACTGAAAATGTTCATGGAATGGTTGAGCTGGGTCGTAGATCCCGCGAACAAAAATTTTCCGACGGAAGCTTTTCCGACGAATGAAGTTCCCGACGACTACAAAATTTCCCGACGGAAGCACTTTTCGAGACGAAACAATTTTCCGACTAGTACAATAATCCCGACGAAGTTAAAAATATTAACAAAATACAATTTTCACAACTAATACTAAATTCCCGACATATAATTTTTCCCGACGAACAGAAAATTTCCCGACGGAAACTTTTCCGACGAATGAGATATTCCCGACAAGTACAAAGATTTTCGAAGGAAACTCTTTTCCCGACGAAAACATTTTTTTTTCCAACAAATGCAATTTTCCGACGAGTACAATAATTCCGACGAAGATAAAAATATTAACAAAATACAATTTTCACAACTAATACTAAATTCCCGACGACGACTAAAATACGATCTACGATCCAGATCAACCATTAATCTTGGTTTATTTCAATGGTTGAGCTACGATCTACGACCCAGCTCAACCATTCTATGAACATTTTCAATGGTCGAGCTACGATCTACGACCCAGCTTAACCATTCCATCAACATTTTCAATGGTTGAGCTACGAGCTACGGACCAGCTCAACCATTTATTTTGGTTAATTTCAATGGTCGAGCTACGATCTACGATCCAGCTCAACCATTCCATGAACATTTTCAATGGTCGAGCTACGATCTACGATCCAGCTCAACCAACTATATTGGTTTATTTCAATGGTTGAGCTACAATCTACGACCCAGCTCAACCATTCCATGAACTTTTTCAATGGTTGAGCTACGATCTACGCGCTAACTTCACACACCTATTTACGCGAAACATTATTAACTTCAACGACTACTATTTTGTTGTGTTGCTACGACTGCATTTCAGTCATGGAGAAACGTCAACGCGGTGGAGGCAAGTCCCGGGGGTCGTGAGATGAACAGTGCAACGACATAACGAAGTCCTTAAAAAGGGCAATGGAGTATCTCCCCTGCGCTATTCAAATATAGGTAGGTAGTTCAAGAAGTGGTTAAAAAATCTGAGAGGTTCTTCCGGGGATTCGAATCCACAGCGGTGAGAGACTGAATGATGTTAAACAAGGGGGCCATGATGGCCCTGGATCGCTCACCTGGTATCATTAGGCTATGTAAAATCAAGTGGCCCCTGGGGCAGAGCCAATTTTGACCCCAGGGTCATGATTTGAACAAACTTGGTAGACGTCTATTAGCCCATGTTACATACCAAATATCTAAACTCCAGACCTTGTGGTTTTTGAGAAGAAGATTTTTTCTAGTTGTTTTTTTTCAAAATAAATCTATGTTAAATCAAGTGACCCCTGGGGCGGGGCCAATTTTCACCAAATATCTAAACCTCAGGCCATGTGTTTTCTAGTTTTCTAAAAAGAAGAATTTTCAAGTTATTTCTATATTAGCCTAAGTAAAATCAGGTGACCCCTATGGCGGGGCCAAATTTGACCCCAGGGCCATGATTTGAACAAACTAAGTATAGATCCACTAGACAATGCATGATTCATGATTTGAACAAACTTGGTAGAGGTCTATTAGCCCATGTTACATACCAAATATCTAAACTCCAGGCCTTGTGGTTTCTGAGAAGAAGATTTTTTTCAGGTTTCTCCTATATTAGTCTATGTTAAATCAAGTGACCCCTGGGGTGGGGCCAATTTTGACCCCAGGGTCATGATTTGAACAAACTTAGAAGAGATCCACTACACAATGCTACACACCAGGCCTTGTGGTTTCTGAGAAGATTTTTCAAGTTTTTCCCTATATTAGCCTATGTAAAATCAGGGTCCCCTTTATAGGGGCCAAATTTGACCCAATGCTCATGATTTGTAAAAACGTGGTAGAGACCCAGTAGACAATGCTACTCACCAAATATCTTACATCTATGCCTTCTGGTTTCTGAGAAGAACATTTTTCAAGTTTCTAAACTCCAGGCCTTGTGGTTTCTGAGAAAAAGATTTTTCAAGTTTTTTTTTCTATATTAGCCTATGTTTAATCAAGTGACCCCTGGTGCTGGGCCAATTTTGACCCCAGGGTCATGATTTGAACAAACTTGATAGAGATCCACCATACAATGCTACTCACCAAATATCTTACATCTATGCCTTCTGGTTTCTGAGAAGAACATTTTCCTATATTAGCCTATGTGAAATCAGGTGACCCCTTGGCAGGGCCAAATTTGACCCCAGGGCTATGATTTGAACAAACTTCGTTGTGACAATGCTTCACACTAAATATCTAAACCCCAGGCCTTGTGGTTTCTGAGAAGAAGATTTTTCAAGTTTTCCTATATTAGCATATGTTAAATCAAGTGACCCCTGGGGCGGGGCCAATTTTGACCCCAGGGTCATGATTTGAACAATCTTGGTAGAGATTCATAAGATCATGCTACATACCAAATATCTAAACTCCAGGTCTTGTGGTTTCTGAGAAGAAGATTTTTCAATTTTTTTCCTGTATTGGCCTATGTTAAATCATGTGACCCCTGGGGTGGGACCAATTTTGACCCCAGGGTCATAATTTGAACAATCTTGGTAGAGAGTCATAAGATCATGCAACATACGAAATATCTAAACTCCAGGTCTTGTGGTTTCTGAGAAGAAGATTTTTCAAGTTTTTTTTCTATATTAGCCTATGTAAAATCAGGGACCCCTTGGCGGGGCCAAATTTAAGCTCCAGGGCCATGATTTGAACAAACTTGGTTGTGATCTACTAGACAATGCTGCACACCAAATATCTAAACCCCAGGCCTTGTGGTTTCTGAGAAGAAGATTTTTAAAGTTTGTTCCTATATTAGCCTATGTTAAATCAAGTGACCCCTGGGGCGGGGCCAATTTTGACCCGAGGGTCATAATTTGAACAATCTTGGTAGAGAGTCATAAGATCATGCTACATACCAAAAATCAAAAGGCTAGGCCTTGTGGTTTCTGAGAAGAAGACTTTTCAAGTTTTTCCTATATTAGCCTATGATAAATCATGTGATCCCTGGGGCGGGGCCAATTTTGACCCCAGGGTCATAATTTGAACAATCTTGGCAGAGAGTCATAAGATCATGCTACATACCAAAAATCAAAAGGCTAGGCCTTGTGGTTTCGGGGGAGAAGATTTTAAAATTTTCATTTTTAAAATCTATTTTTAGCTCCTGTGACCTAGATTTTGACCAATCAAAATAATTTTAACAACTTTGGTAAAGAGCCCCATAATGAACATTCCTGTGAAGTTTTATCAAAATCCAGTGAGTAGTTTAGAAGGAGATGTTGTTTAAAGAAATTGTTGACGACGGACGCACGCACGCACGGACGACGGACAAAAGGCGATCACAAAAGCTCACCATGAGCACGTTGTGCTCAGGTGAGCTAAAAAACTTTACCTAAAATATCTCCACGTGGATTCAGTATATTAAGTTATGAATATTATGTAAAGGTGAACAATAAAAAATGATTAAAATAAGCATTTTAATTTAAGGCATAGCGCAATAGTTTCCGACTTTTATTTTCCAGGAGCTAAATACGTGTATAATATATGTATTATTATATATTTCATTTCATTGTTCATTTATTCTATCATTATTAATCATCATCTTAATATTTTTATAATTAATTTATTTTGTTATATTTACTTACTGATTAATTTATTTATTTTTATTTTTTACCGAGAGTCAGACAGACAGACAACACACATATGGCAACAGTGATACATTATTTTATAAATACCTTGTACAGCAGGTGTATCTGTCGGTTAGCAGATGTCACAACTATTAATAAACGTTATCTAGATCGTCATTTCAGATAAATCTTGTATATTAACACCTGGGTCCTTAAATATCTCTCAGTGTGCTATATAGAAAGAGAAATTATTTTCCAGGTGATTTTTAAAAAAAAAGAATACCATTTCTAGGTGCAAGACGGCAATAGTTATTATAATTCTATGGAAAAGAACAGAACAGAATATTTATTTCAGACTTGAACATAGTACATTGTCTACAAACAATTTATATGTATCAAGTTATAACACACGTGATTAAGGCATATCGTCTCACCTCTTTAAATTTTACAATGTATCTAGTTCATAGGCAGTATGGAGGGAGAAGTAAATATTTGCATATATAACGTGAAGCACCACATATTTTCATATAGTACGACAGTTGTATTTGCTACTGAATTTCAAAATTTGCATTATCTCTAACTTTAAAGGCTTCCTTCGTGAAACATGCAAAATTATATAGAACTTTTTTTTATCATGATTATTCAAAAGAGAGACCTGCTGACTGAATCTTTTGAATCCAATGTCTGAATAAAAATTATATATAAACTTCTTAAATCAAGAAGCACCTGGTACGCTGCTTCGACTGAAAAACTACCCTCTACCCAAGAGAACATTACACGTTTACAGGCAGATAAGGCCAAAATCCAGGACGAGCTATTATATCAGCAATCACAAAGTATGCGCAATAACCTGGTGTTTGCAAATATCGAGGAAGATAGGCATGAGGCGCACGAAGTTACGGAGCGAAAATTGAGGCAATTTATGGTGGACAAGCTCAAGATGGCGCAAGGAATTGTTGACCAAATCAGTTTTGAAAGGGTTCACCGTTTGGGTCAAAATCGTGAACACAACACTCGGGCACGAAAAATTGTTGCAAAGTTCACATTTTTAAGGACCGGGAGGCTGTCAGGCGAAACAAGAAGACCTTGAGGGTACGGACTACTTTTTGCACGAGCAGTTTCCGCGTGAGATCGCTGAGCGCAGGAAATCACTCCTTCCAAGACTCAAAGCGGCGAAACGGCAGGGTAAATCCGCGTGGTTGAGTTATGACACTCTATATATAGATGTTGCACCAGTGCGTGATAAGCAGTAGGGGTGTGATGAGGCTGGACTTTCGATTGGCTCATGGAACATTAATGGTTTAAACCAGTCCTTGCTACAAGATGACGATTTCCTTGATAAACTGAAAATATATGACATAGTTTTTCTTTATGAATCATGGGGGAACAATAAATCTAAATTTGATATGCATGGTTATAAATGCTATAACTTTTTTCGGAAATTTCAGAATAGAAGAGCCAGGCGTGCCAGTGGTGGTTTTGTCGTTTATATCAAAGACAGTTTAAGCAAGAGCATAACTGTTATTCGTAATCATTACGATACAATTATTTGGCTGAAAATTGATAAAACATTTTTTAACCTAGAGAAAGATGTTTTTCTAGCAGGTGTTTATATATGGGTGGAGAATTCGCCAGCATATGATTTCATAACAGACGACTTGTTTACTTTGCTAGATAATGATATCCATATGTTTGAGTCACGTGGTAGGGTATTGTTGGCGGTTGATTGGAATATATATATATATATAAGCCTTTATTTCCTCCAATTATGAAGATACATGTACATAACACAGTTACATAGTATAAAGAAGTCAGACAACATCGTAACACACACACACACACACACACAAACACACACAGAGTTTACAGACTCAACCTTTACAGAATACAATCAATTGTTACATTAACAAGTGACAAGATACAACATATGGAAAAGTCGCAAAAAAAAAAATACATTTAATTAATCATCAAACAAGCTGCAGAAATACAGAAACATTGTCATTACCTCATACCATACAGTAGAAAATTGAAACATTTAAGTGATTTATTTGTTCAGTAGGGGTTACTATTATTCAAAAGACACGTACTGCAGCCACATATAATGAATGTAACATATCACTATACCATAAAAGGTATCATATTGCTGCTGTAAATAGGACAACAGAACAGTTGAGCTACGCGAACCCAGTAAAGTATTGACCAGTGACGATCTATCCATTTCACTTAAACATAGCCATACAGAATTTCCACATGTCTGTTTAATTTTGAGAAAAAGGGTCTTCATTCGAAACTTTACATGCGGACAATCGAGAATGATATGGTCGGTTAAGCATGTATGACTGCACGGGTGTTTACATTTATTACAAAAGTTTTCAAATCTACCTAGATATGTGATCAGTTTAGCAACTGATTTGCAATATGTCAAATACTGCGGATTTCTAGATGCATATAACCATAATTCACATACTCGATACTGATTATGCATGGACCGAAACCTAGTAAACTCAACTGCCATCATACGAGAATGCCATTCCGACTGAACTTTAATGTATATACTGTTGTTTATTACTTTCTTCCAGATATATTTACTTGGAAAACTACCCGTCATGATATATGCATCTAGATAATGCTTCAAACTATACTTGACCAAAATAGTACATATATCACGAGCAAATCCAAGAACATTATCATCTAATTGTTGAGAACAAATTCTCAGCAAAAACATTTTCTTAACAGCACAAAACCTGGTTAAGTTGCATAACTGTCCAAGTAAAATGAGTTTTCTCTTGTCAATCTCAGCTTCTATTGGGAAACAACATAACATACTCAGAGCAATATCCGTTCTGCTTCTTACATTAATTCCTTGAATACTTTTAATACATAGCCTATGTGCCCTTTCTAAAAATATTATATCTTTATCAGATATATTATACAAACATTCACTACCATATAAAGCCTTTGGTAATACAATAGAGTTATAAATTTTCTTGCAAGTAATCTGTTGAAGCCCGTTTTCATGAAAACCGTTATTAACCAATCCAAAAAAGGTTTTTCTCAATTTGTTTGCATACTCTTTAACCATACATGATTTTTTCTCTACTGAGTAATATTCTACACCTAAATGCTTATATTGGTTAACTATAGGTATGCATTCACCACCTATTGTAAACGTCTTACTGAGACGTAAGTTATACCGTTCTTTCTCATTAAAAACCATTGCAGCACACTTGCTTGGATTATATTGAAAGCGCCATTGACATGAATAAACATAACATACATCAATCATTTTCTGGAGGCTATCCATAGATAGAGACAGC
>CM037793.1:26045717-26095717 GCA_021229015.1 Solen grandis | reverse complement strand
TATTCGTGATTCAGAGATTCAGATACTAAAATAGTTCTCAAAGAAATAATTTTAGAGGTAAATTAGGAAAGTCTGCTGTTTTTAAATGAAGAAACGAAAGTAACAAAGCGTGATCTATATTCAGCCATGTTTGATGTTAAAGAAGACCCATATAGATTTTCTAAATGAATATGGCTTCTTATCTATGAATGATATATATAGTGTGAACCATAGTTATCCAACATTACATCTTCGAATGCCTACCTATAAACAAGGATCAGCTGTACGAAAGATCCGCTGACGACTTTCATCTAAAGAGGGCCTTTAAGCGTGTGTTGTTTTGTGTGTGTGTGTGTGTTTTTTTTTTTTTTTGTTTTTTTTTTTTGTTCTTAAGTTTTTGCACATAAGTACTTTAGACTATAACTTAAGGATATACATGAACTAAGGTAGGGGGTTACCCTGCTCGTTTAAGAGATTTAGCTTTTCGTAAAACATCACTGTTTCATAAAAATTGTTGAAAAATTCAAAGCATTATAAATTGAAAATGTTGCATGCTTAGTATTTTAATAGTATATCAAAATGATATTTTTAGACTATTTTTACATAATTTGTAACTTATAATGTGTTTTATAAGTTACATGTGAATATACTGACAAACATGCATGGAACATATACTACTATCAAAAATAATCTTAAAAGCCCTTTTATTGAAATTGTAGCCACATATGCATAAAACACTAGTATGCGTCTTTTTGGACCCTAAACATTTGGCAAATATACTTCAATTCATGTTCTTAATACAAGAATCTTTAAAACTGCGGTTTCCTTAAACACCCTACTAAAAATAAAAAAGGAATTCAAAATAAAAAATACAGTTAAAATCAGTGGTAACCCGCTGAAACGTGTAAATTAGTAGGATTTGATAAGTTGATGTGGTAAATTGAGTAAATTTTGATGATGTATTGTGATAAATAGAGATAAGAGCATTGTAGTAAATTTAACATAATGTGATATGATAAAATGAGCAGTGTTAAAGTAATGTGGTAAACTGAACAAGATTTAATAGAGCAGTGCATACAGTAAATTGTGTAAGGTTTGTTAAAGTAATGTGGTAAACTGAACAGGATTTGATAGAGCAGTGCATACAGTAAATTGTGTAAGGTTTGTTAAAGTAATGTGTTAAACTGGACAGGATTTGATAGACCAGTGCATACAGTAAATTGTGTAAGGTTTGTTAAAGTTATGTGGTAAACTGGACAGGATTTGATAGTGCAGTGCATACAGTATATTGTGTAAGGTTTGTTAAAGTAATGTGTTAAACTGGACAGGATTTGATAGACCAAACTGGACAGGACAGGATTTATGACATGATATAGATTGTGCATGCAGTAAATTGAGTAAGGTTTGTTAAAGAAATGTGTTAAACTGGACAGGATTTGATAGACCAGTGCATACAGTAAATTGTGTAAGGTTTGTTAAAGTAATGTGTTAAACTGAACAGGATTTAATGGAGCATTGCATGCAGTAAATTGTGTAAGGTTTGTTAAAGTAATGTGGTAAACTGGACAGGATTTGATATACCAGTGCATGCAGTAAATTGTGTAATTTCTGTTAAAGTGTTGTGGTAAACTGGACAGAATTTAATAGAGCAGTGCATGCAGTAAATTGTGTAAGGTTTGTTCAAGGTTTGTGGAAAACTGGACAGGATTTGATAGACCAGTGCATTCAATAAATTGTGTAAGGTTTGTTATCCCCCGCCGATGAAATCGGGAGGGGGATATTGTTTTGGCGTTGTCCGTCCGTCCGTGCGTCCGTCCGTGCGTCCGTCCGTGCGTCCGTCCGTCCGTCCGTCCGTCCGAATTTTGTCCGGAGCATAACTCCAAAAGTATTCAAGCTATTGCTTTGAAACTTCACAGGTGGACAGATCTCATTGAGGAGAAGTGCAGTGCACAAGAACCATAACTCTCATTACCAATTTTGGAGTTATTGCCCTTTGTATTTTTCATACTTGATTTTTGTCCGGAGCATATCTCCAAAAGTATTCAAGCTATTGCTTTGAAACTTCACAGGTGGACAGATCTCATTGAGGAGAAGTGCAGTGCACAAGAACCATAACTCTCCTTAGCCGAATTTTGGAGTTATTGCCCTTTGTTATTTTTCATACATGATTTTTGTCCGGAGCATAACTCCAAAAGTATTCAAGCTATTGCTTTGAAACTTCACAGGTGGACAGATCTCATTGAAAAGAAGTGCAGTGCACAATAACCATAACTCTTCTTAGCCTAATTTTGGAGTTATTGCCCTTTGTTATTTTTCATACTTGATTTTTGTCTGGAGCATACCTCCAAAAGTATTCAAGCTACTGCTTTGAAACTTCACAGGTGGACAGATCTCATTGAGGAGAAGTGCAGTGCACAAGAACCATAACTCTCCTTAGCCGAATTTAGGAGTTATTGCCCTTTGTTATTTTTCATACTTGATTTTTGTCTCCTACCCATGAAATTGACAGCATGACCCAGTTTGATCTTTTACAATGGAGTTACGGCCCCTTATTTATGTTCTGTAAAAACAGCTCCCATTCATGAACTAAATATATTCGGCGGGGGATTTCGTGTCTGTGACACAGCCTTGTTAAAGTTTTGTGTTAAACTGGACATGATTTGATAGAGCAGTGCATGCAGTAAATTGTGTAAGGTTTGTTAAAGTAATGTGGTAAACTGAACAGGATTTGATAGACCAGTGCATGCAGTAAATTGTGCAAGGTTTGTTTAAGTTTTGTGTTAAACTGGGCAGGATTTGATAGACCAGTGCATGCAGTAAATTGTGTAAGGTTTGATAAAGTCATGTGGTAAACTGAACAGGATTTGATAGACCAGTGCATGCAGTAAATTGTGTAAGGTTTGTTAAAGTTTTGTGTTAAACTGGGCAGGATTTGATAGAGCAGTGCATGCAGTAAATTGTGTAAGGTTTGTTAAAGTAATGTGGTAAACTGGACAGGATGTAGTAGAGAATATAAATTGGTACAGGATTTTATGGAGCTATGCATGCAGAAAACTGTGCAGGATTAGTAAATTGAAAAGGTCTTGTTTGGCAAGGCAGGGTTCGGATATTTTACTGTAAATTCAACAGAGTATACCATTAAATTGAGCATGGTAAGGTGAGCATAACAGAAAAGAGCAGTGTTGTTTTATAAGTTTTGATATAGTGATAGTACAAGGTATGCATTAAGTTGTGAATTTAGCAAAATTGGTATTTTGGAACTTATACCGTAATAATCCAAGAACCGTTCTTGCGAACATGGTCTTTCAATTTCTAAATTTATCTCAACAGTTAAAATTGATGTCCAATTTCTAACCCTAGAGATATGCGAGAGAAATTAACCCTAGGGACACACAAACGAAGTGTATTTAATCTTACTTAAATACCTTAGTGTTTTTTTTTTCTCACTATATTATAAGACAGAATTTAATCATCTCGGCTCTGATACGTGCCGTGGTACATATCGAAATTCTTAATAAGGAATTCATTGCGCACTTGAAGAGGCTTGTCATTGCGTCTCTGCAATGTTTTCCAAGAGTTGTTTCCAAATTAAGCCAGGAACGCCGGAGGAAATGACATTTAGGTGTTTCTAGTTTTCAGAGAGGCCTTGTTTATCTGTTTGGCAACGATTGTTACGCAGCGTGTACAAGTAAATTGGACTCATTGACTCGAGTTCAACGTTTGCATTATGGAAATAGGAGACGGTTGGCGTTGGAAATTAATTACATATGAACCTCGTTTGTATTAATCAAGGAACTCTTGGTTAATAATAAATCGTTCAAGTACTTTTGCACTATATTTCCTACTTCCTTTATACACTTGTGCCAAATGACGCAGACAGTTAGGAGCAATATTATTCGTTATTATCTCTTGCATTATTGTGACTGATATTTATGTATCTGCCAAAGATATTTGTGCTTTCGACGTAGCAAATAAACTATTTGAGTTAATAATTTTTGATTTTTGAAAGACAGAGCTCTGAAATTTTACAAATTTTCATTTACGAGTATAAGATATAAAAATGTCGGAACATCTGTCTCACAAGCTTAATAAATCTTATTCTCTTCTCCGTTTTTTTAGTTAATTCCTGTCTCTCTCTCTCTCTCTCTCTCTCTCTCTCTCTCTCTCCTATATCTGCAGAATAAAATAAAATCTAGGTCTGCTTTACAAAATTATAATCTTTAAAGAAATGATATCACAGCAAATGTTAGAATAGACCAGTTCACCAGAGAATCGACGCCATTGCGTTTTGAGCAGTGGCCCAGTGGTAAGTCACGCGCTTCGGGATCGAGAGGTCCCGGGTTTGAGTCTTGTCATGGACACTGCTAATTTCTTGAATCAAGAAATTTATCCGGCAAATGTTTCACTGCAGCCAGGTATATATTGGTACCTGAGAGGGCAGATTAATTTCGGGCGCCATATTGTAGTCTGCCGTAAGTAGAGTGAAATACTCCCCAGGGAAATCGATAGATGGATTCTAGATAGTAGCACGATAACAAGGGGTAAAATCTTTCAAGTCGGTGAACGTACCCACGGCATGAAACTTACTGGTGACTCGAATCTAACATGAGTTGAATCCCTTTCTGCCAAAATGCCCTTGTGCATTTGTGACCTTTTGATGGCTGTGCGTCACCTATCGGATCGGCGGTCATGTAGAAAAAGCACACTAACAACAGTGACATTCCTCTTTAGAATGTCAAACAAAGGACAATACCGCGCTCAGTATACTATTAATATTATCTAATAATGTTAGTTTTTCCCTGACCCAAAATGGATAGTAAGCAACTGCATAAAACATAGTAGGGTGTTTAATGTCATTGTCCGATTTAATAACCATACATTATGATCGCCATTACATAACTATGACGTGGTCTATGTTATAGCTAAACAGGCGCATTTTCAAAAATAATTGAACATGTTCGAATGAAAACATGGATTGCAAATAACATCTACATAAAATATATGATGTTATAACTTAATTTAACTGGGAAACAATGTCTGGCAACTCAAATTCTGAATCTCTTTCAACGGTTGCTGGGTTGAACCAGTACTTTGTGCTTGTTTTGTTTTGATTATAAAAAGAAAATTTTCATTGTTTGGAGTAGTTTCAGGACTTAGCCTGGTGACAGGATAATTTGACGGGATATGGTATCATGCCACATGTCGGCGGCGTGATACTGCTAAGTAATAGGACTGTATCTGTCTGAAATATCCACAAAATGACTGAAATACTGTCGGTGGGACGTTAAACCTAACAACAAGCAAACAAAACTACGATGTCAATTATATTGATACCCGGATAAGCTATCTAGGGCGTTTGTCAACCTCTCACGTACACATATGTGCTGCCATGTTTGACCTGTCATACATACCAGACAGATCGTTAACTCAAGATCATTAACGCAACATAAACCCTCGATATTTGAAGGTAAATAACGACGCGTGTGTTGATTTATGTCGGACATGAGAGATTTAAAACGAAACCTTTGAAGTTTTTGATTAACACTGTAATTAATCTTCTTAGAATGTTTGTGCAAATAAGTAATGGAAAGTCAGAAGTAAATATGAAGGGTTTCGTTGGCCGAGTGGTTTGCGTCTCCTTCGCAACAGGCGATTTTGGGTTCGATCCCAGGTCCCGGCTGCGATACCCCAATGTCCCCTTTTAAAGCTTAGGGTTCAAGACTTACGGGTGGAGCTACGACTGTTTGACCAAGTGCCATGATGTGACTTTGTATCGTATCCTGGCAATTCTGTGGCAGCACTAAATACTCATAAATAACTTAATTTAAAATTCAGTCGACGGATCGTTTTAATTTTAAAATACTATCGACGGATCGTTTTAAGAATACACATATACAATCTTACACCGGGCCACTCAGTTCTGAAACTCATTTTTATAATGAATGTCAAGCAAATGAGCTCTACCAGTAGCATTGTCAACGACTTTATTATGTCGCGGCCAAGGATCGAATCCGCGACCTCCCGATTCCGGGCTTGAACTCTAAACACTCATTTACATACACATGTACTAACCCTTGCATCATCGATAATTTGAGCAAATTGAACCAGTTATCTACTAAAGTGTATTTCAAAGGAAAACACAACAACAAACTCGAGATGCAATATGTTCGTACATCGTTAATTTAGAAAAAAAAGTCAGTCAGATAAATTTTTCCCATTCACAGAATTCTATAGCTTGTCAAATATTCAGAGAAATATGCCTCTTTACGAACGGTTGTGTGTTGTGACCTACTCTGTTGAACTTTGGAACATTTTTGTACTCGCTTTATCCTTTATCACAGTAGTACAGGGGTGAACGCTTTAGTATAGAATGCAGACCGTATTCTTTCTTTGAGCCACCTAGGCAAATTGCCAGTTCGCTTTTGAATTTATTACCGAAATATCGTTGCATTTGTGTTCCACATGGGCACGAGGACGTTATCAGATATTTCGGTTAGATTTAATCAACATGTCGTCTGAAGTAAATTGGATTTGTGATGTTAAGATGTAAGTTTATTGTACACTGTATATCAAATCGAATTGCGTTTTGTTGTTGATGATGTTTTGCGTTTTAAACGTATAATAAATAACTGTAGTTATCATTAGAATGTTTATGTTGTATATAAACAGTAATATGCGACACCCAGGCTTTAAAAGGAAGATTAAACGCTCGGATTATCCGATGCTACGATATTTAGAATGGACAGCAGGCATTGTGCTCGGATAAAACGTCCCTTATTACTTGTAGATTGCGTGTGTGTTTCTCACGAATTTGATCAAAATCTTTATTTTTTCTGAAGTGACCATATTATATGCATGTTGGGATTACATTTTACTATACCGTTCCCGGTTGCCGAGTGGTTAGAGCGTCCGCTCCGGAATCGGGAGATCGTGGGTTCGATCCCTGGCCGAGACATACCAAAGTCGTAAATGAAATGGTACTGGTATAGCTCCCTTGCTTGGCGCTCAGGATATAAGGATTGTTCCAGGATTGGTTGGCCCGGTGTCAAAATAATGTGACTGGGTGTGGTATCATGCCACATGTTTACGGCGTGATATTGCAGTGTGGCAGCACTATATCTGTCTCAAGTAGACATCGTCTTCAAATGACTGAAAAACTGTCAATGGTACGTTAAACCCAAACAAATAAACATTTTACCATAATCATCTAATAACGAGAAGCGATTATCTGAAAACCCTGCAAAACTTGAAGTATTTTGCCGGTTCCTGTGCGAAAGAAATACCAGAAATGCTGTTTTATTTACGAGCCTTGCAACCTTAAGAACTTTCGGGGTTTCCCTTCAGTCCTCGGATAATCGGAATAAACCATTTCACCAAGGCTTCGGCAATACTCGGTATAATTCGCTGTTCAAATAAACCAATGAGTGACTTGTGAAATATCTCATGTGTATGTTTGTCTCTCATTGAACAATGCGTGGAGTTAAATTAAGTATTCGGGAAGTGCTTGTTGATTTGCGTAGGTTTACGTTTCGGAGTGAAATGGTCTATTTTATTGTGTTTTCAATGGCTCATTTCCAATATTATTTCTCCTTAAATCGCCATGTATATTAATACGAAAAATCTATATTTTAAGTAAAAAGCTCAATATATGACATATTGTGAAGTAGGTGAATTTTATTCTCGCTCTCTTTTCAGGAGGTGGCATTATATTGCTTAGCAACTGGGTCAGTTGACGTCAACGCTCGTGACAATGCCGGGTACACTGCTTTGCATGAATGCGCTGTGAGAGGCGGACAGAAGATAGCGAAACATCTTTTGAAGCATGGAGCCGACGTCAATTGTAGCTCAGTAGACGGAATAAGGTTTGTATAATATTAATCAATATCGGTCACTTGTTGTAAGAATGTATAAAAGGTATTGGGAGACCAACATTCTCTTCACATCTTCTTCCTGCAATAAATACTATATGTAATGCCTGGCTTGGGCAGATTGACTTCAGCTTCCTTCGACCTTCTGTATTTTGGACAGAATTTAGATATGATCTACAATAGTCTAAACTTGGGCTATATAGACTTTAGGTGACATATAATATTCTGTATTTGGGTCAGACTTATTCTATGTTAGTGACATACGGTCTTTATATTTGGGCCAATCGTAAGATGACCTGCTACCTTCTGTATTTGGGACAGACTTCAGATTTCCTACGATTTTCCCTTGATATTTAAATAAATTAACTATCATTGATGGGGCTCTGTGAACAATGCAAGTTCATCCAACACGTAGAGGGATGGTGCAGGGTGTACAACTTGCCACTGGCATATAACCACTGTGTCAAAATAAGACAGTGTAAGTTCACTTAATCTGTACCGGTCCCGATGGCCGAGTGGTTAGAGCGTCCGTCCCGGTATCGGCAGGTTTTGGGGTTCGATCCCCGGCCGCGACACGTGGGATCATGCCACATGTCTATGGCGTGATACTTCAGTGTGGCAGCAATATATCTGTCTCAAGTAGACATCGTTTCCAAATGACTGAAATACTGTCGGTGGGACGTTAAACCCAATAAACAAACAAACATACATACTTAAAACTGTCTAAGGAACGTTGAACCCAGCAATTAGTCGCCATCAGTGATCTGTACTTTCCGTACTTTGATCCGATTAGACTCATAAGAAAGCATGGCGACGCTATTTCATCCTCTAGCGGAACTCCTCTGAAACCTATATCTCCCTATCTTTTGTTTTATTACGATGGCTGTAAGTCATAAAGACATATTTGAAGTGAGGGAAATGCATCTATTTTGAGAACCGCTCTTTAGATTGAGCTTCTGATTAATGCAAGTAAATGGTTTCCAAGGAAACAAAATTTAGGAGATTTGACAATGATTTAAACCGTTTAAATCCGGGACATTCGCTTTCCGATGCAGTCTCCAATCGATCCATGCTGTGCAAATGCGTCAGAGAAGCGAATATAGGTCGACCGTGATACGACGAAGACGCTGTCTTAGGTATCTTGTTTCGGATACCTTTAGTCTAATTCATCTTATTGGGTTTCAACAATCTTTAGTGGCTGATTTTTTCTAATTCTCCATAATCGGATTTCGCTCTCGTAATCAGTAAATGCAGATGTTGCTAAAGCTGATAGTACGGATTATCTGGCTTCTATGCTTTGAAACAAAACCTATATCCCGTCTTTGTTTTTATACTTTATTTTTTAGAAAATGGGGATAATTTTAGCTCACCTGAACACAATGTGCTCAAAGTGAGCTTTTGTGATCACCCGTCGTCCGTCTTCGTGCGTCATCCGTCGTGCGTATCCAACAATTTGCTTTAAACGACATCTCTGAAACCGCTGGACAGAATTTAATTTAACTTGGCAGGGATGATCCTTAGGTGAACCTTCACAAAAGTTGCTAAAATAACATGTAGAACTCTGGTTGTATTGGCAACGGAAAGAAAATATGAAAATATAAAAAATCATCTCCTTCAAAACTATTGGCCAGATTTCAAAATGTTGTAGTACAGATGTTCCTTGGGTCACCCTCTACTAAGATTGCTAATATTATTTCGATCCGTAAAAAAAACATGGCCGCCAGGGGAGGGGCTAATTTGCAATAAATGTATATAGTGAAAACTATAATGTTTTAGTACAGATGTTCTTTGGATAACTTTATACTGAGGTTAGTGAACCGGGGTCTCTATGGCCCTCATGATTTGTTTGAGAACTTGGTTTTAACGTCCCACCAACGAAGGCCCCAATATCAGTCATTCGGGGACTTAAGTCAGTTCTGACAAATGACATGATCGGTCCCGGTGGCCGGAATTAGGAGGTCGTGGGGTCGATCCCCGGCCGCGCCATATTAAGTTTGAATTGTTAGAGTATCCGCCCGGTAACCAGAAGTTCAAGGATTCAAACACCTATCTAGGGGCCTCCGTGGCCGAGAGGGTAAAGTCGCTGACTTTAACACTCACTCACGTGGGTTCGAATCCCGGCAGGGTCATTCGGATTTTCATGTGAGGAAGCCTTCCAGCTAGCTTGCGGTAGGTCGAAGGTTCTACCCGGAAGCCTTCGTGCATTCGTGGTCTTCCTCCACCTGTTATTAGCTGGACGTCGCTATATGACTGAAATACTGTCGAGAATGTGAAGGTGCAGTACATGTAATATGTCACTTGTCCACTGTGTGATATCTAAGTAATGCAGCAATGCGTCTTTCTAATTTAAACAAAGTTCCGAAGTGACTGAAACGACATCATTAGGACTTTAATCCTAAAAAGTATTAAGACATACGCTATATTCCGGAAAATCATTTATTTTCGTTGACATTTAATTTCGTTGATTATGTACCTAAGGGAATTTTGACGGTACATTTAATCGTTGGTCAACGTGAGGTTTGTATAAGAGAGAAGTATCGTGGGGATGAATATTTCGTGGATATAACCTTCCACGAAATCCACGAAAAATAGTGTCCCATGAAAATTACTGATTTCACATGTGTACTCTTCAAAGTACAGATGTGTCTGTCTTTTGTATGTAACTTGACGTTATCAATAAAGGAATCTGAGAGTAGTAAATGAGAAATAATATCACAAGTACACCAGCCATTGTGGGCAAGCAGCTGGTATCAGGATTGCCATATATATATAAAAAGACATATTGATTTTGGTTTGACCTATTTTCCTCTTACTGTTCTACTCTGGTTCAAATAGTACAGCTGATAATATTAATGGAGAAATAAAAGGGCGTTTTCGTGGCATAAATCTTTATTATGCCAGGAAATATCAGCAAAATATTTAAAGGAATAATAATTACATAATGTATAAACTACATTATATTATATATATTACGTATTATATCAGTTATTTAGTGCTTATATATAATTTCTCATGCCACAAGATGATAGGATATTTTAGATTAACATCTATAAATCTCAATGTCTCGTTAATGACTAGAACAGTTGTGGTATTACTGTCTTTGAGAATAAGATTTATTGTTCTGCTAGAGGCTAGGTAGGACATACAAGATAGCAGATAATGTCAGTCTAGAATGCGACCCTCTGGGAGACACTGTCGTCGCCACGTGCACACATTGGTTATGTAAGTCTGGATTTCAGATGGGTTTATCAAACATAAATCAGCACACAGACATCAGTATCAATTCCTTAATGAGAGAGCCTGCTCTTATGGCGATGTTGTATATTTGTGTTGTTGACATCGTTGTTGTTTTGTTGTTATTGTCAATGATGATGTTGATGATGATGCTGATGAGAATGATGATGTCGGATGATGAAAATGATGCCGGGCGATGATGTTTTGGGCGACATTTTTAATGGTTACATCATGATCTACGTTTTGATTGGTTTTTTTTTTATAAGCTGAAAAGATTCTCGCATCGTCAAAGCTTACCCGTCGTATAATTCAAACCCACCTGCTAAGATATTTATGTTGAACAAGAAATGGTAACATAATAAGTCATCGTTATTATTTGGAGAAAGTAAGCTGTAGAACATTCCCCGGAGCTTCTCTAATATTATTAAAGCGATTGTGGAAAAGTCTCAGATTTATATTTAGGGCCGGATTCCATTATAAATGTGAAATATTGCCATTCCGTACGTTATTAAATCTTACAGAAAATAAATACCAAGGAAGGAGCTACATTACTTGGTCATAAACCGGTTGCTATGGTGATATATATTTTCGGTTTTAATTAAAATATAAATTTTAGGTTAAGACATACAATTAGGACAAGAAATATTGGAGAGAGGGTAATAAAGTATGCTGATGTTTTCAAGGGAAACAATGGCTTTTACATTAACGTTTCTGTTTAATTATCGATGGAAGCTGATATATAATTACTTCAACACAAATTTGCCGTTATTTGAAACATTGTAAATTGTTTATTGTTTTCCTAAAGCCTTGTAAAGTTCACTTCATTCCAGGCACAATAAACATATATACGTGGTGTTACGCAATCGTTCTCGCAGCAGTCGGATATATTGTTTGTTTATACAAAGACTTAAAGCAGGTCGTTCACAAATGATTGAAAAAGAAACTTAAAAGATAGTTTTCTTCTCTCTCGTGTTAATGTTGGTGAAGTCTTTAATTCCTAACAAATAAACTCGGAAAGTGTAAAGTCTCATTACACGGGGAAACGCTATTTTCGTAAACGCAACTTCGACGAAATCGGTTAAATTAAGAATACGATATTTCCGACAATGTAGAATGATCCCCGACCTCGACTTGCCAAATCCGTTAAACATGGTACTTGTATCCCCCCTCCCCCACCCCTTGCTTGGCTTTCAGCTTATTGGGTTATTTCGAGGACTTGTAAGAACAATGTCAGGATGAATTGTCTCACTGGGTATGCTATCATGTCACATGGCTACGGGGTAATATCATAGATCGGCAGCACTATTTTTCGTACATGTATGTCTCATGTCTCAACAGCCAGCAGGTTGTAGTGTCTGATTACTGTTAGTAAGCCCCTCGCCGTGTTAGGTGCAAGTCCCAGCCTGTCCACTCGGATTCTTCATGAGGGAAAGTCATTTAGTTGGTTTCCGGTAGGTCAGTGGTACTTGTTTACAAGGGATTGTCCTCCAGTTGTAATTAGCTGCATGTTGCTGTTGTACTGAAATACTGTCGAAGCGCCTAAAAAGACTTGGGCCTAAGTTTTGATATGAACGTTTTTTTTTGTTGTTTTTTTTGTTGTTGTTGTTTTTTTACAAGTGGAACGTTATTTATCGTTTGGTTTCATATCTTGCTATTTCTGACGTGTTTGCGTAATTGTGTTATTCGATATGAATAATTTATCGCGTGGGTGCATTATTTGTAATACATATTCTCATATACCTTTTGAGAGACTCATATTTCCCGAGATAAATGAAACTTCGAGAATTTAATCAACTTTTTTTATAACGGGAACCAGTAAATTGTCTGCTCCCAGTATTGATAGGAAGATCGTGCATTTTATTTTGTCAAGGGAAGTTTTATATTACGCCGTGTAATTCTGATTGCTTTAGAATGAAAGCGCATTAGATTAATGCTTGAGCATGAACTGATTTTAAAAGATCGAATTACAATTCAGACGAAAATGGAAATAATGTGCATACGAAGTCAAATGAACGTAGAATACATAATCGATGCCCACACCGAGAAGGATTAATTTCAATTTGTAAATCCATTTTCTACTGTCGAATGTGGATTTGTAGATATTATATTGTTTTTGAACAGGGTTGCTTGCAACGTTGTTTTTTGATAGCACAAATTATTAATCGGACAACAATTCGGGGCTATATTTAGACATCTATATTTATAGATTTCTCCTTTTTTTACTACGCAGCGAAATAGTTCCAAAACTTGTTTCCTGTCATATCACTAAGTGATGAGATTGTTCATGTTTATTTCAGTCCGATTGCGTTATTGAAGTCGAAACTCAATTAAAATGTGTTGATAGTCGATGATTGAGATAACGTGTTTAATATACTGTAATGAAAAAAGAAAGTACGCAAGCAAAAAACTCGTACCTCATTCGGAGATATTTTGAATCATGACTGGCTAGAATTTCCAGCGACGGAAAAGAATACGTCTGCATGCAAAAGTTGAACCATTAGTGCAGTGGGTAAAATAGTCAGACTGTTTGCCATTCAAACGGTTTTGAAAAGAAGTGTGAGTTCGAGTCCCAGCTGGAATATATTTTTACTTTTTTTTTTAGTTATTTTTGCAATATAAGATACATATATCAATAATTATGCCCCCCCCCCCCCCCCCCCTCTTCGAAGAAGAGGGGGCATATTGCTTTGCACATATCGGTCAGTCCGTAGACCAAACAGTTTCCGATCAATAACTTGGGAACGCCTGGGCCTAGGAACTTCAATCTTAGTCTGGAGATTGATCGTGACCAGTAGATGAACCCTATCGTTTTTGGAGTCACTTGGTCAAAGGTCAAGGTCACAGTGACCTTATTTCTGGGCTGATTTGAAATGGTACCAAGCTGTTTCCGATCAATAATGAGACCTGGGCCAGGAATTAAACTTAGTATGGAGTTGGCATGACAGTAGATGACCCTTGTTTTTGCAGTCACTAGGTTAAAGGTCAAGGTCACAGTGACCTTGATTTACTGGGATTTTGTTAAAAGGACCAAACCATTTCCAAAATTGAACTTCAAACTTGGTATTTAGGTTGGTTATGACCAGTAGATGAACCCTATCGTTTTGGGGGTCACTAGAACTATTGTCAAGGTCACAATGACCTTGATTTACTGGGCTTGAATATGAAAATGGTGATCAAACCATTTCCGATCAATAACTTGAGAATGCCTGGGCCTAGGAACTTAAAATCTGTATATTATTGACAATGTTACTTCACTTAAATTTCATACACTTATGTTAGCTATTTCCAAATCATTGACATTTATTTCAGTGAAGATTAAGTTTCATCTTTTAAGCAGCGTTCATAATTATCAGTAGTAAAGCTTCACCAAGATAAGGTTTGAACTTTGTGACATGCCCATGTTACGAAGCCAAACATCATACATTTAATATAGCTATATAAATGATATGGCATATGAGGAGGGCATGTGTGTTTTACAAACATTTCTTGTTATTTATTAATTTACTTATTTTAAGTACATGTGAATATAAAATGAAATTAAAAGAATACACAAATAATGAAAGTTTGATGTTTTAGATTCATATAATCTTATAAACTGTAAGCAAGATAAATTGGTGGAGTAAAAGTGGCGATATGCTTATTGTTAGCAATACATTGAGACAAATAATGTCTTTTTTAACGACCGAGTTCAAACAAGGTTAAAGCGGGTTTATAACACTGAGTTTATGGGCATTGCTTGAAAATTTGATCCTCGTTTATTAGATTTACTTTATTAAACAAAGGAAATGCGACATCATCATATCAAAACCCTGTTCTCTCAGCGCTATCAGCGCTTCGATTTTTCCTGAAGTGACATTTATATTTCAAGATCGCCAGATTGAACACTTATGAAAGGAACTTTATTGCAAAGGCGCCGTGTGTCAATTGGTAACGTTTTTCAACCTCGTTTTCATGGCCTTTCCCATGCGCCAAGTACTGGTCTAGCAATCAAAACTTCGAGGGGAATTAGTAATTATTTAAATTTCAAGAAATCGTTTTCCTATCCACGTCAAATAGATATGCTTATATAATAAAAAATAACTTACAAGGTGCATGTTTGGACACGATATGTCTCGCTCGTTCACTCATTCGCTCATATTTTATGTATACTCAGACTATACCATGACGTTTATTTGCGTATGTTTCATGCCAATCCATGATATTTAATTATGTTTATCTAAAGCCGATCCATGATATGTAATTATGTATATCTAATGCCAGTCCGTGATGTGTAATTATGTATATGATATATAATTATGTATATTTCAAGCCATGTACATTTAAGACTAGTCTGTTATGTTATTTTATGTATATTGAGGCCAATCCAGATGTTTTATGTATACTTCAGGCCAATCCACGACGCCGTTGAAAACGACCAGCTCGAAATGGTTCGTCTGCTTTTATCGTATGGTTCAGACCCGACGCTCTCTACATACGCCGGAAGAACATTGATGAAAATTGCTAGGACAGAGCGCATGCGCAACTATCTCCAAGGTACTATAATTAACTTGTTTTCGCTCATGATCATATTGGCTATGTAATCAGTAAATCAGTAGTCAATCAATCAATCAGTCAATATATTAATTAACTGCAAACTTTGTTCTTCACGTTAGTGGTCCGATTTTACTCACAAGCAAAGAGATTCTAAAACGACTTTCAGACATTACAGTCGTGCAGGATTAGTCGGGGTCTCTCGAATATTTCTTCATGCGGAAGACAAGATCTCTCTCTCTCTCTCTAAATTCATTCTTGATATCTTCTGAAACCAGTTATAACCATTTATCAAGATGCATTGGTCTTCGAGACAACGCCATGTGGTAGCGTTGCCAAGGACATTTTTCGTCATCTATGTCAATGCCAAGGTCTATATCCGCTTCATTGAATCAATGTCAGATGTCCATACCAGTTACGAGAACTTCATGCTCAAAAAAACTTGCCGGTACGTAAATATACCATGGCGACTGGTAAGACCGCCCGTATCGGAAAAGGGAGGTTCAGTCCCCGGTCGCTACAAACAAAAGTCAGAAAAAGAATGAGTTATACTTAAATTAAACATGGGATAGCTCCGTGACAAATTGTCCTTTTGTGAGGATAATTTGACGCCATGAAACGTCATGGCGGCAACTCTATACTAGTATCTTTCCAAAATAAACCTTATCTCAGAATGACTGCTATACTGGTAGGGGACGTAAAAGCCAAGAGAAATACCTTCTGATAATACACTGACTCTTTAAGATTTCTATTATTCAAAACCTGGTGAGGAAACTTCTCTGTACGATCTTTCGTGGTGCAGAGTGAACTGATCTAGAGGCCTTTGAAAGGGCTTACGGTGTGTATAATTTTATGACACACCCGATAATCATTTCATGAGGTAATTGATATACCAACACATGCGATAAACCATTTATATGTACTCATATGACATGACAAAAAGTTTAAGTTTACGTCAATAAAATATTTTGTCTGTCTGTATGTCTGACTGTGTTTTAAGAACATCCTACCAACGTGAGACGAAGGAAGTTTAAATTGAACCTAATAGCATATCTCCTTAATATTGTATTTTTATGTTCTTGCTTCAGCTTACCTATCGGATCTCAATGGATACAACCCGGACTCGTCAAAAACATCGTGGCAGTTCAAGGCATCGTCAACATGCCTAGGTAATATTATCTTAATGTGTGCAAACCCACAGATCATAATTCCGGGTGCGCCGTGGTCAAGTGTTTACTTACATGCGGATCGAATTCGAAGCTTTCAAACTTTGATTTCCCGTAGGGGTAGGGGTGGGGGCAAGGTTTTTGAAGTGGCTTGCCAAGAGCTAAGTACCAGTCAAATCATGGAAACATCAAAAGGGATAAGTAGAAGTTTTAAGAAAATCTTTCCAATAAGTGGAAATCGAAGTTGTAAGAAAATCTTTCCTAATCGAAGTTGTAAGAAAATCTTTCCCAATCGAAGTTGTAAGAAAATCTTTCCAAATCGAAGTTGTAAGAAAATCTTACCAAATCGAAGTTGTAAGAAAATCTTACCAAATCGAAGTTGTAAGAAAATCTTTCCAAATCGAAGTTGTAAGAAAATCTTTCCAAATCGAAGTTGTAAGAAAATATTTCCGAATCGAGATGAAATATATCAGGTTGAATTAATCAGACATTTGTTACGTTTCGCATTCAGGAGCTGTATGATATACCATACAATTGATAATGGAATCTAAGCCTCTCCTATTGTTGAAATAACATAAAGTGTGTCAATAGCACGCAAGGGAAATGTTACGCGGAATTGCACACGTCACATAATTAGTTATTGATTAGTTGCTTTCAAGGCCAGAGAGAACCGATAACTGCCAATGACGTGTGATTTTTGTGTCGGAAATGTATTGATGCAACTCTAGTATTTTCGTCTGTGCTTTCCATCAACTTGATGATATTCGTAGAATGATGTGCAAGACTAAACTACTTTGAATTAGCAGCGTTTCTAAGTTATCTCCGAATTTACAGGCTTCCTCGTTCGCATGAAACTTGAACCAGATGATGCTTGTTTGATTATATTTGAAAATATTCACTAGAACTTAAAAACGAGTTATATTCACTAAAAATTAAAAAGGAGTTCTTCCAAATTCATAAATAATCGAATTTCACAATACTTTGTAATTTTAGATGTAAATTCATGCATTTTTAAGCTCAGAATCTACAACGTCTCTGACTAGACGATTGCTTTTTTCCCCCATTCTTACCTGACTGGAAGAGTACAGAGTTATGTCATTAATAATAGTATTTCAGAACCGCGGCCTGTTACAGCCGGAGTTCCACAGGGTTCTATTCTGGTCCTATTAATATTTTTTGATGTTTATCAATGATCTGCCATTATATATTAATGATTATGCGACTGATCTCTTTGCGGATGGCACAACAGTGCATATGCATAACAAGAACTTAGATGTAATCAAACTCAAACTGCAATTAGCAAACGATGCAGTTTTGAATCGGTGTGCAAATAATGGTATGTTTCTTAATACAGAAAAATCATCAATAATGTTGATTTGAACAAGTATTAGACTGAAACAGGTTTTAGATATATGCTTACAAGAATGTTAATAAACAAAAGCTATTAGGGGTTATTATTGATAATAAACTAACTTGTAATTCTCAAATTGACCAAATTGTTATACAGATCTTCCGTAAACTAACCCCCATACAATTAATTTCATCTTACGTGTCTCGTGAATGTTAATCTAAGTATTATAATGCCTCTTTAATCCCCTTGATATGGGATAAAACAAGCTCAGTAAACATTGTACAATTGAAAACAAAATAAATACGAGCAGCTCTATGCTAACTTACAACGCATCGCATGATTCGGCTTCGACTTATTTAACTTCGATGTTAAATAAAGTATCATACAGTAATCAGAGGAATCTAAGATCAGTATCTTATGAAAACTTAACAGTTCCTAAATCAAATGACTTATCACATTGTAAATCTTTTGCAGTGGTTGCCCCAAAGCTATGGATCTTTCATCAGTTGAAAATAAGGAAATGCAAGTCGATTGTGTCTTTCAAAAGAAAATGGTTGAAAATGTTCTTATTAGAAACATAGTACATTGCCAATTATGTATAACTTTATGTTTATTTTGATACATTTCACACTTCAATTTTCTACAGTTTTCATATTAGATATTGTTTTTGAATCATTAATTCAAATTACAAATATTTTTTTTCCGTACGAAGTTTAGTGAAACAGGCCAATAAATAAGCTCCGAAAGTGTAACCAACTCTTCAGAGTAGTTTTAGCGACCTCGCCATATCTCGAGATCATGGGTTGGATCTCCGACTGCGACATACAAAGGTCTTTAAAATAGTGCTGGTATACCTCCTTGCTTTGACACTTAGCGTCTACGGCATCTAAGGGTAGTTCAAAGACTAGTTTTACCAGTGTCAGGATAGTGTAACTATGTAACTAAATGTGATATGATGCCACTTGATTTCGGCCTTTTATCGCATCGAGGCCGCAATATATCTGTCTCATGAAGACAGGGGTCAGGTAATCACTGAAATATTGTCATTGTGGACGTAAAACCATGCAAGCCAACATTAAAATGCCTGACAAATGTCAACATGTGTGCACGGGTTTGTTGCAGACCCTGAAGACAACCAAGGATGTGCAATATACGGTGACCCTCCTTCAGATCCCGAGGACGAATCTCTCGATGTGGTCTCTCTGTGTTCAAAACCTGTCTTCCGGACCTGTCAGTTGACCCCTGAGTATGGGAAGAGGTAGGTCATGTGTTACAAGTATATTTCAGTTTCATTCAGTGTCACTTTATTTTTACAACAGTAAATGTCCCAGCTTCTAAAGTTTAAATTTAAAATTTTGTTTATTGTCAGAAACATATTTTACAAACAGAAAAAAAACATAAGCTACTTACCGACATGATAGGAAGCCCTACCATGTGGCTTGCAATAAGTCGTAGGTTGAACCCTGGTACCTCTGTGCTCTAGGGATCTTCCCCTGCCTATAATAGGTTAGGCGTGAGAATATGACGGAGATATTGTCACAAGGGTAAACCCCAGCATATTAACTAGGACTGAAAATCATTGACTCAACTGGTTCGTTGTTTGAACACATTTGATTAAAATCTGTATTTATTGTCATTGTCTTTTTAGAGGTACAGAATAGGTGTTATTAAATAGTTCTTTCCTAGGGAACTGGTTAGACACAATTTTTATTTACGCATATAAAGCTTAAACATGTATTAGACAAAGTTATGCGTGATAAAACTTTTCGTCTACCTTTAATTTTAGAAGCAATTTTCCTTTTATAAATTTCCTCATTCGGAATTTAATCATTTTAACTATTATTTTTTTTAGTTACATAATATACTTTTTGAACATTTCTTTCTCGAAGTTTAATGCTCACTTGAGTACGTGGTGGTCATTGTGGGCTTTTTGGATCGTTGAACGCCTGTTGTTCGTCCGTCCATACTCAGTTTGTTTATAATCTTGCTTCCTATCTTCAAATATTTGACGGATATCGGGTCAGGAGTTATGGCCCTTTAATTATGAAAAAATCTTTGAAGATTTCACTTTGTTAGCACATCAGCAGTGCAGTCTTCATCAGTTTGGGTTTAATTCCTAATGACACCATTACCTTTGTGATACACAGGTGAGCGATATAGGGCCACAGGGTCCTCTTGCTTGTCAAGCGTTCTACCTAAACTACAGTGACATCCAAATATCATTGACTGCTTCAGTACTAATAATTATTGACAAAGATAAACTTTAATCATTGCGGCAGAATACCGTTATATCAAATTAATTCCAAAGGCTTTAATTATAATGATTTATTTTCTTCATAAACTTTTCGAGAAAAAATATCAGCGAACATACTTTCATTATGGTTTATGTTTAGGAAATGAAAAATAATAACTAGGTCATACTACATAATTTATTTATTTTGCTTCATTTGATAAATACGTGCCAATTTCCTGGTTGTATCCCCCAGCAATTTATCAATGTCTAAATCATTTCTTCAACATGAAATACAATACGTTTTCGTAATTGATAATAGTCGTAAAGTGTGTTTATTTATTCTCTCTTCAATGCCATTTTCCCATGAATGATATGCAGCTATTAGATGTATTTGACATTCTGTTTGTTTTCCAGGCAAGAGGACTACGTGCTTTTGGACGACATTTTGAATAGTTATAGAATAAGCCAGACAGAATGGGACACGTTGGGATTTCCAAGTCATCTCGTTAAACATATATCTGGATCAACAGTGGCTCAACACCATGAGGACAGTATATACAGAGATGTGTATAAAGACAAGACAGACAGCACGCTGGCGGTCCGCTCGGTGGACCTGACGCAAGTGATCTCTAAGCTAGATAGAATTAGTCACACGGGTGCAAAAAGGTCGAAAGTTTAAAGTGAATTGTGAAAGTGACTGTGCCATTAGCACTGTAACATTTTCCTGGAATCCGGTTAAATCAATCAGATCATATAACTTCATTATGTAACATACCTGGTGCTGATTGCACTAACTTTAGTAACACGATGTTTATTACTTACTAATGGCTAGTATAATGATAATCGATTGTTAAAAATTACCGAGGATATGTGACTGAAAGACCACTACAGTTCTCTTGGTGTTGGTAAATATGTCAAGTTCCGATCAATTCTTATCCCTTTTTCTCTTCTTATTTCGTTTTGGAATTAACAAAAATAGGACTTGTTTTTTTATCACTGTCGATGTGTTATTGATGCAAATCACGAAAGACTTGAAAATAAATTGCCCTCAGTAACGAAACAAAGAGAGAGAGGGGGGGGGGTCTTCAAGAAATACGCACAAGGAAATAAGACACCGATGTCTGATACGAGACTAGGGCTATGACGGAAAAATCGATAACAGTAAATTGCTATTTCTAAAACAAAATCTAATCTCCTGAAACGTAACTGCTGCGAAACGCAATCATTTACGTAGTTTATTTTAAAATGATTCGCCACATTCCGAAAGAACGGGCATTAAAGTTGGAAAGTAAAAGAGTTCGCGTCTGCAAAATGGAAACCATTAGAAGATTAAGTTGCGTAGATGAAAATGTGGAAAAATGTTAATGGTCCCTCGGGAAGCATATTGCCTACGCTGAAAAGTTGTGAAAGAGATATACACATTTGTGTCGTATTTTATAATAACATTTACGTGTGCATTCAAGAGAGGACACTTGGTTTCTTGACTAAAGAAAGATAAAGTTGAACTTGAGTAAGAAGACTTTTTCTCGTCAATTTTGTAATTCGTCCGCGTTACATATATTAACTGAAATTCATTCATTGCTGCAAATATAATATTTAAAGAAAGCCAGATTTCTAATTAAATCTATAAGGCTATGGTGGTAAATGTCTTTCCACATTACAAGTGCAGTAAGGATATTATCAGACAAACATATAATAAAATCATCCCTGCAAGGTTTTTCTCAGCAGCCATCTCTTTAAATCCAGGAAAATAATTTATGACACTGTTAATTATAGACTTTGATTTTGCCATTTAACTGATTCTATTCGCCTGGTATTAATCCCACGGGTATTTCTTGTCATGTTTGTAGATATTGAACAAATATTAAGATTAAAGCATTTATCCTCTCCTTATAAATCCAGACTCGAATTCTGCAACAACACTTAGCGCTAAGTAAAACTTAGAAAGGAATGGGTTCGATCCCCGGCAGCGACATACCTAAGTCGTAAAAAATAATACTGGTATAGCTCCCTTGCTTTGCGCTAAGCATATAAGGGTAGTTCTAGGACTAGTTTTCCCGGTGTCAGGATAATGAGACTGGGTGTGGTATGCCACATGTAGGAAGACACGTGGGACGATAAATGCAATAAACAGTAAAATTAAATACATTCTCGTTTCTCTTACTTACCCATATATATCATTTATTTAAAGATATTGTCAGTTGCTAAGGTAACAATTTTTGACAGCTTCTTTATTTTCTTGAATATATCCAGAAAAGGAATGGTGGAATGCAGTTCTTTATAATTTGAAAAATGAAGTATGAAGCGTCAAGTATTGTCTGCGGAATTCGAGCCGGTTCGTGTTATTGCATTATACGGTTCCGTTAATTCAAAAAGACAATGCCGATCACAAGTTGTGACGTGCCGTAGATACTTGGTCATCCATTTTGTTTCGGCTTTTTATCTGTCCTCTTTATGCCTTGTTTGATGTGCCCGTGCTTCAAAAATAAAATCGAATGTTTTCATCGAAAAAATGTAGATGTGAGGGTGCATTTTGGAATATGATTATAAGGTGTGCATATACCCATGAAATTTATTATCATAAATATTGATGGATATACCGCAACAAATCGAAATGCCATAAAAATAAAAAAATATATGAATGATAAAAAAAGAAATGCTTCAAGAGGCGATTATACGAGTATTATGGGTTGTTTTTTCGATGCATTCTAAGTGACACTGTTTGCAACTATTACAACCCCGAGAGCGAAGTGAAACTTGAGTAGGATATGCAGTATGGTATGAAAACATACTTAAAAGCTACAGACAGTGATACGTTTATATTTCACCAACAGTTTTGTTATGATTCTTGAGCATTTTTAAATCCACGAATTGAACAAAAAAATAAATGTAAAAAACATTTTATTTGAATAATCTTAACATGGAAACAACGCATTAAGTTTTGACTTTATCCAATAATGTTAAAATGTATCGTGTTTCCAATTCCTGTGTAAAAAAACTCCGCTATTATTTTTACTTTAAACTTATTTATTTTACGTCGATTGGGAAACAAGTTCTTACGACTTATACTAATCCCTCTTGACGGTTCCTGGGTTGGACCAGTACTTTGCGCCTGGGAAGGTTGTGAATAATTCTTGCCCCCATCGGGGTTCGAACCCACAACCTTCGGATCCGTAATCGGATACGTTACCACTGCACCACGGCGCCGCTATTATTTTTAAGATAAGACATTTCAGTGGGTGTATGAAAATTACTACACGATCATGTGCCTAGTATTGACCAATCACATGGCGGCTTTTTACAGGTTATATAGATTCCATTCCTCTGTTTGGTTAAACAAAAAAAAATTCCTCTCGATTTTTTCTGTCTTGAGATCATTTTAACATTTTATATTTACCCCATCTGTACTCGGAATATAAGTTTTTTCTCTAATTATTGTTCACAGAATAGGAGTTAGTTTGATAATCATTTGTAATCAACTGCATGTGCAGAAACAATTAAGGTAATCCTCCCATCATTAAGTTGTAATCATGGTCCATCAAGTGATCGTGGATATTTTATTATAGTAAATACAAGCCTTTATAGACTTTGAGCAAACGAGCCTCCAAGTCAGTGGATGCTTGCATCCATCTGCACGTTAAGCATCTGAAGGATAGTGATTATAATTTAGTGATATACGGATGACCTTAAATACTACCAGGTGTAAAGACATAAAAATGTTTTGTTGATATATCTATGTTTTAAAAATATTGTTACAATGTTTTAGCAAATGCTTTTAGAAATGTGTTACATATTTTACTGAATAGATTTTATAAGGAAACCAGCTTTATGAGGGAACTGTTGAGTTTAAATCATATTAAAGGTGTTTATCGTACATGGGGTTAGGTATATTAAATCGATGATTTAATAGTTCTTCAGGTATCAATGATAAATAGGGTTATTTTGTTTCTGTCATTTTGTGTAGCTACTTTAGTATCTTGTTTTGTTTTTGAGATGAATAGGTGTGTAGTGGCTGCACATACATATTGTTAAGTACTTGTTTTGTTCACCAGTAAGTGATAAGTTACTGTATAGACATGTTGTAGGTCCTTGTTTTGTTAATAGTGATAAGTTTCTACATAGGCCTCCTGTAGGTCACTGTTTTCTGTATCAGTAATGGGATAAATCACTAGCTGATTTTCCGTAGGTTACTATTTTGTTTATCGTTAAAATATTAATTACTCTACAGACCCGTTATAGGTCACTATTTTATCCATCTGTAAGGATTTGGTTACCGTAGAGACCTTTTGCCGGTTAATGTAATGTTACCAATAAGTGATTAAGTGATAAGTTAGACCTTTTGTAGGTCACTGTTTTGGTGATCATCAAGTGATTATTCAACATCTTGTTTATTAGTGATAAGTTACTCTACAGACCTTTCTTAGGTTACTATTTTGTTTATTAATAAGTAAATACTTGATGGACAGACCTTTCTTAGGTCAGTTTTTTGTTAACTAGTAAGTAATTAGTTACTGCAAAGTCCGTTTTAGGTCACTGTTTTGTTTACCAGTAAGTGATTAGTTACTGCAAAGACCTTTTTGTAGGTCACTATTTTGTTTATCATTACGTGATTAGTCACTGTTTTGTTTATCATTAAGTGATTAGTTACTGTACAGACATATAGTTTAGAAGCGATTGTTATTTGTTGTTACATTTTAAATTTGTTTTACTTGTGTTCAGAAAACTAAATATTGCAATTATAAAATGCGTATCTTTGTGAAACAGTTCATTTTGTGACTTGTCATCTTGTGGGTTAAGTTCTCTTAGTAAGTATATTTTTCATCGTCATGAACCACATAAGCTCATGATATTATTTTATTTTAATTCATCGTTAAGTATGAGAAATTTCTGTGAGCTTGTCAATTGCCAACAAAGAAAAAAATACGTCTTTATTAACCAAGGAATATACAGTGAAACCTCTTTACAACGGTATTCATTATAATTAGCAACCTCTTGAAAACTAAAGTGCATGCTCCTTCTATGTCTATTCTTTACAACGGTAATTTCTTTATAACAGCAAAATTCACTGAAACAAACATCCCCGTTGTAAAGAGAGTTGACTGTATATCTTAAAGACACTGTATGGAATCCAAAAGCAAGTCCATTTTTTTTGTAAGTTAATGGAAACATTACATTTAACCACATGAGAGACAATATTAAAATATTAATGTAAGACAGTATTTTAGAACAATGTTTTTATTATGTTGTTATAACATTCTTAGATAGATTAGAATCATTAGACTATTGTTGAGGCTTTTTTCCGTGCAGTTTATACAGCATGTTAAGAGCTACGCATCAGAAAACTATTCTTTTTTAAAAAGGAATTCAGTAAATAAATACATGTAGGTTTTGATATTAAAACAATGCGAAAACACTGAAACTTTCAAAGGGTTCTGCATGTGTTTTATTATTATTTACGATATCTTTTACGATATCTAAAATTTCATGATAATGTATGTTCAGAAATTTACCATTTTCATAGTTTGTGATTATGAAATTAATCCATAAGTCTTTGCTGGCTGAAGACTATACACGTGCCATTTCTTATTCTTCGGTTTTTAATGAAGGCGGCCCGAGCTACAACTACTTTTGCTTTCTTTGTTTTGGTTATGTCAACATTAAAGTTATTATACTATCGTCTATTAATATGTTTAAAGTGTTATTGAAAATGACTGTGTATATGTGTAATAAATCTTCATTTTGCTTGCATTTGAGTTCTTATTGTTTATTTAACCCTTACCTTGCTAAATTTCTTAATTGGATTGTCCTTTTTCATTTTGGACTGTGCCATTAGTTGTTTATAGGGGTGCTTGCTGAATACATATTGACTGAATAGTGAACGATGCAGACTGTGATCAGACTGCACGGATTTGCAAGCTGAATGTGGACCGCCACAATTAACTTATGGTAAAATCCCTGTACTGGCTCCACTATATATGTCTTAGGCCACTTAACCTCTACCAATATAACCAAGGTGCACAATGAAATATTAGGAGATCTTGGTTTTTCTCCGTAAAAGGTCATAAGGTGCGAAATGTATCGGAACCATTACAGGAACTAACCTTAACGCCATAACAGGTATATCCCCTCACCAGATGTTTGTCGGAGGATGTTGAACTAAAGTAACTACTAAAAGCAAGATCCACATGCATTTGTTTGTCAAAGGTTTGTACAGCTTTTCACTGTTTAAACCGATATGAATATTCATTTCAAGGCGTTTTGGCGCCATGCTAATTGCCCACGGTATTGTAATGGTTCCTTCTAGTATTTGAAGAAATCATTGGTTCAACCCAGACGCTGCTTGTGAAATAGTCTCTATCAGAAATAAGTGATGTTTCAACAGGAAAAAAATATTTGACTGGGATGTTTTATGAATACAGCAGTTGTCTCGGTATTTAATTACAAATTCTGGGATTCTGAAAATTAATCCCGAACGGCCTATATACGGTCAGGTTCATTAGCGTGGCTAGACAACAGTTGCTAAGTTACTTAACTACAGTAGAGTTACGTATTGTCATGTTGCTCTCGACGGTAAATCGAAGAAAAAAAAAGGTGGAAGACCTCCATATACCATGATATAAACAGTGACTTAAGCTTAGCTGACAGACTATTTTATGAGGAATAATATCGAACTCGGTATTTTAGTATCACACAAATTCCAAGGTCTGATAACGATCGGCTGATGCTTGCGCTACTCTCCATACATTGAAGGAACGAATTGACCGTGTGTATCCGATGATGCAAATGCAACAGGTTGGCCTCCGTGACCGAGCGGGTTTAGTCGTTGATAGCCCTCACCACCGTGGGTTCGAATCCCGGATCAGAAACCTTCCAGCTGGCTTGCGGTTGGTCAATGTTTCTACCCAGATGTATCCGTGCAATTTGGATATCAGTTCTTGATAAGCCGGATATCGCTATATATCTGAAGTAATTGCGAAGTGACGATACATTCCAACAACAAGCTGAAGAGAAAAGGGAAAAGCCTTTGGACATTTTTGTATAACTGTATTTTTGCTGTTGTTGATTTTAGCATCCCACCCACACTATTGTAGTTATTTGGAGACTATTTCGGTGGGACGCTAAACCCAACAAACAAACACATTATCTTGACACAAGGCCAACCAGTTTTGGAACTAACCTTATTTGCTGAACGCGAAGCAAGGGGGCTATACCAGTTGCGTATATCCCGACTTTGAGATGTCGCGGCCAGAGACCGAACCTACGACCTCTCGCTTTTGAGACGGACGCTCTGACCACTCGGCCATTTGGGACGGTTTTGTATAATTGAACAATATATAGAATTAAGGATAGACTGAGTGAAACCAGTGCCAAAAAGTCAGGGTGGTATCATGCCACAATTCTAATAACATCTGTCTTCTTCAGGAAAAACATTGATGTGACTGAAATACTGCATCGACACTCATTTACATATCCTATAAGTTGTAAAACAGTGTGCACACTGGCGTTCGTTTATCTCAATGTATTATGGATTGCATAAATATATAATTTGGGTCCCAAACATTCTCTTAAAATATATATATATCGTACAATACTCAAATTGTTTTGTGCAAAACATCAAAGACCTCGGGAAAGATATAATGCATTTGCATTTGTAGACAAGAATACCGGATGTGCACAATTTGCAACTCAGCTTTTAATTATTAAGCGTTTTTACGGTACAATACCCCCCCCCCCCTCCACACACACACACACACACACACAACCCTTCCTCTTCCACGACCATAGATAATTGTAGACACACGACCAAAGAAATAAAATGAATAAAATTCACCAGAATGCATCATTTCACACCAATAAATTTCGGTGAAAACATTAATTTTCATGGGACAAACATTTTCGTCGATGAATACTTGTCTTTTATATAGATCTCACGTTCTAGAACATAGATCCACGAATAAATGTACCCACTAAATTCCCTTAGTTACATAATCAACGAAATTTAATGTCAACGAAAATTAATGATTTTACAGTAAACAAAATCACGAGGGAGTTCCCTCGGACTCCCCACTTTTCCTATTGTCGCCCTACTCTGTCATTACCTATTTTATTAATATAGCGCCCCAACCCCCTAACCTGAATAACTTGGATCCGACCCTGCAGTTACAAGTCCATGGTATGTAATTTATATTCAGTAATCAGACACACTAAAGTGCAATTGGAAAAGTGCCAGGTTTGTAGATCATTTTCTAGTTCGAGACGGATAACTGATACTTTAAACTATTTTCCAATGAGAATCTTTATTAGAAAATCGTAGACAAAATTATATAGAATTTATATTCTAAAACTGTGAGGCCTATTAAATGTAGAATAATTCGATATTCGTGGATTAAGCCATTTACAAAGTCTTCGAAACTATAATGGTAAAGAAAAAGAATATTTCGAAATTGTTTAAGCACAGAAATAGAATTCTTCAAAATTGTTAAAGCACAGAAACAGAATTCTTCGATACTTTTAAAGTACAGCAGTAGCATTTTTCGAAACTATTAGAGTGCAGAAATAGAGATTTTTATGTTTAAGTTTTCTCTTCTTTCCATTTTCTCTTTTACGATTTGCCTTAATTGATATTTATTTTGCTTGCGTTTTAAGGTCATCGCGACACAAATCTACTAGTTGACTTCACCGATTTCATAATGTTAGTTACATGTACGTCATATCTGTTTTATAAATGTCGCCTTTGTGCCTCTCAAAAGAAATTAACATAACTGTCACTCCATTTAGATGAATTCCATGTTTCTCAGCAAAGTTTCGACTATTATAAAGCGTCTGTGGAGGCTTGGTTCGCCTAAAATCCAATTTTAATAACAATTATCATTGTTCTGCGTAAATTATTCACACGAATGGGCTTTATATTAATTTGCAAGTGCAAATGGAAATGTCAGTTTAAAACCTACGTGATGAAAAAAAAAAATCCTGAGCATGTCAGCAATACTCATACCATTCATCAGTTTTCCAAACGCCTTCGCAATTATTTGACTTTATAAGCAATGTACTATGGTAAAAAAGGGTGAACTTCTGTACCAGCATTAACTAAGCCTTTTCCTTAATCAGACATTTCACATAAAGCTGAACTCTCTCTCTCCTCTCTCTCTCTCTCTCTCTTCTCTCTGCTCTTACAACATTTGGCCATGGGGTCGGTAAAGGGCTTAATTTTGACTCCAAAAACGGTTTGACCATGATATGACCGACTGTGGTATAATGCCTAGTTGTATATGGCGTGATACCTCAAGGAGACAGGGTTTAACTTTAGCAAACACATTTCCGTTACAGTATGACGAATGCATCATTTGATAAATGTATGACATGTGTTTCACTCTAGTTGTATGCGTGTTGTATATCTTGGGAAAAAACAACAAACAAACAAAAACAACTATAGATACATGTACACGAGTTAGGGTACAATCATAACTGTATGTTAGTAAAATTATAGACTTGTGGGATAAAGGCTTACAGCAATAACTCCAATATTTATGTGAAAAAAATGCCAACATTTTAGTGCATTAAGGCCAATATTCATGTGCAAAACACGTGTTTTCCTTACTGACGCACATAAAATAAAAGAGTTTTATTTATTATTTTTTGGAATACTTTAGGTTTTACGAGAACGTTCGTATAATCAAATTGTGTTGATTCCTGAGGGGAATTTAAAACATGTCAAAAGTATACTTATATTTGCCTTACGATGAACATATCTTGCTGATCTAGAAACATATGCCATAATAGTAGTTCCAGAAGGCAGGAAAGATATCTAAAAAATGCCGGATACTAGATGCATTGTTGTGTGCAGTTGATTTAACAACATGATAGTGCAGAAGCACATTGAAATAAATCATAATTATCATGCTATGTTGGTATTATGCATATGTGACTGACTATTAATTCTGCATGTGTCATAGATGGCTATGGAATTTCCGGAATATATGAATAAAAAGTTGAATCTTTATTTTTGTTAATCAGGATGATGTAATGAGGAATGTGTAAACCTCCCCGCTTTACTTATGATTCAGCGTAGCGGTCTCTATACTCAAATTTGAACTATTTACGAATGATGATGCAAGGTAAAAGCAAATGAATATTTAAACGATTTTCATTGGTTGAAAGCTTTTCAGAACATAAAGGAACTCATAGGGTTATTGTGAGATATCAACTAGCTGAACTACATGCTTCGTATTTACGATATTTAAATAATTTTCCTGACTGAATTGCTGTTTCTTTGATAAACATATGCAGTAAAACCTGTCTTTAACGGTCAGTCAAGGGAACAAGAGAAGAAAGTGTCCGCTTAACAGAGGTGACCACTGAATAAAGTTTAAGTATATAACAAAATGCTACAGTTTGGAAATATAAGTACTGACCGCTAAATGCAGGTTGGTCGCTTAGTACAGGTGGCCGTTAATACAGGTTCAATTGTGGTAGCACTTCTCTTATATGCAAAGTGAGACCTATTTCGGGACAATCATAATTAATATATGCAAAATCGAAAAGTATATCACAATCTACCCAACTTTCCTTGTTTGACCCAAATACTTTAACAGCGTGCTTCAGTACAGTAATAGTGTTAACTGCGTCGATTGCGTTTATGTGGATGCTTTTGACTTCCCCGTATAAAATGCTTCACAGATAACAATCCATGCATCTACCTTTATCTATTTCAACACCGGATATCTTTTATACGTTTGTTGTTTTTTCACGGAAGCGATAAGATTTATGTATTTTGTATAAAAGTTTTCTTTGCTCGTTCAATTTTTACGATCGAAAGAAAAACAATTACTTGGAGTGTTCATTTTTTGTTTTTGTTTTAACGTCCTATTAACAATATTTCACTCATTTAGTAGTGAACCGTCCCCGGCGCCGATGGGTAAGATGTCCGCCTCGGAAGCGGGGGGTCATGATTTCGATCCCCGACCGCGACATATTGTAATCGTTAAAATGGTAGCTCCGTGCTTGGCGCTCATTTCATGTTCAATGTAATTCCAGGACTGGTTGGCCCAGTGTCAGGATAATATGACAGGGTGCGATAATGCGTTAAATATATAAGTAGACATAGTATCCAAATGACTGAAGTACTCTCGATTGGACGTTAAACCAAATTAAAAAACATTCATTCAATAAGGTTCAGTAGATAGCACGCAGTAGTCAAGTGAAGTGGCATCGCATGCGATGATATTTTCTCCATACTGGCTCAAAAAGCCCTGGAACAACCGAATATGTTGAGCGCCAAGCATGAATAATATACCATTTTAACGACTTCGGTATGTCGCGAGAGTTTTGAAATCTTAAATTGTTAGGAAAACCCATCTTCATGGCTGAATGTTCTTTTCACAGAAGCGATAATGGTAATTGTCTATGAATGTAATCCGTTTATGTGACGACGTGGCGTCGATAAAGGCCGGTACCTTACGTTTGACAGCGTTCCTTGCTTGGCCACCATTGCAGCTAGGAAATACGATGTCGTTGGCACAAGCGGCTTTGCAACACCAGGATGACCATGCTGTTCACATACTGGTCAAATAATATTTACACTGCAGAGGAGAGGGCCATGTAGAGAGTCATATTTGGTTGATGTTGTTTTCGTTGATGTTTTACAGATAACTGTCGCCAAGACAGTTTTACAGTCGTCAAGCTACAGGCGTAGCTCAGAAGCAAGCGTTTAGAACCACCGATCTACCTCCGGCCAGTTGGAAGGCTTCAACAGCGATCCTACCGGGACTCTTCCAGTAACAAACTAGTGAAATTTAAACTTATTTATTTTACATCGATAAGGAAACCAGTACTTATGACTTATACTTGTCCCTTTCGGTGGTTCCTGGGTTGGACCAGTACTTTGTGCCATGGAAGGTCGTGAAGAATTCATGCCTCCAATGGGGTTCGAACCCATAATCTTCGGATCTGTAATCGGATACGTTACCACTGGACCACGGCGCCCTCGAACTAGTGAAAGAAGATCCCGGATACATATGAACAACCGACTTTTCTCTTAGCCAAGATTCAAACCCACAGCGGTAGAGAGCTAAGTGATAACCAGTTACTACAACCATTCAACTAAGGATGTCAACAGATTTAAGCAAGACAGTCCATAGTGGTTAAGAAAGGAATCATGTAGAATCACAAGAAAAATATACTGCCTCGTGTTTGTTAACTAGTTGACTTCAAATAGTTTACCGTTTATTCATCGCAACGGAATTAATTCTGAGATATGAGCCTGAAATCTCTCTCTCTCTCTCTTTCTCTCTCTAGGGCGTATATCTAAACTCCCAACTGAAACGATAAGGCGCCGCTAAATGAATAACCTAATTATTTTTGTTCAGATTGTTTAAATGAATCAAATCTTGATGTGAAAGTTTTTCCGGTTACTCATGATTCCTCCCACTTAAACGACCACGCGAAAGCCGCACAGTCAGTTTTCAGTGGTAAGATTACAAACAGAAAAACCTTGTTTTAAGACCACCTCGAAATTAAGACCACCTCGTGATTAAAACCAAAGTTAACATTCTTTGAACCAAATAGTTTTAAGTCCTGTTCTGGTAAAATTTACAAATACCGTAAAACCATTCACTGTTAAGATCACTTTTCACTGGAACCGAAAGTGTTCTTAATAGCTATTGTAAGTTTTACTGTATGCGATATCGCTTTCTGGCGATTTGTTTTAAAGTAAATAACTAGTTTTAACATTTAAAATCTCATTAAGAGAAGAAATTCTCATTTTGTATATTACTTAGTGCGTAAATCTGGGAAAAAATCATGACTTTTTGTTATTTAATCATTATTTTTCGTGGGACATTATTTTTCGTCGGTTTCATGGTGGGTTTTATCCACGAATATTAATCCCCACAAAAACTTGTCTCTTAATCAGACCTCAAGTTTTCTTGAACATATGTCCATGAATAAATGTACCCACGAAATTCCCTATGAATATAATCAACAAAATTTAATGTCAATGAAAATTAATGATTTTACAGAAGTTAAATACACATATTCCAATGAACTTCGGATATATCAAATCAAGTCCTGAAGAGTTGGTAAGAAGAGGAGTTGTCTATATATTGAAGCCTCGTTGTTGGATAAAACCTCCCCAGCTGGCAAAATAAGAGATGTAAAAATAGTTAATTTTTAGCAGACTTTCAATTTGGAAAAATACGTCTAGTATGGTGAGACCGTGGCAGAATTCATTCCAGGAACAGAAATCAATTACCAGGTCATTATAAATATAACAAACCTATCTGATATTCCCTGGAAAATAGAGAGACGTAAAATCAAATGTAATTTATTTGAAAAATATTATCAGACAGTAAACCGTTACTGGAGCTTGTGAAATCTATTCGAATAAGTTAAATATTGAGTCAAGCAGTAAGTGCCAGAAGTCGCATAATTAAGAAGAACAAGAACAAGAAGAAACAAACAAAAAATCGGAAACAACACCATTACATTTTGAAAACAACATCAACAGCAGCAAAACAACAACAACAACAACAACACAATAGTGTTTGTGAGGCACAGAAAGATGGCGCAACACCGATGTGACTTCTCCTTTTTCACTGTTCAATACATTTTGCCGGTAATAAACATGACCACGTTTGATCTTGATTGCGCTTCATCTGCAACAGTTAGAGAGTGGACACCATTAAATTTGCATCCTTTGTCAATAGGCAGCTTGTACTCATTGGATTTGTCCTTGTTTGGCACCTAGGACTCTAGGTAATATGTATTTAAATCGTATTCCTCCATTCGGTTTTCGTAGCCGCCGGATATATATTCAGCTGAGTCACTTGCGATATTCAAAACTCAAGGGACATCTCTTAATTCTTGTTTATATCCTGTTTTCATGCGCGATTTGCCAATACTTGTGGGCGGCAAACGAATGAAGAAGAAGAAAAAAAGAAGAAGAAAGGGATGACTTTTTAAAGGAATGAAGACAGTTCCAGACGTCAGGATACTGTGACGTGATGTATTAGACAAACTGACTAAGGTGCCTGGACAGCTTAGTGATAACACACCTCGCTTCTCACCATAGCGTCCTGGGTTTGATTCCTGGTCAAGTATGTGAGAGAGTTCGGTGGTCGCTCATCCAGGTACGTGGAGTTTCTCTGAGTAATTCGAATTCGTCTTGCAATAAGCCGTTCGGCCATCAAGTGATTTAAAATCATATAAACTGCAATGACTTAGTTTCGCAGTCGATGTAAGATAAATAAAGTTTAAAATTTAAATTGTATTTGAGATGATTTTACAGTGCGTCAAAGTTATATCCATCAAGTATGTTAGTGTGATAAAAACCATATTTTCCCCCCTGCGAATCAAAGGGAAATAACTCGAATTTAAATGACAGAAAAAATATTAGTGTATTGTCCCTTAGTAAGTGCACTTTTTTAAAAACAAAGTACGTCTAGAAAACAATCATTAGTTATGCAAGAGCTGACGCATGTTCTTAATTATGTTTTATAACGATGACGATTTTATTATATATTTAAATGTTTATCGTATATACTTTAAATGTTTTACATCTTTTTTCCTTAGCCAAAGCATATTCATTTATGTTGTGTAATGATATCGCAAAAATACAATAATTGAAGGTATTATGAATTTTTCTGGCTTTTCAGCCTTAGGCTTTTTTCATCAATAGTAGGTCAAAGGTCAAGACCTCAAGGTCAACTACATAATGTAAAGGTCAATCTACTTCAACAACTGTCCAAATATTTAAGCAATCCAATGAAAGACATAGAAGCTATAGCAGATTAAAAATGTATCTTTGTTTTCGTTATGGGTAATATAGCTAAGGAATAAAACATGCATATCTTTCAGACAATGACAACAACGGCATTTTAACACGAACATAAAGAGTGCAGTCTTAAATTTATGATCGTCGAACAATAAGAATCTATAACGATTTATAAGAAAACAGCCTATTTTGCTTGTACTCAAGAATATTCTCTATATGTCAAAAACAAATTAAATAAATAAATAAAAAAAAAAAAAAAAAAAAAAAAAATAAAAATAATATACAGATGCAGTGTTTCGCCCCAGAATATAAACCTTGTTGTCAGTTAAAGATAACAAAGGTCACGAAAAAGAACTAAAGCAGAGGAGCTTGTATTATACAGTCACACCTGTCTAAAGCAGTCATTCAAGGGAACAATAGAAAGTGGCCGCTTGACAGAGGTGACCGCTAAATGAGTCAAACATAACAAAAAACTACAATTTGGTAATATTAAAATTGACCGCTTAATGCAGGTTGACAGCTTAGTACAGGTGGGACTAATACGGGTTCAACTTACTCTTTGAAGCATTTACGATCGTCATGTGAAACATAATTCAATAGATTCTGATTTTTTTTATTTACTGTAAATAATTATACTTGCGTATAATTTTTTCACGGGTTGATATGCGCACACACACCAAGTCAATATCCCTAGCATGATTGTTTGCATTTTTGCAAGCAGAACCTTTGAATTTAGATATCAAAGCTTAAAAAATAGTTTGATATTATATAATACAGAGCATGTTATATTTTTGCGTTGTTGGTTAGAGTTATTATTGTTGATGTATTGAGGTTTACCGTCGCTGCGATAGTATTTCAATCATATAGCGACGTCCAGCTAATCACAGGTGGAGGAAGACCCCGAGTACACAGAGGTACCCGGGTAGAACCACCGACCTACCGCAAGCCAGCTGGAAGGCTTCCTCACATGAAAAATCCGAAGTCCCTGCCGGGATTCGATCCCACAGCGGTGAGGGGCTGAGAGATTTGTGGTTAGAGTTGGAAATTGGAATACAGAACTAAGGTTCGGTTATACTTTATATAACATGTTCCTAAACAGACACAATGTTTACACCTCTAGCTCCAGTCCAGGTATAAAAGCAAATGGCAGTGTATCTAGATAAACATGCATTATGATCATATGAAGCAATATAATATGATATAATAGTTTGCCTAGGTGTAATAAGCGACTGTCAAGTCGGTCACATTATGTTTTACGACGAACGAATGAAATAGAAAATATACAGTGACAATTCGTACGATATTTAAAGGGCACGATCCTCTTACAATGCTAATTTGTATACTTTTGTCGTGCGATTGACGTAAGACAAATATTTACATCGCACGATATCCTTGCGATTGCTCATTTACAACGATCGTGCGATTATTTGCTCAGTCTACGATAGTATTACGGCGATCGTATCGGTGGCTTAAAGTATAGAAATGGTAATAGTGATAATTCAAATCTGTAAAGAGACCAACAATAAGTCAAGGTCATAAAAGGCCGAACTTCCTTTCTACTTTCTTGCATGCTTATTTTCTGCATTTGCTCTTGCGAAACTTCGAGAACGTAAATCAGCCGAAAGCACATTTACGAAATATTTTGATCATGCACAAAAAGGGAGAGTCCAAGGACACAAATGCGAAGTAAGGGCCATGCGAGGAGCACACAGCTTAATTGGTCAAGGGAATAAAGCCGTTTGTCCAAGACACACTCGGGCCGCAAAAAAACAACAACAACATAATATTCTCGTGTCATACGAGTACGCACACAAGGCATGTTATAAATCGAATGCCCAGCACGACTGGGCAATAAAAGGGATTAATAAAAAAATGAAGATGCAGGAAATACTGAGCCTAGACTAGCACCAGTGTATCGCGACAGTGTGGCCATTGCGTCCAAAAGTCGTTGAAAGACAAAGGGACGTAGGGATACCTCACTGCTCCATACTTTCACCATGCTGTCCTCAAGTGGGTCTTACTTACTGCTGTGACAGTCGCAGGACAGCCGCACTTTCTCTTACCCCACAAAGCTCACAGCGCCGGCAATCCCCGGCCATCTTTACCAGTATCCCCACTTCAACCTGACTGATATCCTCATTGGCATTCTGTCATCTTTATTGGCAGCACGGGCATTCTCAGTGGCATCCTCACTGATAGCACGGGCATCTCATTGCCAGCACGGGCATCCTAACTGGCAGCAAGGACATCCTCACACGCATCATCATTCGCAGCACGTGCATTCTCACTTGCATTATAATTGGCCCCCCATCCTCACTGTAAATACGTGCTTCCTCACTGGTAAAACGTGCATTCTCACTGTCAGCATGGGCATCCTCATTTGTATCCTCACTCATGACACGGACTTAAAGTTTAGACCAACTCTCTCTCTCTCTCTCTCTCTCAATGAATAAATAAATAAATAAACATACGCTTTAGAAAGAATAATGAGTCGTTAATTAAAAAATGCAATTAAGTATTCTTAACAAGATGCATACTAGCCAAATAATTTTAAACAGCTTAAAATTACTGTACGAGTATGGAACATGAACTGTTGGAAAACTACGAATGTCACGCAATACGAATGTCACGGAATCTACAATCGTGCTGGTGAACGGCAGATGTGCAATGTGCTCATTTAGAATTACAAGCCATATCCATTGAAATTGAAAATTGAATTGGGGGTTATTGGCTATGCACTTGAACTACGCCGTTGATTGATTTTGATCGTGATTAGATTACGGGTTCCATGCTATAAGCACGGATCCTTTAAATGAGAAAATAAATGACCTGCATTCCAGCACAAAAGATAACACACACACAAAAAAAGAGTAAACTCCTATTTCTATTGAGGTCCTTTATGTGGTGACATGACATAGACAGGCAAAAAAAAAAAAAAAAAAAAACACCAACCAACCAACAAACAAACAAACAAAAACAACAACAACAACAACAAAAAAAATATATCAAATTATGAATTAAATTGGGTATTTTAAAGCTTTGTTTTATATGGCTTCATCAATACTATATATTTCATATCACAGTGTCACATAATTTCTTAAAATATTTTATATCTTTTAACGTATTTTTATGATTTTGCATCACTGTACAGAAATTCTATTTTGAATCATAGTTACTTTGATACTACCAGTATCGCATATTTTCTTACACAGACTTTATATAACAATATCACAATATTCTATATACTTGTAGTATACTTTATAATAAAACATTTACGAATTTCATACTTGTTTGTATATTATGTTTTACCATATGAAATAAACTTTAAACAAATATTTAAAACAACAAAAAATAGCATCCGAAAAATCAATCACAATTATTAAATAAAATTTCCTTTTAAAAGGAAGTCTTGCCCAGTTTATAATTAGCCGGTCTATCCATAGCATTTGTTGACTTACGTATGGACTTACCTCCAAAGTGTTTGGATTTAGCTTGCTAAATTACAAACCAAACTGTTAAGGCCACTGTGATAATTGTTTGATAATAGTAAAAAGTTTCCTGTATTTTGCTGATCACAGGGGCTCAAAGTTCTATAGGGCGAATCTCCCCTGCAACTTTGGTCGTTTGTTCTTTCAGGTAATTCACCTATAATTCCGCATATATCGTGTACACAAACGGATAATCTCGGCTATCTGCCAAATGCATAAAGTCCGAAATGATACGAGAACGACCATAATAATCTCTAAATGAAGTTAAATACATGTTATCAATCTAAAGCCAAGTCCGAATGAAAAAAAGGTTATGTATTTAATCAAAGCAGATGTACCAGAACAAGCAGTCTTTTTCAGATTGGTTGTTCCTGTTATCTTTGGGTAACTCTGGGAAACCCGTATATGACGTGTATCTCGGCTGTGTGCCTAATGCATTACTTTTGATAGAGAGGTTTGGAAAAAGGTTTTTTTATTGCATTGGGTAAAATGTCATGCAATATTGAACTGACTTGCATTGTATAATAAAATGCATTATTGTAAATAATGTTGTTTGTTTATTGGGTTTAATGTCACCTGGCCAGTCTTTCGGTCATTTGGAGACATATATAGTGCTGCCACAGTGCACTATCACGCTGAAGACATGTTTTTCGATACCATACCCAGTCGCTTAATCCGGACACCGGACCATTATATGCATAGCACCAAGTGACAGAGCTATACTAGTAACTTTTTTACGACCTAAGTATACCGAACCTGGAACTCCCGATTTCAAGGCGGACGCTCTATCCATTCAGCCACCAGGATGTAATAATAGAGTCATATTGATGCCTTGGATCAATTAGAAGTCAGACCAGTGCACAATACTCTTACGCTCTTGCAGCACTGTTGTTATTGTCATGGAGACTATTATATTGATAAATAAATCAAAAGAAATAGGACTGTTTGTGACTGGTAACTGGATCTTACTATGCCTCCTGAATAGTGACAAGTCTAGAAATAACAATATACATGGCAATGTTAACACCTGCAGACGACAGGAATACCATAAGTGTTCTCCCATATACACAGATACCTGCTAAAACAACTGTGGTTAATGTCAGAGCATTTATTAAACATTATTATGCACATAATCTTTAAGCTGGAAACTGTTTACACATCTGATACAAAATCAATATCTCACAGATTTTGTGCTGAAAAATAGTTTATTTCCTTTAATCTGCATCTAACAAAATATCATAAAATACATGAAACACTTGTAAAAATTCTAAACATTTATTTATGGCAATTGTGTTAGTAGCAAAAACATTTTCAGTCATATTAAAATTATATTTCTATGCAAAACAGATCCTTCAGTTTGATATTCATCAACACCACCGTGATGAAAAGGTGAAAACACAATGAGATCAATGAATAAGAGAGAAAATTTCATGAAATCTCGTACAGCATCTCTCTCTCTCTCTCTATATATATTTTTTAATATAGGAGATATGTCGACAACATGTGAGAAGTATTCACATTGTTATTGTATCAAGATAGAATTTAAAACATAACAAGTGAAATGGCGTCATATTTCTCTCTCTCTCCCTCTCTCTCTCTCTTATCAAGCAAGGACATAATGGCACGAGTTCACTTCCACAACATATTCAAGCTTATGTCATAATCCTTTTCAGGATAGGTCTAGGACCGTGACATGAACAGCATATCGACAGGTCGGCACGCATTCTAACGCGATGCTATACCATTGGTGGAATTATCACCGGCTTGTGCCGGAATTATCGCCAGTCTGCAATGACAACAGGTAAAATCGTTAAATGCCTTGCCTTATCATATGAGAAATTTGAGCTCGTTGCTATAGAGACAGCTACCTTAAAGTAATGACAGAAAATATATGGTGACATTCAGATCATATTGTTTGTTTGCATTCGGATTATACGCGTGCTTTGTTTTTCTCTCTCGAGGTATCGTGGTAAGAGCAAATTTCTTTTCTTGTTTGGTTAAACAAAATTTGTTTGAGGTAGCTATACTGTCTCACGATTTGTATAGGTACATCTAAATATGACAATGCACGTAATATACGGTAATTGGTTCTAATTACGAGAAATACGTAAGATATTTGTTGTAATATTAACTATAAATGATTTTTATTTGCTTCTAGTTGTACCTGTTTTTCTCACTCTTTTCTTATTCATCGCCATATTTCTCTAAATTATCTGTCTACTCTTTCTACTATTCAGTTTCCAATTCCTTCGTTTTTTAAATTATATATTTTTATTATTATTCGTAATAATCTCTTCTGATGCCCTCAATTATCATACCCTTGAAAATGCGGTTTCAGATCATTATATGTGTATTCTGCCCAACTTACTCAAACTTGCTTAGCAACCATGAATATACATGTATAGTGAAAACTTGTCTTAGGTGACCACTTCATTCTTCATTTCTTAGATGAATCCGACAGCATCTACTTTGTTTGGCTAACGTTAAAAGATATCAATTAAAGATGTGGTGTTAAGGGATTTTCCAAATGAAAAGATTTTCTCTTTGTCAACTGTTGTTAGGTCGGTTTACACAATTATAAGAAAACATATCAAATATATATAATTAAAGCTCGATAATAAGGTCACCAGTAGATCCGCAATCAAATTGTTTTCAAATAAGTGGTCTGCTTATCAAACATGATAATTAAGCGGTCTGAATATCAAGTGAATGAATGCGGTGGTCGGATGAAAAGGTTCATTTTGCGGTTGTCTGATATTCAACTACAATAAGGTGGTGGTCTTATTTACGAAATACTGTTTTTTTTTGAGTTATTTACGAGGCGGTTTGATAATCGAGTCAAATTATGAGAGGATCTAATGGAATAAATGATTTTATATTCGATTCTGATTATCAGGACAAATATCCAGAGGGTCTAATATCGATTCGAATATCAAAGTTTTGATTAACGATTTGAATAATGAGGTGGTCTAATCAAACATGGTCTTTTCACGGTGTCTTATAATGAGTTGGTCTTATTATCGAGGCAATCATCTAATTGATCTGGTAATCGTTTCTATGGCAATGCCATTCTAACGTGTTAGATACGTAGCAGCCGGGATCGAATCTGTTACCTTGAGGTTACAATTACTTGACCACTAGGATAGGTTAGAAGGAACACAATAAAAAAAAGACCCTGACCGAAATCAGTCCAATCCAATCAGCGCTTCCTTTCCTTTTTCTCTGTACTGTCCAATTTGTTTTCTCGTTTATTTTCACTTATATGTGCTATATATATTTTTTCTCAGCCATGTTATTTTGTTTACAATTTCATGTATCGGAGAAGAACACGATAAGATTTATCTTTCGTTCTAATCCTACCTTGATTGTATGTAACTATGTGCTATGTATAATTGAATAAATATGTTTAAAGTAAATGGTTTTAATAGTAAGGTGACCGTTCTATAAAGTATCATGTCTTTACGTGATGTTTTCCTGTATTTAATATCTTTTCAGTTTAAATTTTAAGATAAACATTTAAATAACGACTTCTGAATTTTGCAAAGAGTGATTAGCACACAATATGTGTTGCATCAATACCTCTTCCAAATCACCTTTCTTATTTAGCAAATCCATAAGATGTGATGGGTTGTTCCTCTTCACGCGCGTCTCACGTGAAAATGAATAACTACGATGATGTTAACCAGGCTGAGCAGATCGACACCGAAAAGAGGGGAGAACCAGACGGCCAGGAGCGATTTAAAGACATCCGTAAGATATCATTGTTTAATATTATACCTTATTTGCAAAAACCATAATGCAATGGGACGCAATCCGGTCCACATAATGTTATATTGACTGGCACTTTGAGAAATATGGTGTAACAGACCGGATGACGTCATCGCTTTGCATTACGTGTATATTTCATAATTTATGCCAAGTCCGACTGACTATTCCATTAACTTTCATAACGCTTTAAATGCTATGTATCAACTGTTAATTAACAACAGATATCACTGACGGTTGTAATTGATTTTTGTGTGTGTGATCATATATTGTGATAATATTGGTGATTTGTCAATGACATCCAGTTGATGCTTTCGTAGACCGGAAAAAAATTAAAGTTCGAGAATTTAATATATTCGGATTCGTTACATGTAGTGTTTGCGCTGTTGCGATTTAAAGCTGTCCATGCCTTACCAAATCCGATGTGAAATGATCAGCAGGAAAAATTAATAAGCACTACAAACGCCAAACATTTGTACGCGAACCACACAGTTTGGTGCCCGTTATATTAAAAAGTTAGTGTAAATTAATTAAACACGTTTTTTAAGCGTGAGCAAAATCTACAACAAAATTGACTAAACTTCACGATGCTAGGCTGCTGGGCTGCCAAATTCACGCACATATTGACTGCAAAGATAATTTACATGTACAAAATTAAAATCCATGCGACACGGAAATGTGATAAATGAAAAACAAATTGGCGCCATTTTAAATTAATTCGAGCAATAGATGTATATGGCACCCAACAGCGTAAGCCCTGCGATAATAGTGACAAAACATTCTATATTAGATAAAAAAAAAACCACGAGTCACATTTTCAATTGATATACATCGAATAAGAAAAAAACTTCGGAAAGTCGCGCCTCGCGAATATAAAATTGTAACATCTCCGAGCGGTCTTAGTAGCTATATATATATATATATATATATATATATATATATATAACTTAAATTTCCTTATGATTAGAGAAATAATATTTAAATTATGGAATGATTTAAAAATGATTCGTCACGTCAGTCCTAAATCTCAATCAAGGTCTAAAATCCTACAAATTTCCACGACACCGGATAGCGCAATGTTATCTGTATGCAGTAGTAACTTCAACTAAAATACTAAATTTATCGTATTTCACATCATACATCATATGAAAAATATAAACAATTATTTCAGCACAAATAGAGCCAAACCGTATCGATATAAAAGCCTAAAATCGTTTCAAATTTTTTGTGGGCCAAAACGTGTATCAGAACCTATATCATCATTTCACAGGTTAAACTTATTTTAACAGGTTATCTATCAAATGATTATTATCCTTGCTTTTAGTGGAATACAACTTGAATCAAGAGAGGATGCGTAAATGTGTTTATAATAGCACACATGGTAATTAAAATGCGTTTCCTCAAAGAATTAAAATAGTTTAATACTAATTTTACGATCAGATTCTAAACAAGATAAACATCTTATATCAAGACTATAATAAACATTTTGTGACAGTGATATAATGTTATGTTCTTCAATATCATATATAATGTTTTAGAGGATTTGATAACAGTGAAAACTTCCATACCGTACACAAATCAATAACTCTTGCTGTCTCGAACAATGGTATATGACCAAGTAACCACGGATGAACACGCCATATCTCCTACCGGCTTATCATTACGGCATTAAATTTTACTGTTTACTCATGGTTGTCTGGGACATAAAGGACCATTATAATTTATCTCCACTCTCTCTCTCTCTCTCTCTCTCTCTCTCTCTCATTTCAACAGGTTTACCACTGTAATCATTATTTTAATTTTTCCAAAAAAACAAAAAATTTAATTATAATTAGCTTCAGTTATGCTACTTTCACTCTAGTATTATAGTGCCTCAATTATGCCAACTTCACTCTAGTATTATAGTGCCTCAGTTATGCCAACTTCACTCTAGTGTTATAGTGCTTCAATTATACTAACTTTGTTCTAGTATTATAGTAATAGATTATGTCTGTCTTTCTAAGTACATATACATGCAAAATATGAAATAATTATATACCATAGTGGAATAACGGAAAAGACAGATATACCATTTAAAAGAAAACAGGTGCTTTTATTTTTGAAATTATGATCGTTTGGTCAAACAGGCATTCAGAGAATCCGATACAAAAGCTAATATACAAATAATTTCATTAAGAAATGTCAGCAAATATGCTTCGTGTAACGTGATCAAGTACAATATATTTGGCATGGTGTGCAAAAGTTACCAGAGAAAGAGAGAGAGGAAGATATTGAGGGCGCCAGTCAGAGGTTGAAGTATATATGCTACCAAGAGCACAACTCTGATAAACTTGTCTATCACAGAGTAGACTGCTATTAAAACTAAACGATAAATAATGCTGCTAGTAATATTAAATAGTCTAGATGATGAATAATGAAGCGACTGAGTCTTAACAACCAAATGAATGCTGTTTTCACAAAGAGAGTCTATGACAAAATAACACGCAAAGTACTTTATATATCATTAATGAGAGGATTGTAATTTATCTCGTTTATAAGTAAACTAGGATGGTGCTTTCAAAGAATGTTCAAAGTAATGACACCATTGAATAGCACTGTGATCAGCCCTGCAAGCAGATTGACGTTTTATTAAATGGTGCAAGAGATTTGTATGGCATGAAAGCTCTTCGAAACTACCTCGTATCGACTGATTCAATATTATTAGAATTATTTTTATACAACACATGTGTTGATAAGAATATACAGGGTTTGATGCGTTTATTGTTAATTTCTGCTGAATAGGAAATATTTGGTTTCAATTAAGTCTCGTGAAAAGTTAATGATTTCTAAAGTTCGATGATGATTGAAGTTATTCGTAATGAACTGAGAAAATACAGGTCCCCTCCTCTCTTTCTCTCTTTCTCCAAACCACACACATACGCGCCCGCGAAAGAAATAGAGAGGGAGAGAGAGAGAGAATACAGAATCCCAATGACGCGTTGGAGGCTGTTAACATTTCAAAACTTTCAAAATATTATTCCAGATGAATATACCGGATCCTTACGATTATATTTTTTTTATAAACACTTGAAAAAAAAAAAGAAAAATCTGAATGATGTTGTGCATTTGTAAAGTTTTTGGATTCCACATTTCTTATGTTATTAGAAAGATAGAAATGCATACTTCAGGACTGCAGTATAATTATGTTTTAACACGAAAACGAAATACGAAGGATTCAATCAATATCTTTATGTATATCATACATGTACTTTGTAAAATATAAATTTGACAACTGAAAATATTAAAAGATGTTGAAAAGTGTATGCACATAATCATGCAGTATGTGATTTCGTTTTAAAACGCACTTATCCAAAGCGTGCGTCCTTAAAGGCAAACATTATAAGGCATTTGCTCAAGGCGAAAATTTATATCTGCCTAATAGCATTTGTTTTAAACTCATGGCATTAGGACCTCAACTTTTACACACACAAGACAGATTTTTTTTGTGGAAATCAGACCTGCGTCGTACCATTCATTTTGTAAACAAAAGCCGCCACATTAGAAAGCAAAACGTATAGTTTTGTTACTTTCTTTAGGAATTTCATGACAACGAGATACATATATGAACACGTTCCTAATAAGTCCCGCTTCATATGATGTAAGCAACTTGAAAATCCATTTTGAAAAACAAAAGTAATAGCGAACTGGAAATTCGAGATGGAGAAGAATTTGCGAAACATTTGACAGATACGACGCTGTTGAAATTGCAGTATCCAGCGTTTTCATATTCAAACTGTATTAATAATCTTGTTTTTGCTTATTATGAGTTACCAAATACAGATTCACGTCATTAGACAAAGTCACATTTGAAGCAGAAAATTATTTTTTAATTTAAACAATGATTTTTACAAAATAGTAAGACGCAGTTGCCTTTTTATTGCTGCCTTTTCAACAGGCTTCGTTTCGACAATATTTGACTATTTTGCCAGCCCTTTCGAACGATTTCTTATCTTTGATGATAATCAGGGTACACGCAATATACAATATTCTTTTTTTTTGACAAATGACTTATGTTTACATACACGTACATCGTACATACTCAAGCTGTCCTCTTTGAGTGTTATGTTAGTACCATTTCGTTTGATTAGAGACATTAAAATCATTAAGTTGACTTATTTCTTTTTTAAGACTTTTTGCATTTTTCTGATATACAGAAAGGAATCATAATGGTTATTTATTATATTTCAAAATATCACCCAATTTTGGTAAGTATTTTACAAGTAAAATCATTGCTTGTGTTTGATTAGATTTTGGTAGGTATTCATATACTATAATTATAAATATTCATATACTATAACTCTTGAAAAAATGTCGTATAAACCAAACAAGAGGGCCATATGACCCTAGATCGCTCACCAGAGTACATAAGCTTATTCAAAACGATTCAAGTCACTTGATTTTACCTAGTTTTTTTACAGCAGCAACCAAATTCAAGTTTCAGATACAAAGAATATTATCCGTAGGCGTCTGTTTTAAGGGGGTCAAATTTGCTCTTGCAATTATGGTATGAAACTTTTGAAGTTATCATTGGTGCAAAACAAGAATTAATTCTGAACATTAGTTCCAGAAGAGAATATGTTTTTTTTAAAATATCTATATAGAGTATACATGTATAAGGAAACTAGCTGACCCCCTTGGGGCATTATTTATCAAAGTATCAACTTCATTTTAGCAATTATGGTAGTCAGCCATGAGGTGACCATTTGTGCCAAATAAAATCAAATTCTTACCGTTGATTTCACAGAAGAAAAAAATGACATTTTCTATAAATAGTTTAAAAGGAAACTAGCCGACCCCAAAGGCCTCGTTTTTCAAGGGATCATCTTTATATCAATTATGTTAGACAGTCATAATGTGATCATATGTGCCAACTAAAATTAAATTCTGATCATTGGTTTCACTTTCACCGAAGGAGGAATTTCGGAAATCTCTATATGGAGTATACAAGGAATGTAGCTGACTCCCTAGGGGCCTCAATTTTCAAGGGATCAACTTCATTTTAGCAGACAGCCAAGAGGTGCTTAATTTTTTGTACTACATGTAAACAAATTCTGACCATTGGTTTCAGTAAAGATGAGTTTTAAAGTTTCTGAAATAAAATACTGTTCTGCATGGATCAAGTTTATCTTGGCGACTTTTGTGATGGGTCAGCTAAGGATCATTCATGCTAAGTTTCATCAATTTCTATCAAGCGGTTTAAAAGGATATGTTTTTATTAAAGAAAATTATTGACGACGGACGAAGGGTGATCCCAATAGCTCACCTTGAGCACGCTGTGCTCTGGTAAGCTAAAAATAACTAGAAATATCTTTAAAAAGATAAATGGCCGTGGTGTATTAATTATGTTTAGTTTTTAATCTGCATCTTGATGAGAGGAAATTTGACAAAAGTATAATGAATGTCTTTCAAGCGTCCAAAATATACAGAGCGGATATGAAATTGCTGACAATCGGACATACGAACTACCAGTTCACAACATAATACTAATACTAATTCAGGTAATACAACTGGATGGAAATACTTGTGTCACCTGCATTCCAGCAACTGAACATCAAATGATCAAAATTATACTTATCAGTATACAAAACAAGTTGCATCCACTATACAGTCATGTGCGATTTTCAAGAAACGAAATGGTCTGAAGGTTTCAAATCCGACATTTTTTTATCCTTTAGATATGATTTTGTGTAGTTAAATTAATTATTTTGAGCTTTAAGACTTGTATCAATTTATTTTTGTCGAAAAATCGAAGTTGCAAAAACAAGTTGCATCCACTATACAGTCATGTGCGATTTTCAAGAAACGAACTGGTCTGAAGGTTTCAAATCGGACATTTTTTTATCCTTTAGATATGATTTTGTGTAGTTAAATTAATTATTTTGAGCTTTAAGACTTGTATCAATTTATTTTTGTCGAAAAATCGAAGTTTAAGGTATGTATATACAAAGTGAACAAGCTGATCTCTTTTCCGAATGGATACTTTCGATTTTTAAGTCGACCAATGAAAACTTAAAGTATTCTTTCCCCTGTTTAAGTGACCTTCACCTTTAAGTTTAGACCAGAAATTCAGGTAAAAACAAAACGGTCAACGGCCGAAAAACCGGGGATCAATTGTTGTGTTTTTCCTCAATAGCTAATATTTAGAATTCATCTTTATCAAGTTTATCCAAGTTGTCAAAATCCTGGTGACTACCTATAATTTGAGCATATTTCAATTTACAAAATGTTTCTTACACTTCCATCATATTTTGCTTCGTGCAATATCGCATATGTGCAATAATTATTCCTTGCGGTGCCATGAATACATTGTGTCGTTTTTGTTCGCTTGGTTAGCACAACAGGAATATATTTGACCCCCTCCCCCCCCCCCCCCTCCCCCCTTTTGTACAAATGCCGTGATAATGTTTACTTCAAGTTTGAGTTTTATATTAAACTCTTATTTCATTCTTAAAATATTGTTTAAAAGGAAAAATGAATCCGCAGTACATTAGGACAACTTAAAGGTGCTATTATACCCCCCGCTCAACAAAGTTGTAAGGGGGGGGGGGGTATACTGGATTCAGCTTGTCTGTCTGGCCGTCCGTCCGGCCGTCTGGCCGTCCGTCCGTCTGTCGTTTGTTTTTTTTTTTTTTTTGTCCGGGCTGTTACTCAAAAAGTATAAAAGGCATCAAGATGAAACTTCATATGTGGATAGATCTCATTGAGGGGGAGTGCAGTGACTAAGAACCATAACTCTCTGGCGTGTAATTTTGGAGTTATTGCCCTTTGTAAATTTTCATACTTAATTTTTGTCCGGGCCGTAATTCAAAAAGTATAAAAGATATCAAGATGAAACTACATATGAGGATAGATCTCATTGAGAGGGCGTGCAGTACTAAGAACCATAACACTCTGTCGCATAATTTTGGAGTTATTGCCCTTTGTAAATTTTCATACTTAATTTTTGTCCGGGCCGTAACTCAAAACGTATAAAAGGCATCAAGATGAAACTTCATATGAGGATAGATCTCATTGAGGGGGAGTGCAGTGATCAAGAACCATAACTCTCTGTCGCATAATTTTGTAGTTATTGTCCTTTGTAAATTTTCATACTTAATTTTTGTCCGGGCCGTTACTCAAAAAGTATAAAAGGCATCAAGATGAAACTTCATAAGTGGATAGATCTCAATGAGGGGGCGTGCAGTGACCAAGAACCATAACCTATCTGTAGCGTAATTTTGGAGTTATTGTCCTTTATATTTCATACTTAATTTTTGTCCGGGCCGTAACTCAAAAAGCATAAAAGATATCAAGATGAAACTTGAAACAAGAACTTTAAACTTAATTCCTGTGACAAAGCGACATGCGGTGGGTATTTGCGCCATTACAATGGCAGTTCTAGTTTTTTAATTAAAATTAGCTATACTGTATAAATACGATGTGGTATTCAATTATACAAGTGAGTACTGCAATGCAATAGAACATTATAAGTATCTTCGTGCACCCTAATTATCATCGAAGACAAGAAATCATAAAAAGGCTGGTAAAATATGCACATATTGTCGAAACGAAACCTGCTGTAAAGTCTGCGATAAAAA
>CM037793.1:25995617-26045617 GCA_021229015.1 Solen grandis | reverse complement strand
ACAAGGCAATATTTGTGAATCAGATTAAAAGGGGTCAACACTCAAATACACATATTCCTAAAGGTACATGTATCCAAACGAACGACAATCGGAAACCACATATCACTGTATGTACAATCGTTGTAAAATTAAATGAAGTTAAAAACAACTTAAAATACGTCTGAAGTATCTTATCCTGATTAAATTCAACATATTTCTGAAATACGCCCTGAAGCGTTGCCAAAATGAACAGACGTTTATCAGGCGTTCTTGGAATTCCCCAGATATACAGCCGTAAAATAAATAAAAAGAAAATAGTTTTTACGGCATTAGGGTGGGACCACGATAGTTAAACTGAGAAAATATCTATAAAATTGTATTTGGAATATAAGATGTATTACAGGATCTTGAAATAAACTGTAATGATTAAAATCAAAACTTTCTGAAACCACAAATATAAATCATAGCATGAAATGTCAGTTTTAGCTGTGTTAACTGAAATAATCATTTTACACATTCCACATTGACAAACGTAAGCTGATTTTGAGTTTCACCTGCTGAGCCCAACCCCCACCTCATCCACTTTCCCCGCTTAAGAATTTGAACTTGCACTTATATATAGGATATAGTCAATTAAGCTAATGTATTTATCAATAAATTATATTCTTGGTCCTTCAGATGCTTAAAATGCTTAAAAAGAATTCACTGCACAGGCAAACTTCCACTGTCTTGGAGGTAAAGGCTTTTTTGCTCCAAGTCTATAAAGGCTTGCATTAACATTAATACAACTCCCATAATTACTTGAAGGACCATGATCACAATTTAATGCAGGAAGGATAACCTTAATACATTTCTCCAAACAATAGAAGCCTACGGTCACTTTGCTCGCTTCGGCCTACTGTAGAAATATTCTAACAGACTCTGTCGTACACGTTTATCGAGCTACTAAGAGGAAAGTATTTAATTAACAGAGCGATGACTGTGAGGATTGTAACCCCACCCCCTCTAGCCCCAAAACCTGAATCCAAGGATCCGCTAGTGGTAATGGTAAATATTTTACAAGAATTCCTTCTCTTTTTTTTTTTAGATATGGTGCTATGTAATCCAAATATTACCTTAATTTTACCAAACTAACTACGTAATTATAAGAATAAACATACGACGGTCGTCTAAACAAAGGTATTTACTCATTTAGCAAATAAATGATTTAACAATAAACAAATTACAATAAACAATTACCATGGGCTTTCCATCAGCGAGTGTTAAGTCGGTCATAATGTTTTACAAGTATTTAACTTTCACCAAAATTCAAGGTCACGTGGAGGTCAAAGTTCTTTTTGGGCTTTGTGTATCGTGTACGTAAATGTTGACCAAAATCCATTTATGTTATAACCCCTATAATACCCATATTCCATATCTTGCCACTGAATAGAAATATTTCTATGAAACTTTGTCACTTTGAAGACATCCAAAAATAATAATGTTTCACCGAGAGTTTTTCCGGGTTTTATTAAATGTAAGGGAGATAATCTGTATTTAAGTTAACATTGAAGTCTATGGGAAATATACAATTTCTGGGAATAAGAGAAATGAATTTAATTTTTGAGGAAAACTCTCGGTAGAAAGATGCATTATATGATTTTAATTAAAATTTCATGAAAACATCTAAACTTTACCGTAAGAAAATGGAGAAAGTCACTTATAGTAGCTTTCAGAGGAGATAATCATGACAACAAAATTATGAAGGTAGGTGATAAAATAATTTCTGTCAAATGTCAGAACATGTCAGTTTGTCTTTAAGATTTCCATAGTTTGATATTTTAAAAGCTTATATTGTGAATTTATATGCATAGCTTTGATGTAATTGATGGCTATAATGGGGCATATACCTGAACGTGTTTTAATTAACAAACTGCAGTGATACTACGGTACACAGTCAATACGCACCAAATTGTCAACTACACTGTCTAGAAGCTGCATGGACGGAGTGCACATGTTGTTCTAGTTTCTGTATGGGGCTGATACATCCTAACTTTGAGGTAGGTATTCTTGCTACATAAACAAAATCGTTGTTCAAAGGAGTACTATTCCATTTTATATTTCTTCCGTTTGAAGTTAACTACTTCATTCCAAGTAATCATGATGTAGATATAAGGTAGAACGCTATTTGAGTGACCCTGTCAATGTGCATGTATACATGAAACCTGCGCATTAACTAAGCTCCAGAGATACAATAAAAACAAACTGTAACATATCCTGAAATCTGATAAGCAATTAGCATATATATTATATAAGATATGCCCGACATATCAAGTCATTATACAACAGAACATGCTATGAGGCAGAATCCAATCTTCGCTGGTTTCTATAGCGACGGCATATATGTTTTCGTCGCGTTTTGATATACATTATCACGGAATATTATTAATCGATATGCTATAGATATACAGCAATATAGCAGTACGTAATGCTTTGTATGACATCCTTTTAGAAACGGCCATCTGGTTCCTGACCAGTCGTGTGACTCCGACAATTTCCGGAATCTTCCGCGTAAAAAGGCCCAAGAAATCGAAGAATATGTATAAGGTATAATATTGCAATTAACTTGAGTGCAAAATAATTATAGCAATTAAAAGATACTTGAAATATAATCAGGAAATGTTCAATTTGATTTATGTTTTATTGTATATCAAATGCAGCTGAATAAAGTCGTCTTATTAAATCAGAGCTAGTTTTCAAAGATAATCGTTAAATGACGTCAGAGTGGGTGCCAAGAAGTGTTCCTTGGAACATATATGTCACTTGCTAAAAGTGGCGTTCCTAAAAAAATTGACAAAGTGTGACAGAAAGACAGACTTACAGACGACGTAGAAAAAAACTGAACAGGTACACAGTACGAATATACACCAAACTATTCTGCACGAAACTTCGCCTCATTGAGGTTAATATAACTGCCAAGTTATTTGAAAATGCTGCGACCCATGTCTATTTAGTTACAGCCCGGACAAGCAAATCCAGCTTAATGGCCTTTGTCCTCTAAGTATGACATTGACCTTTGAGCTACGTATCTGGTTTTTGTGCATCACACACCATCTCACTAAGCTTAAAATTTGTGTTGAGTTATTTGAGAATCCCTCCATCCATGACGAAGTAACAGCCAGAGCCAGCAAAAAAACTCATTTCTGACCTTTTACCTCAAAGTTTGACCTTGACCTTTCAGCTATGATTCTGGTTCTTCTGCGCGACACACCGTCACACTTAACTTGAGATTTGTGTCAAGCTGTTTGAGAATCCCACCAGCCATGGCAAAGTTAGAACCTGGACAAACAACAAGAGGGCCATGATGGCCCTGTATGGCTCACCTGATTATAAATGAGTAAAAACAGACATTCATGAGGATATGACCAAAAATGTGGCCTATGGAGTGTAAACAAGGTTTTTCTAAGATTTGACCTCGTGACCTACTTTTTGACCCCACATGACCCAATTTCGAACTTGTCCAAGAATTTATGGAAACAAATATTCTGACCAAGTTTCATGAAGATTTGGTCAAAAAATGTGGCCTCTAGAGTGTTGACAAGGTTTTTAGGTCAAAAATGTGGCCTCTAGAGTGTTGACAAGGTTTTTATAAGACTTGACCTCGTGACCTACTTTTTGACCCCACATGACCCAATTTCGAACTTGTCCAAGATTTTATGGAGGGACACATTCTGACAAAGTTTCATGAAGATTGGGCTAAAAATATCGCCTCTAGAGTGTTAACAAGCCAAATTGTTGACGACGCACGACGGACGAAGGGCGATCACAAAAGCTCAGCCTTGAGCACGTTGTGCTCAGGTGAGCTAAAAATGAACTTGTTTTAGAAATTTTGACCTCAAGTCATGATTTTGACATTTGAGCTTCGAATCTAGATCTTGTGTGCGACACACCGTCTCACTTAGCTTGACAATTGTGTCAAGGTCAAGTAATTTGAGAATCCCTCCATCCATGGCGAAGTTACAGCCCGGACAAGATTTTATCCTGACGGACGCACTAACACAGTAACGCACACGCATACATAACACGGAACCGCCATTGTGACCGCAAGTTGAGCTCACCGCAAGCGGCCTCGACAAAAAGGGGTTTCCTTTCACTCATACTTGAGCGTGTGAATTTGATTATGAGTTCTTAAGAACTTTATTTTAAATATGAGTTCAATTTCCAATATCTTCCGAGAACATTTGGGCTACAACTCGAGCAAACATAGTGAGATGAGAGACTTACTCAGCGACTCTCACCACACGATCACGACGCCAGAAAGATAAAAAAAAAACAAGTCTTAAAGACAATTTTATATTTACGATGTGACGTTTTTATACCAATTACAAAAGAACAACTGTAATATCATCTTTCCTCTCCTGAACATTTTTATTGGTGCATTTTTTCATATTTAAGCTGATAAAACAACTATCAAGGATGCGACTGGGACAGACATAGATGTGATAAATTCACTAAATGAATATGATAGATTCACTAAATTCACTAGGACAGGGTAGGACTGGACATAAGAGAAACATGAAAAATAAATTACAATGATACGGAGACAGCAACAAGTGAATTCTGATTGTCATGTTAGAATACTATGGTTATGAATATTACCATGTTTGAATACTGTGGTTATAAATATTTTGTTAGAATACTATGGTTATGAATACTTTGTTAGAATACTGTGGTTATGAATAATACCATGTTTGAATACTGTGGTTATGAATATTTTGTTAGAATACTATGGTTATGAATACTACCATGTTAGAATACTGTGGTTATGAATACTACCTTGTTAGAATACTATGGTTATGAATACTACCATGTTTGAATACTGTGGTTATGAATATTTTGTTAGAATACTGTGGTTATGAATATTTTGTTAGAATACTATGGTTATGAATACTACCATGTTAGAATACTATGGTTATGAATACTACCATGTTAGAATACTATGGTTATGAATACTACCATGTTTGAATACTGTGGTTATGAATATTTTGTTAGAATACTATGGTTATGAATAATACCATGTTTGAATACTGTGGTTATGAATAATACCATGTTAGAATACTATGGTTATGAATATTTTGTTAGATTACTATGGTTATGAATATTTTCGATGTTCTGGGAGCATAAAGTGTCCACATCTTTACTGAGAACTGGGTTTATTATTCATCGTGAGATGCTGCAACAGATGTTGCATCTGACGCAAACTTTATGTAATCATACAGCATAACCTTACTTGGTCACGGATAATATGTTTGATCCGATATACAGTACATGTAAGAGTACAACGGGAAAAAAATGTCATCAGTAATCTTTATTATGACATAATCTGATTCTGACTTTGTTTGTGAATATGGAAGTGAAGTAAGGATATGAATAGTTGAGCCACTTGCCAACAGATATATAATGAAAACTATATTACGTGCAATACTATAGATTTTAAAACTAACCATTCATCATCTGAACAGTAACTATGCCATGATCAATTATTAAACACAGACACAGGTGGATATCTATCAATCAATACATATTCAGGGCTGGCGTGCTAAATATACGCAAACACTTAATTCCAACAGGCCATTACGAGCCTATTTCATTTTGACATTTATGAACATGAGTATTTTTTATATCGCCTACATACATGTCTGGTTTTAAATATCCAAACTGAACCGGGACAGGGCTCAAAATTAACACTCGTATTTCGGCAAAATGCGAATAGAAAATGAAGTTTGCGAGTTACGTTTCAAACCACAAGCATTTTTCTTCTTTTTTTTTTTCGAATGAAAAATTTGGCTTAAACACTAAATAAGATGATTTCAATAAAATAATCAGTGACATTATAAAAACTATAAACAATCCTAGTTTGCTTTTATCACAAGCAAAATTTACACCGGTAAATTGTTGTATGACTAGTATAAAACGCGGGTTCAATCTGTCAACTACGATACACAACAAGCGGACAGATATACAATGTATGTTAAAACATCTGCTGTTTTCCCTCAATATTTAACCTAATGAATATTAATACTTGATACCACTGTATTTTCTTATTATAATTCTATCTAATTATTAAAGTTTAAAATTACGATATCAATTTAATGTTCAATCAATAATACCCACACACTCGTATCGACCTCGGAAGCCTGACTTTACACTAGTCCAGGTTTCAAATTGAAATACGTCTGAAGCTGATTTTGATCATCATTTGAACAATGTCAAAACGAAAGATATCCGGGTTTTTTTAAATATGATGTCAATGAACTTAGCGCAGAATCTGAAATCAACAAACCAAAGAAAGCACATTGACCTAACGCGCCGGCGATAAAAAAACAGTAAGAAATTGGAGAAGTAGTTGGTTGACCAGATTGTCAGTCTGAGCTCAAAATCAACGCTCGTATTTCGGCAAATTGCAAATAGAAAATGAAGTTTGCGAGTTACGTTTTAAACCACTTGCATTGGAAATTGGAATCCTGCAGGAGTTGTCTGATCAGGATTCCATTTGTTTGCTCATACAATAGTTCATTTCACGTAAATCAACGAGCACTTCCCGAACATCAAATCTACATGCTGGTGTATAATTCGGCACAGTGTTCAATTGGAAATAAACTTTCATTTTAATTTTTCCCCAGTCACTGAGTACACAGTCGGCAAGCCATAGAATAACTATCTTTCTTATACTATTTAAGGTAAGATACCTGTAATGGTTCCGCTATATTTCGGACCACTTAACCTCTACCAAGATAACCAATGTACCCTTATGAAACATTAGGAAACCTTGGTTATGTCCGTCAATGGCAATGATGTCCGAAATGTAGCGGAACCATTACAGGTATCTTACCTTAAAGTAAGGTACAGATGTACACCCATCAATTTATAAATGTGTACACAAAAGTTCATAATGTTAGCCCTTCCATTCATAAAAATCCATTGAACTTCGAATTCAAAATAGGTCAGGTGATCTATATTGACCTAGTTAATACAAAAATAAAACATTCATCAATACATATGGTGTGATGTGGTTTCCCAGAGCATTTGATTGTTTACTGTTTGTGGGTTTAACAGAAATTCACGCATTTACAGAGACAGATGCAGTGCTGTCTCACTACAATATTTACGCCGTAGACACGTGACATGATGCCATATCCTGACAACAGGCCAACAAGTCTATGAACTACTTTTTTTATGCTGAGCGCCAAGCAATGAACAATTGTTTACGTCTCTGGTTAGTCGCGACCGCGGATCCAACCAATGACTTCTATCTCCCGATGTGGATGCTCTAACCACTCGAACACAGGAAATGCTCACTCAGCACTAGAACCCATCGTAAATAAAAAAGAAAAAAAAGAGAATAAATTGGGCCTGATTCACTAGATGTTAAATATAACTAAATGTGTCCGCGGCTAAAGGTGTACACTCCGCCTCTAAGTGTGACCTTGTGACCTTGACCATGGAGTTACGTACTTAACTCTCTAGTGTAACACAGTGTCTTGTTGAGGATTATCTTGCTGCTTAACCATTTGAGAATCCATTGATAAAGGGATAATTTACAGCCCGGCAAAGCAAATCCAGCATCACGACCTTGACTTCTAAGTATGACATTGACCTTGGAACTATGGTTTGTTTCATTGTTTGCTTGTTTTTTTGGGTTAAAAGTCCTACCGACAGTATTTCAGTCATTTGGAAAGTAAGTCTACCCGAGAAAAATACCGTGCTGCCACACTGCAATATCACGGTTGTCAGACGTTTCATCCCCAAGTCGTTTCCTGCCAAGACGTTTCACCCCCAAATTGGGAGTGAAACGTCCTGTATTTGAGCATATTACAGGTTGTTTCCTCCCCTCTGTTATTTTATTTAAGCATTTGAGTTAATTACAAGAGAGCTATACTAGCACCATTTTAACGACATTGGTATGTCGTGGTCAGGGATCGAACCCACGACCATCCGCTCCCGAGGCGGGCGCTTTAACTACTTGGCCGCATGGGAAGGTTTGTAACTATTGATGCAACTCTTTTGCGTTTTATTTAGGCTAACAATACTGCTCAGTTTTTTTGTTGTTTTTTGTTGTTGTTGTTTTTTGTTGTTGTTGTTGTTTTTAAATTATTAAGCCCATGTTTAAATTACAGCCAAGAAAAGCACCATGACATTTAAACTCTAAGCGTGACCTTAACCTATGTGTTAGGGACCCAGTTTTTTTTTTAGCGCACGACACTTCATGCCATTGAGGCATACATTACTACCAACTTATTTGAAAATGTTGCTATGCATCCTAGACAAGCAAATGACCTTTGATCTGTAAGTTTGACCTTAACCTTGAAGCTAGTGACACTCCGTCTCATTAAGGTAAAGATAACTGCCCAAGTTATTTGAAAATCTTGCGATCTATCTTTTAAGTTACAGCCCGGACAAGCATATTCCATTCCATGCTTTTTGACCTTGACGTGTGACCTTGACCTTTGAGCTAGGGACCCAACTCTAGCGACTGACACTCCGTCTCATTGGCTTGGCTTAACTATTTGAATTAACCGTCGCTTCGACAGTATTTCAGTCATATAGCAACGTCCAGCTAATTACAAGTGGAGGAAGACTCCGAATGCACAGAGGCATCCGGGTAGTACCACCGACCTGCCGCAAGTCAGCTGGAAGGCTTTCCCACATGTCCGTCTCATTGAGTTTAATATAACTAGTTTAACTTTGTTTCACATATTCCTCGCATGTTTTCATGATCATTTATAACATACACACAAAAAGTAAGATAGATGATAATAAAGCGCGAAGGGCTGATTTTGAAGCGGATAAAATGCATTACCTACTTCCGGTCTGATTTACACACTGTCCCAAAAAGCGTCCAACCCCGTGCGCAGATCTGTTTAGTCTAGACGCTTGTTTTGCGGTGATAAACAAGGATAAATAACGACAGCTAGACATACCTAGGGAGAATATACCTGGGCTGCATTTCACGAAATATCTAAAACAGAGATATTCCATTAGACCATTCTTAGAAACCATGACCTGGTTTATCATTTTATTATGAGATATGTGCAGCATATTCTGATTATTGATGTAAATGTATTGAGACTAAAAAAAAGAGTTAATAATAATACATATTTAATCACTTACTAACTGTAACTCATTAAATTTAGTTGACATTAACTTACGTTGGGGACATTTATTCCTGGATTCATGTTCTAAAAAACGTGAGGACTTTCGTTGGGATAAACATTCGTGGATGAAACACACATATATGTGAATACCAATGCACTAGAGACCAAAATTACATATTTATACATGCACATTTATGCACAAGTAGAGAAATAGAAGGAAAAAAAACACTCTAAATGCACTGGCATGAAAAGACGCCTTGTTTTAGATACGTATCTGTTAAATCTACAAATGTACGTTGTCGTTGGCAGCTATCTACAACGGGAACGACGTGCTTGTATATAAAGAACCATTGTGCATTATATACTGTAAGTGCTCTCTTACGTCAGCAGTGCACTTTGACAAAGGGAAAAAAATGTGTGTCGTGTATCAGTACTGATATATAACGCAGCGCTGTCGTGCAAAATTAATGAGTAAGTACACGAGGAAGAAATGCAATTATTATAGAAAAATCCACTGTAATTTTTCCACGACCTTGTCTTGAACGACATACGTCAAGACAAATATGTAAACAGTTTGCATGCTTTTTTAACGATTTGGACTTTTGTCTAAATGAGAATGTCGACATTCTGCTGCAGAACAGTTACCACATCAAGTCACATCATCCGGAAACTAGTTAGGAGATGAGTGCAATGCACAAAGGATTTGTTCGCTGGGTCTAACGTCGCACCGACAGTATTTCAGTCATATGGAGACTACGTCAACTTGAGACAGATGTAGTTAAAAAAAAATTTATAGGGGACAAGGCTATGCCATTATTGCAAGCTATACTGACAGGAGTCCCCGCCGGTGAAAATCCCCAATTACGAATTTGTGGCAGATAGAAACAAGAAAAGTATGAAAAAAGGCTATGAACCCCGAACTGCACTGGCCTTTCAAGCGTGTATATGGTTGATGTGCGCGACACACCTCTAAGTTACGACAAACACTTCTGTAAAGTTCAATGAGAATCCAAACATAGATATGGAAGCTGTAGAGAGGACATGATATTGCAGCCTGTGAATACCAAAGACAATTTCTGACAACTTCTGTGACCTTGACCTTTTAAGGGTGTATATGGTTGATGCACGTGACACATCTTTGTGTCATAACAAAAACTTTTGTAAAGTTTTATGAAAAACTATCCATAGATATGGAAGTTATAGAATGAACACGAAACTGTAGCCTATAAGAGAATTTCAACCAATTCCTTTAACCTTGACCTTTCAAGGACACATATGGTTGATGTCCGTGACACACCTTTTTGCTATGACAAACACTTTTTCAAAATTTTATGAAAATCCATCCATAAATATGGAAGTTACAGGGCGGACACGAAGATGTAGCCTATAAATACCAAAGAGAATTTCAAATAACCCCAAGAACCTTGACCTTTAAAGGACGCTTATGGTTAATGCACTTGTGTTTTATGAAAATCTAACCAATAATATGGAAGTTATAGAGCGGACACGAAGATGGAGCACCAAAGACAATTTCTGACAAGTCCTGTAACCTTGATGTGCGCGACACACCCTTGGGTTATGAGGAAAACTTCTGTGAAGTTTAATTGAAATCCATCCATAAATGTCCAAGTTGTGGAGCGGACACGAAAGCGGGACGGACGGAATGACGGACGGACGGAAGGACGCGCGCAAACCTATAGTCCCCAACCGGTTTCACCGGTGAGGATTAGAAAGTGTAAACGCATGATAACGTTGATCTGAATGTTCATACGAAATAATTCAATGTATTTATGAATCTAATTTTGGGAGAAACAGCTACACGATCTAATCTGGATGAATTGCTCAAATTCATGTCGTTAAGCACTATTAAGCCTGTAAATTATCAAAATCGATCCAATTTCCTCTCGTTAATCAAAGTATCATAAAAGTTGGTCCCCAAAACGGAACGCGTTTATCACTGTTCATCAGAAGATGCCCACGAGGTTTTCTTTCAAATGTTTGAAAAATAAAAGTACGCTTAACATTAAACAAAGATCTAAGCGGGTTAACATCGTTTCAAATATCTTAATAAGACTCTGTTAGAGCGGAAATATTATGCCGAGTCATGAATAATTTCAAGTATTTATATTATAAAATATACATATACCTGTACTTATAAAAAAAGTCACAGATTGCATACTCGTTTCACGTACAGAATTTTCAGTATGCAAGTCATTTGTAATGTCTGAGTTATAATTCATATATATTTCTATGTCGGTTTGGAAAAAAACTTTCAACTTAAATCTATCCCTCATGACGGTCATGCGTTGGACAGAACTCTGCGCCCGAGAAGGCAATGAAAAATCATTGCCCGTAACGGGGATCAAATCCACAATATTCCAATTCGCAGTCATGACATGTACGTTACCATTTGCCCACGGTACCCTTTATATATGAAATACACATGTATATTCAAAATTATGAATGCAATTTAAAGGAACATATAGATTGTTTTTTATTTGGTTTACCGTCGCTGCGACAGTATTTCAGTCATATAGCGACGTCCAGCTGTTTACATGCTGAGTAAGACCCCGAATGCACGGAGAAACCGACTTACATCACATGTAGAATTTAGACCAAACTATGGAACGCCAGAACTGTCTTATGTTGAGAACGACTGATATTGATGGTCAGTTAGTGTTCTGTTAAGTCCGAGATACAATGTGTTGGGTAGTAATTCCAATATGTTCAGCTACTGACGTGTTAAGTGCTCGAAGTATTTTCTTTTGCCGATGCAACGTGTTGTTGTGTGCACTAGTTGTTATGTTCAGTCCTTACACTGACCTGGCAAGTGGTTACAAATTATGTTAAGTCCAGTTGAGTGCTATAAGGTGTTGCAGTTATTGTGTTCAGTTGTAATAATATGCTATTTGGTGCCCAAATTTATTAGTATCATTATGTTTTGTTGTGACAGCGTGTTATTGAGCGATACGTATATTATTTTCAGTTACAGTATTACCCTGTCGGGAGGTACAGACATTATGTTTAGCCATGACAATAAGTTGTTGAGAGTACTGTTATTATGGTCGGTTGAAGTAGTGTGCTGTTTGGTGCTATTGTTATTATATTCAGTTGTGAAAACGCCCTAGTGACTGCTGACAACATTGTGCTTTGTTTAATAATGTGTTGTCAAGTACTTACTCCATCGTGTTCAGTCGTGAAACGTGATGTTCTATATTGATACTGTTATGACTAGTCTATTAAACGTTTTGTGTGTATTTGACGTTGTGTTCGGTGGTTATTCAATTATGTTGGGTTCATTTTGATATCTTCGGATCATTTCCAGAAAAAAATGGCGGGACTCGACGCACATTCTGTTTTCAATTCCTAAACAGTTAACTTCGTTCATCAATAAATCGCAAATACTATCTGGTGTATTTTATGCCCCCGAGATCTGTGATCGGGGGCATATTGTTTTTGTCCTGTCTGTTTGTTGGTTTGTCTGCAACTTTAACACTTGCCATAACTTGAAAAACTTTAAAAGGTATTGACTTGAAACTTTATATATGAATAGAATTTTAATTTTCAATTGTTGTTCAGACCATAACTCATGAACTATTCAAGGTATTACTGACTTGATACTTAGAATATAAATAGATGATGACTTTGGGAATTGCAATAACCCAGAACCATAACTCAACCTTGTTTAATTTTTTAATTATCTCCCATTTTTAAAATAATTTTTTTTGTCCAGATAATTTTTATAAAACTATACACGGTATTGACTTGAAACTTCATATATAAGTAGATGGCAACTATGAAAAGTGCAGAGACCAAGAACCATAACTCTACCTAATCCGTTTTTTATTATCTTCCTTTCTTTTAAGTTTTTCCCCATTTTTTTATTGGAAGCATAACACATAAACTATAAAAGACTTAAAATTTAAACAGATAGTGAGAAGTCGAAGGTTTATAATAATGGAACAGAACTCTGTCGGGTTCTTTTTTAATTATCTCCCTTTATTTTTGTCGCAAGCATTACTTCATTACTATATGGAATAAAGTCTGTATATTCCACTTATGAATGGCTTTCAATTGGCATCAGTTATTTAACATCTGACCAGCTCAGACATAGTGTTTTTCGAACACATCTTGTTTTCTCTTTGAAAGACAGCAATATGTATATATTTCATCCATATTTACCTACAAAAAATCGATACTCTTGAACTGATCCCAAGAAAATATTTAGAATTTGAAACATATACTTATGAGGGATGACCAACTGGACATAGTATCAAAATTAACAAACAAATCTTAATGACCAAACATAAGAATAGCATTACTGAATAGATTATCATTTTAACAAAACATATTGACAGCTCAACCCAACAGCTTTTTTCCTTACTGCACAACATGACAGCTACACTGAACACTTCCTTGCATCAACTGAAAATAATGACACTATAACCTAGTATAATGCTATCTTAACTGAGGTAATGATCTAAGCACCAACAGCATATTCTCAGAAGACAGCATAACGGCCTAAACAGTATCAGACCACAGTATGTCTTCTCGAACCTTGAACATATTTGCTAACGGCAGTATCAGACCACAGTATGTCTTCTCGACTGAACATAATGGCAGTATCAGACAACAGTATGTCTTCTCGACTGAACATAATGACAGTATCAGACCACAGTATGTCTTCTCGACTGAACATAATGGCAGTATCAGACCACAGTATGTCTTCTCGACTGAACATAACGGCAGTATCAGACCACAGTATGTCTTCTCGACTGAACATAACGCCAGTATCAGAAATGACTTTTATTTTTTTTAACATAATTACAGTACCACTAAATCCAACATTATCTTAATTGAACATAATGATGTCACCAGTGACAGTTCTTTTTCATGACTAAGCATTATAACTATCTCACCAAACACCATGTTATTCAAACTGAATACAATGAAGTATCACTCTCTAATATACAATATCAGTTGAACATAATGGTGGAATCACACAGCAGTTTATTTTCATCACTGAACATAATGAATAAAACAACGAGCAGAATAGTATTATAACTGAAATTATCTGTAATGCCCAACATTATATTGTTGTGACTTAACATAATTTTATTTCCACTTGCCTGTTTAGTTTAAGGACTTAACGATAAAAGCATTAACACATTGCCTAGACGGAAGAGAATGTTACCAGACTTAACACAACGGTCTAATAACTGGAGACAATGGATTTACCGCCCAGCTCATTGGATCTCTGACTCAGCAAAACTTTAGTTGACCCGTCATTTCGAATGTTCTCAACAAAATTCAGTTTCGGCGTTCCATACCAAACTGCAAATGACCTGTGTTTAGGTGTCTGGAGTTATAATTTACTACGATTCTCGTCAATGTTTCCATGGTTCGAATCACGGTCACGTGTCCGAGAGACACGTGGGATCGCTATGACCACGTGAGTCACCGATCGCACTCTCGTGATTACATGTCGAGTAGAAGTGCGAAACTAGGCTTAGTGCTTATATAAATATATGCACATAGCCTAGTTTCGCTCTCCCCCCTCGATGTATAAAGGATGTGAAATTTCATAATGTAAATATGTTTTGAACTTAAATAGGATGATAAGAATTTATAATGCTTACAGACCCAGATTCTTTTGGTAGTACATATTGAAGAAGCAGTGTAAAGCAGTCAAAAATCAGTTATTTTAGACAGCGAGCATTTCTGCTTTATCCTTCCAACACTTTGAAAAGATGTCAGTAATGTTAGATACGCAAGCCTTACATCTGGGAAATTCGTTGTTTCCTCAAAACATAATATTTATTAACAAGATATATCTTAAAAAAAAAAATATAGGACTGATGGGGATTAGAGTAACGAAGAATGTATGAATATATTAAGCTGTGCATGGAAGGTGAAATAGACTATATAACGTTTCGCAAGAAACATCCATCAGAATGTTTTGAGGAAACACCTCTATATTTATCAAAGAAATTGCAGTGCATTTCTTACTTTACTTCTTTACTTTATCAATATTTCGTGAATACGAAGCGCATATTTCGGCCAGTTGTCTTCTCAACCACATAATTATCTATAAACATAGTAGAGAAAATTTTCGCATCAAAGATTGTGCGTTACCTTTTTTTTCAAGTTTTTTTTTCTTCTATCCATGAGGATAATTCAAATATTTATTTGGTCGTCTTGTGCGGCGTTATCATCCGTTAATAGGTGAAAAGTGAGGCTCAGAATCTACTCCAGAAAAAAATAGTTCGCAAATCTAAAGGTGTAAAATGCGATTGTATTTAGTTATATGAGCTTTACTGTCATCAAACATGGTTTGATTAACCCTTTCCCTCATAGAGGACACCATGAAAAGACCTATGCGAACAGCATAAAACCAGATCAGCCTGCGAGTAACTCGCAGGCTGATCAGGTTTTATGCTGTTCGCTGCTCCTCAGTGGTCTGGAAATGAGGATTTTGTAATTAAATTTGGTAAGGTTTAACTGTGGTTTTCTGCAGATCAGGCTTTATATGGTACCTACTGAGTGCGTCAAAATGAGTCTATATGAGGGAAAGGGGTAACCCATCCTTAAATTATAAGCACGGACTTTCAAATGCTTAAAAAGACTAGAATCAGTTGACTTGGAGTTATAGGCTATTTTGCTCATTATCTGTTCAGGCTTCCATTTACTACAAAAATCACATGATCGCTTGATGGACCATGATCACAGTTTAATGATGGCTGGATTACCTTAAATTATAAAATGCCGTGTCAGGGGAAGATCTGGATAAGTAAGTGCGTGAGGATCATGTTAAATGGAAGACATTGAACGTTTGACTAGTTTTATTACTTCTTTCACGTTTTGTGACTGAAAACTGAACTAGTGACAGAAAATATGTTAATTGCGTATCGGATGCTGACATAATCACCAATCACGTTGCTATTTTCGGCTCAGTAATCGCATAACACGTGACAGGTTCGCAGCTGGAGCAACACCAAGTATATGTGTACCCGTTTTATAATGATCCCCACCTATTTAAATAACCATTAACATGTATATTGTGGATACTCATTTACATAATGTATATAACTTGATCAATATCAATATGACAGACTCTCCCAATGACGTTGCTATGCAGACTTGTATGAGCAAACAAGAGCTGTCTAATCGAGGCCTACTGTTTGGCAATGTGTTAAAACACGTCTATTTTAGGTAAAGGGATAAACAATGAGTCAAAAATTGGGAATACGTATTATATGTAAAGAATAGGGCCTATTAAGACATTTCTACAGACAGCGCGTGTTGCGAGCGTAGGTTTCTATTGTCTGCAGAAATGTCTTAATAGATTCTACCCGACTTAGAAGTCACCCAAAATTAGAGAAATACTTTTTTTGTCAAAAAGATTGATCTTTTCTTTTTTGTTGTTGTTGTATTGGGGTTTACCGTCGCTGCGATAGTATTAGTATTTCAATCATATAGCGACGTCCAGCTAATTACAGGTGGAGGAAGACCCCGAGTACGAAGAGGTACCTGGGTAGAACCACCGACCTACCGCAAGCCAAGCTGGAAGGCTTTCCTCACATGAACAATCCGAAGATCTTTTTTTGTATATGGTAAAATTGAAAGGTGTTCTACTAAAATTAATTGCTTATTGGATTTGTTTTTCAGAGCTTCTGAATTGTAACAAATTTAGTGGGACTGCTCGAGTATATAAAGTTTAACGCAATTTCTTCAGGTCTTACATCGTGATTTCCCAGGTGCGGAAGAAGACAAAAAGTATGAAACCATATCAGCAACAAGAGCTTCATTTGATACACAGGCTACCGGCATGGGATCCCCCAGTTATACAAATTAACAATTCAAAACATATTTTATAACAAAATTTCATTATTCAAGAAAAAAAAATGCGCTTCTCAACGGCAACTTTACAGAAATACATTATTTCCAACAAATACCTATATTTAACAATAGATTATGTATTTATTTAATTCTCACTAGTCGCTAGTATCGATGCATTCCGCCCTAATTCGACTGTTGCATTTTGTTATGACTGACAACTACCATAATCGCTGGTTCCCCAATGTCACATTGTAATTATACAAAAGCCGGAACCAATTCAATATGGTGAAATATTTGTTGTGTAGGTCGCATTGCACGGGAAAAATAAAAAAAATCTAAATCTAGTTTTTAAAAATTCAAAATTTGGTTTTTAAGAATTCTGAATATAATTTCAATACCGTTTGTAACGTTATTGCCTTTGATAGGGAAACCACCCATTTTTTAAACATCACGGATGATGAGCATACGTCTGTAGATTGGTACTGATAGACGAAATATACACATACGAGGTTTGATCCAGATATTCGTTGACATTTTCGCTCATTCTTTTAAATATTTGCAAAATGCATTCAACCATGTTGGTGTCATAATAAATGCCTATCTTTTCTGCATCGCTAAGTGCAATTGTAGTCGTAAAGATCATTCTTGTTTGTACAAGATGTGATTGCATAACCATAGTAACGCTTCAGCGCACCCGTCGATTATTTTGTTAGATATTATAAAGTATATGTCTCTTCAAAATAGGAATACATGTTCTAGTTTCAATAAAACTTCGTCATAATTTACTTATATTTTTTGTTATCACCATCAGAAAACCTGACGTCATTTTGACGTTATTTTGCGAAATAAGAACAATTTGAATACTGACGTTCTCTACGTAAAAATGGACGTCAAGGACTGGACGGAAATTCGCGCAAACATTATTTTTTGAAAATATAAAGGAAAGACACCAACGAAAGCGTTTAAACTACTAGAGCCAGCTAGAGGAAGGTGTCAGCTGGGCACTTGTGTTTAAATGACATAGGACATTTTCGAAATGCCGAGAAAATCTCGACGGCGATCACATATGTGACGGTGATCAAGCGATGAGAGCGGCAGCCATGACGTCAATCTGCAGTGCCTTGAAGAGTGATAGAAGACTGACATTGAACTGACCGATAGTAGCTAAAGAACGATTCAAACTCATTTTCGAGCATAATCTGCACATTAAACAAGAGCTGTCAGAGGACAGCACGCTCGACAATTCAAAATGCTTGTTGGTAAATCAAATGAAATCTATTTCAATTCTTGCCCTTCATATACCCTGTAATAATAGTCAAAAATTATGTATCTTGATAGTCTTATACCCCTAAATAGAATTATGAAGTCTATAATCAATCCCATTATTATGTAATGAGACATAAGCATAACACCACTTTAACCAAGCAAAACTTTAACCAAGTATCTAAGTTAGAAAGGGGCCATAATTTGTATAAAATTCAGTCCAAGAGTTATCCTCCTTGGTTTTCCGATACCAGCATCGATTTTTAAAAAAATTTCTGTTGAGATAGATTATGAATATATATTTTTCATATGTATATTTAATCAAGTATTAAACATATTAAAGTAGTCTACGAACATCCGGATTAACCGTATAGTTAAAAATCAATTTGTAAAACAGTAAACCGGAAAACTCTCTTAACCGCTCAATTTCAAAAGTCCCGATTGTTCTCTCTAGATATTTCATATGTACAAACATTAAAAACAAGAAATATCTTTAAAACAAGAGGGCCATGATGGCCCTGAATCGCTCACCTGAGTACCATTGCTTCAACTGATATCAAGGTTTTTAAACAGACAAGGATTCTGATATAACTTAATCTAAAACATTTTACCCCTGACAATACTACACACCAAATATCTAAGCAATGGGCCATATGGTTTCAGAGAAGACTTGGGCGCAGGGTCATTTATCACCCTAGGGCCAAGACTTTGAAAATCTTTGTAATGAACCATTAGATGATGCTACATACCAAATATCTAAGCTCTAGGCCTTATGGATTCATAGAAGAAGATTTTTTAAGATTTTCCTATATAACTGTGTAAAACAAGTGACCCCTGGTGCGGGGTCATTTATCACCATAGGGCTATGATTTGTACAATCTTGGTAGTGGCCCATAAGATGATGCTACATACCAAATATCTAAGCTCTAGGCCTTATGCATTCATGGAAGAAGATTTTTTAAGATTTTCCTATATAACATGTAAAACAAGTGACCCCTGGTGCGGGGTCATTTATCACCATAGGGCTATGATTTGTACAATCTTGGTAGTGGCCCATAAGATGATGCTACATACCAAATATCTAAGCTCTAGGCCTTATGCATTCATAGAAGAAGATTTTTTAAGATTTTCCTATATAACTCTATGTAAAACAAGTGACCCCTGGTGCGGGGTCATTTATCACCATAGGGCTATGATTTGTACAATCTTGGTAGTGGCCCATAAGATGATGCTTCATACCAAATATCTAAGCTCTAGGCCTTATGCATTCATGGAAGAAGATTTTTTAAGATTTTCCTATATAACTCTATGTAAAACAAGTGACCCCTGGTGTGGGGTCATTTATCACCATAGGACTATGATTTGTACAATCTTGGTAGTGGCCCATAAGATGATGCTACATACCAAAAATCAAAAAGCTAGGCCTTGTGGTTTTGGAGAAGAAGATTTTTTCAATTTTTTCCTATATTAGCCTATGTGAAATCAAGTGACCCCTGGGGCGGGGCCAATTTTGACCCCAGGGTCATAATTTGTACAATCCTGGTAGAGAGTCATAAGATCATGCTACATACCAAAAATCAAAAGGCTAGGCCTTGTGGTTTCAGAGAAGAAGATTTTTTAAATTTTCATTTTTAAAATCTATTTTTAGCTCCTGTGACCTAATTATGCGATGGACCAGAACCATTTATACAACTTTAGTAGAGCTTCATCCAAGGAACATTCCTGCAAAATATTTTTCAAATTGGCCAAGCCGTTTAGGAGGAGATGTTGTTTGAAGCAATTGTTGACGCCGGACGCACGGACGCACGCACGCACGCACGGACGACGGACGACGGACGCCGGACAAAAGGCGATCAGAAAAGCTCACCTTGAGCACGTTGTGCTCATGTGAGCTAAAAAGATACTCGGCCTTGGTAACCTGCTTGATGATTAGTGTCTGAAAGGTTTAACATGTAATATATTTTGTTGTTTGTTTAAAAGTTGTGTAATTCCTGTGTCAGTGCAGCTCTTTGAAATACCACGGATCCAAAAAAAATTTCAATCTTGGTACACACTTACAGATTAAAACATCTGCGCATTAGACTTTGTTTCGTGGGCTACAAAACGAAACCGGATGTAACGTTTTTGTTGAATATAGGATCTGTCAGGGTCGAACAATCAATTCCGAAATCTATGTGTTTCCTATTTTTTTAGCGTTCTACTCTTTCAGTTTACCTTAAAAAGGTGCAGTGTCTTACTATTCGGGACAAATCGTTCGCAGGGGAAGAAAACTTCAACCTTTAAAACAAACAGAGATCTAAAGAACTCGTTTTTGCAACTCCTTTCTTTTTTTCTGTCTAATCTTACAATGACCAATGGGAATTAAGCAAGGTATATAATAACCAATGAAACGCCTAATTTTATTCCGCTTCATTACTGTGTGTTTCACAGGAAGTCAGGGTGAAAATAAAGGGCCTAACGGCCGAAAAACATCCACATTCTGAATAAATTCATCCAACATCGTCCGTTTCTTATTCGCTTTGCATTTTTTTTTATCATATACATTGTATGGTCAGAATAATCATATTTTATTTCTTCGAGACTATCATTTGTATAACTGCATGGTAACATTGTTACGCTGAAAATGTTTAGTTTAGAGAAGCTAGATAAAACAGAAAGAGATCCGCGCGTAAAAGTCCTATGCTATAATATTGCAATAAATTGTTTTTTTTTTGTTTTTTTGTTGTTTTTTTTTGCTATACAGTAGAACTAATATTGATTGATACCCCGTATTCCTTCAGACTTTTACAAGCTTTCATCAAACTTATGTACATTCCTTTCCCTGTTTATCTTATCAACATCATTTTTTATTATTTGTTTGCTGACAATGACATTTAAGTGCAGGACTAGGCGTGACGGGACAGGATAAGCGTGGTTACGATATTAACACCCACTTCTGTATAGAGAATCTACTCTGACGTCAGGTATAAGATCATTTCATTGAGTCAATTTCTATACTAGCTATGCAAGGCATATTTTTTTTTAATCATAATCTGAAACCTTATACCCAGATTAGGATTTTCTTTCACCAAGTCAATATTTTTTTCATTGACAAAAGTTGTCCAAAACTTCAAGAGAAAGATTAGATATTGCTGTAATAAAATAAACGAAGCTAAATATATAATTTGACATACCTTTCATAACTCGGATGATTTGAACACACACACACACATATATATATATATATATATATATATATATACTAACACAATTTCTTAAACCAGGTCGCTCTATACATCTTCACGAGGACTTTATTTGACGTGTTTAACACTCCCGTTTAAACCTAATTTTATCATTTTGATGTGAAAATTTACGACCGTATCCATAAGCGCTTGACATATTTCAAGAGCAATTTGTAATACTTTCCAGCTATATAAAGCGTCGGTAGTGAATACATGCAAATGGTATGTACCGAAATAACATCAAAATGTTTACAATATTATGTGACAGCCCTGACAACGAATTAACATACGCTCACAAACAAACAGGCAAGACCAAGAGGGCCTACGTATGGTTTAACGTCCCAGCGACAGTCTGTCAATCATTTCGGAGACTTTTATCTACAATAGGTATATTTACTCTAACCAGTACATGGCACAACCTTATCCATAAACATTATCCTGGGACCGGGGCATAGGTCTTACGAATGCCGTGCGTCTCGCCGTGGTTCAAACCCACGACCTCCTAGTAAGGCGACGGACGCTCTTAAAACTATATCACCATAGCCGTTTTCATTTCTTTCTTTTTTTATTATATAGAAATAAGATCATTTATTATCATAATTTTATCATTCTTTACAGTAAACTATGAAAAAGGGCTGGAATTTGACCCTGACGGCCACATCTCTTATCAATTATGTCATAGTTTTAAGAACAGAACAGATACAATATAGACACTGAATGAAGTACAGTGACACTTACGTTATAAATCATACACTTCAAACTGTGCTAGATATATGTACTTACTTAATAACATGTCTCCTGAAATAGCAAGGCTGTTTATGGCGCCCGCCATAAAAGTTCATTTATCTCTGCCAAGACGTACTCACGCTTTGCGGGACGGGGCTACAAAGGTTATCGTCTGGCAGTATTTGTAAACATTCCCCCAACCGATTAGGAAACACATAGATATATTTTACAGGTTTTACGAACACAGCGGACTGAAATAAGTTTATGTCTAAATAATGCATGCATCGCCTACAGCTAATATGAATGCAATTTATACTTGAAAATGGTTCAAGGTTAATTTTTTCTTTAGATCTGTTTTCGTATCATCCTCTTCATCGTCACCATCAATCATTGTTTCATCATTACTTGTCACGCTATATTGGGTTTATTGATCCTTGCACTGTGTGTGTATAATTGAATGTTAAATGTGCATGAACTCCCCCGAGTCCTCTTTGGTCTGTAATTAGCTGGACGTCGCTATACGTCTGAAATATACTGTCGCAGTGACGGTAAACACCATGGCAAACAACAGAATTTCATAAAAACTTATGTCATCTATAACATGCCGTATGTGTTAGAAAATGATTTGATGTTTATTTTGTCTTGCTCAATATCAATTTGCCTGACAATGTAATTAGCGGTTTATCAAGGTCACTCAAATTTCGGTTTAACATCCCATCGGCAGTATGTCAGTCATTTGGAGACCTTGTCTAAACTTGAGACAGATAAAGTGCTGCCACACTGCAGTATGACGCCGTAGAGATGCGGCATTATTCCACACACAGTAACATTATCGTTATAAGCCCAAGCAGTGCTGGAATTACCCTTATATGCTGAGTGCCAAGCAAGGGAGCTATACCAGTACCATCAGTTACGACTTATGATATGAAGCAGCCCGGGATCGAACCCACAGCTTCATTCTCCCAAAGCGGACGCTCCAATCACTAGGCCAGCAGGGACGGTCCCCCATTCCAAAAAAAAAAAAAAAAAAACATACGTAAGAACCAATTTAAAAACGAAAGTCCTGGAACTTATTATATATGCTTAGTGCCAAGTATAATGTATACCAAAATACCTGTACCATTAACAACATTGGCATGATGATGTCGAGTCGTGAGACCAAACCCACGGATACCCGGCTACGGAGCGGACACTCTTAAAATTCGACCAGGTCCTTTTCTTTACTATTTTTTAGATAAAAACTTAGAAAGGGACCCCTCCTTAGACGACAGTAACAACCATAAACAATAAGATCTACAGTCATCAGTATTTGAATACGAAATGATTCAGTTATCATCCCAGTGTTTTGTGATCAATTCTGTGGAAAGAAAATGCCATAAAACTTATACGTTCTGGAAAAATGTCAGGGTTTAAATACTTTTAACCCCAAGATCTAGGACAGACGTTTTCTGCACCAGAACACGGCCAACATACGAATTACCTTGCTTTTGACACGTGAAATTAGAAATTGGATGTCATTTTACCTTCTCTAATCTATCCATGGTTATACTATTGCATTCTCTAATCTATCCGTGGTTATACTATTGAATTCTCTAATCTATCCATGGTTATACTATTGCATTCTCTAATCTATCTATGGTTATACTATTGCATTCTCTAATCTATCCGTGGTCATTACCTTCTCTATTCTATCCGTGGTGATTACTTTCTCTAATTTATTCGTGGTCAGTGTTTGAAGCGTTCAGTTGAGCGTATAGGTCAAACAGTTTAATATCGTTCTGACATCAAACAACAAGATCCTGATCCAGGTCTGTCGTCGGTCTCGCCCCCTTGCTTGATGATCAACAAACTTATAAGGGCAGTACCAGGACTGTTTGTTTGATTGGGTTTAAGGTCCCACCGACAGTATTTCAGTCAGTTTTGGACTTTTGTCTACATAGACAGATATAGTAATGTAGAAATTTAGTCACATTATCCTGACACCGGACCAACCAGTCCTGGAACTACACTTAAATGCTGAGCGCCAATCAAGGGAGCTATACCAGTCCCATTTTTTTCTTTTTACGTCTTTGGTTTGCCGCGACCTGGATCAAAATCACGACCTGTTTCCAGGACTGGCTGACATGACATCAAGATTATGTGACTGGGTGTATCTACATCGTCTAGAGTGTGGTGCAGCAATGTGATAATACAATATTTATCTAATGAAGACAACGTCCAAAAATGACTGAAATACTGTCGATGAGACGTAAAGCCATAGCAATTAACCTTCATCTTTCTAAATTCTCATTTACATGTATATGACTTACTCCGATCAATCAACAAAAACACAGGTTGGTTCGAGCATTTCTGTCATAAATACATATCTACTCTGTGGATAATAAATATACGAAAATACCGGGTTTTTTTTTTTTATTAATCTTCATACATACATGTATTATTATTACCGGTAACTCTCTATATGTCATGAACACGCAAACACTTCTCCACACTGTTCAACCTTGCTGAATTCTTTATTAAACTTTGCCATGAGTTCATAACAAAAACTTGTATTTAGATCCGAAACAAAAGAACAATAGATATCGAGAACCCAGACAAAACAGAGCTATCCGAGTTATCTATACAGATAATGTATTACCAACAAACGCTCACAGACGACTGCAATGATGCACATACGGAAGGACATTGACATCGAGTATCAAGAGGGTCGTGCAATCTTCGCCTTCAATCTCCACACAAACGTAGCCTCGTGCTAATAAAATATGTATGGAAAAGAAAAACTTATTTTAGCGCTAGGGACTCAGGTGCACAGTTGACATCAAACGTCTGTATTTTCCCGACAATACTGTTGTTTACTTTCTGATATTCGGTAAAATATGTACATGTACAATGAATAGAGGATGGTTCATACCTCACAATACCGTATTGTGCTTTTGATTTTCACGTCCCACAGATAATATTTCAATAATTGGAGAATTTTATCTACATGAGATAAATAATGTCAGATATATAACTTCTGTTGAAACATGGCATTATGTCATACAGTCGCATAATCCTGACATTGGTCCAGCCGGTCCTGCAACTACCCTATAGTGCTGAAAACCAAGCACAGGGGATATAAAGATTCAAGATTCAAATATTTTTATTTGGTAACGTAAAGGTATACATGTTTCTTGTTACATGATCCAATTGCTTATTTATATAAAAAAGAATGCAAGTACCATGTTAAAAACTATGATATGCCGCAGTCAGGGATCGAACCCACGGCCTTTCTGTCTTGAGAAAGACGCTCAAACCACTCAGCCACCGAGATAAGTCAAGAGTATTAAAAGCATAATAATGGTATACAGCCAACGTTAGAGCGTCGTGGGCCCGGAATAGTTCTCTAGAGGAACTGGGTCAATTAAGAAAACATAAAGAGAGAAAAAAACATACCACGCAAGAGCTGCGCCACAGTATGACACCTTGAAACATCAATTAGATAATTAGCTGGACTTCGCTATAGCCCATAAGGCAGCAGCACAACTAGAACATGGCGCCATAAAGCTCAATGTCTAGAATGATGTGTTGAGTTTCTTTTGCTTTGGAAGAATATTTCAAGGTCCCGGATGAAGAAAAGAGACGGTCTGATCATCTGTTGGCATTTTGATATGGTATACGCTCCTACACAGCTCATCAAAATTTCTCACATATAATGTATCATTGATAGCCAATAAGTATAAGATCATTTCTACATGTATTCCGTCTGGAAAGCTACTATCGAAAGACGCATTAGTAAATCGATGTCTGTCTCGTTTGTTTGAGCAGTTTAACGTCCCGCTGAGAGAACTTCAGTCAACTGGCGACTATGTCTACTAGAGACATATATATGTAGAGGTGTCACGCTACAGTGTATGGCATGACACCTCACCCTGTCATATTAACCGGTTACCGGGACAACAAACCCTTCAACTACCCTATGATAATCAATGGCACCCTCCAAAACGTGAGGTACAAATAATATTTTTGTTCAACTTCGCAGTTCGATCCAATGACCCATGTCCCAAATGCGGACACTCTAACCACTCAACGCATTGTCCTTTCATATGCATGTTAAACAACCGAAAAAAGTAACCGACATGACTTATTGCCAGCAATAACAACTAAACAAATGTCTGCAGCAACAACCTAATGATGCAATAAATCAAATAAGCGGTGATGACAAAGGGCATCAGGTGAAGCCAGTGACAAATTTCACGTTACTTTTCCTGTATTTCTAGTCCTAGTTTCAGATGGTGTCATGTAACCCGATTATGCGTTCAGTAAATTTACTGTTGATGAAAAACAGTAAACTCCGCTCTCACTCTATTTAACCTGTTAAACAAGTAAACTCCGCTCTATTTAACAAACTCAATTTAAACGGGACCAGGTTTGAATTTCTCTAACAATGTTAGTAATACTAAATAAGAAACGTTAGAGGAGGATTTCATTTTCCTTATTTCTGTAATGAAAACGCCAAAATAGTTTATTTCTTAACAAATATTGTTAATTAGTAGTGCAAAACTTCATATACCAAATCAGTAATGTATCTAAATATTTCTTAAAACAGAAAGTTTGAATTCATGATTACTTAGGTACTGCAGTGATGGCATCACTACGCACATGCGTCCGTGCGCATGCAGATTCAAGTTTGCCTGCAGCAATTAGGCAGAGAAATTAACGTACGTCATAATCAAGGACGACACGTTGCGTTACAATAGTAGCTTAGTATTGTTGATGGAACCGCAGCTCTGTAAACTTGACTTATATACAAGAACTGTCACTACAAGCGAGCGTTCAGTATTCCAAACCGTATGCAACCCGGTCAGGGTTGCCACAGAGCTGAAGAAATAAAATTCCCTGACTATTCCCTGACTTTTCCCTGACTCAGCCCTACTTTTCACTGACCAATACAACCACAATTTTTCGGCCTCCTCCTCCCCTTCAGCCGTCCAATCCTCCAATCTACATTTTTATTGTTTTAGAATAATAACCTTAACAAATTTCAAATAAATCAGAATTCCTTTTCATGGTTATATTAGTCAGTGATAATAGTACAGATACTATTAAATGATTTTCTTACAAGGTAGTAATACTTCAGTCAATCTTACACATTAAGCAACATTTACAGGTTTAACATAAATGGTCACAAAAGCATTTAAAATCATCATGATTATAAAAAAAAGTGTGCACAATAAAATCTCAGTGAGTTGACTTAACCTATCAGTAAATCCCAAACTTTTAAGGTTTCATGCTTAGGAATGTTTTTATATTATTAAATAATCAATGTTTGAAAGTAATACTTATAAATACTGTTTGAAGACTGCAATAGCCACTGAAAAATTCAAAACATCAACTCAGACTTTCATTTTTCCCTGACTTTTCCCTGACTTTTCTAAAATGTATTTTTTCACTGACCATTTTTCAAAATTCCCTGACAATTCACTGACCTTGAAAAAAAATCATATTTCCCTGACTTTTCAAGGTATGTGGCAACCCTGCCGGTAGCTTACAGTCAGCTACGGAGTTGTCTTAGGACCATATACCATGCTCTTCACGTGCACCTTATGCTGTACTTAGGTATACGTGAACATCGTGGTTTATGACACTGAGATATCTTCATACCTGATTGTAAGCGTACGGTTGCATACGGTTTGTCATACTGAACGCACGCCAGGTTTAAAAGGTGATTTTTTAGTGTCTCCATGTAGCGTGAATGTAGGACGGGGCGTAACGTGACGTGCGTGATTCCTATAAGACTTGTAAAATCGGGTGCGGGGTTTAATCTACATTATTCATCTACATTATAGAGGTGTGTGTGTGTGGGGGGGGCATAAATAGAGTTTAATTCGAACAAGTTCAAAGATTTCATAATATAGATACTCTTCCATCAGTATGGCCGTCGCCAAATCTATTTTAAAATGCATTTTAATAGCTTAGTCTAACAGTCACTTATTGAAAAGGTGGCGAACAAATAATTTGAGCAAACATTTATATATTCAAATGTTGCGAAAGACCGTGTGAGCGCTTTAAGTGCATTCGTCCATATATGATTTTTTCCCTTGTCATTAAATTTCATTGATTATGTACTATGGGAATTGTGTGGGTATTTCTTTTAATCGATTGTTGGCTTGTTTGATTTAACTTCCCACGTACGGTATCTTAGTTATTTGGAGATATGAACTTTCCTTTTTCAAACATGTTTTAGCACTGTTATTTCACATTAATTTAAAGAAATAATGTAAATGACGTTTAAGCGAAGGATAGTTAGTACAGAAATTACGTTCACTTACTTAAATATCCCCATTTTGTAGCGTAAAATGTCAGAGACCTTTGTATAAAGTCAATTCAGCACAGAATCAAGTGTAATTGAAGAATGTAGTTCAATTATTCCGGTATTCAGGTACAGCGTAAAGACGTCTCTATATAACTGAGTACACATACACTTTTCGCCATTTTATTTGGAAGCCATTAACTTTACCTATACGGCCATATTGTGGAGTATTCGAATACTGATCGATATTTCGACGTATTTGGTGCTCAGCTGATCGCCGATTCTTCATAAATGAAAGTTACAATTACAATATCATGTTTTCACCTTTTTAAAAAAATTCCAGAGTAACAGATAAGCAGGTATTGGAGTATATACCAAATCAAATTTGGCAAAAAGTAATTGTTTACAGAGCCATAGGGTAACAAAATTAAAACACAATAGAAAATGTTGGCAGCTATATACAAAATATTAAAGAATATTAAATATAAAGAATAACTAATTAAATTTTCATTTGTCAAAAACCCGATTAAAATGCACAAATATCCCATATAAAAGTCACAGGGAAAAGAACGTTTCTCATTTCATGAAAAAGTTGTATGCGGGTTCTGAATATTTACGTGTATTTTAAATTCATAGAAAATGAATAAGAAATTCAAAATTTGTTTTTGTTTGTTTGTTTTGTTTTTACGTCTAATTATTAAGCAGCCAAAGATCATCAAAATGTATCGAAGGTATATTGTACAAAATGAGTTCGACATGCGAATGAGACCCGCCTGATTTTTCTTCTTGGGAAAGCCCCCATGAAACATGTTTATTTGTTTGTTTGCTTGCTAAGTTAAGATTTGTGTACATGCTTCTACATGAGACAGATATAGTGCTGTGTCTTACTGTGACTTACACCGTAGACATTCAGTTGCATTATCCTGACAAATGCCAACTGGTTTTGGAACTATGCTTAAATGTTGAACGGCGAACAAAAAAAAAATGTTTGTTCCAGGAATCAAACCCACGACCGGCAGACGTTCTCAGCATTCAACCAGCGGTAGCGGGTAATATGGGTAAGGTTTTTATCTGTGCTGCATCTCATAAATTTACAAATACACGTACATGTAACGATATGAAACAATTTTCGATATGATATTGCTTTTTATCAAGGTATACCGATGCGAAAAATGGACTTACTGACTCCGAAATAAATCATGATTGCTCATGATTAATTTCGTGCATGCACGCAATATCAATAAATATGAGAACATATGCTGAGCGTGCTCCTAATATCAACATAAAATGCAGTTTGTACGAAGTTTACCTGGGGATGCGATATCAATGAGGTAGAAAAAGGTACGCCGATACGCCTAGCTGGATATATACCTAACAGAATGTATATTCTGAGTACAAATTTAACAAAGGAAATGCGCTATTCTCCTCTGAAACAGACAAAATATTTATGAGGCTCTCGTACACAGCCGGCAGAAGTACGGCTGCACTAGATAAAACTTTAACCTCCGCTAGGATATTCAACAATGATGTTGTTGATAAATTTGTTAATAACAAGCGGATATATAAACATGCAGAAGGTTAAGACTGGTTAGGTGAAAAACAAAAAAACAAAGAGATAGAAATGAATTTGACCTCAATCGTTTGCAATACACATTGGCCCTAGGTCATGGTCATCAGCAAGCTCTCGGGTTGGGAATGATATCGGGGGAATTTTTTAGCGGCCCTTTATATATGGGTAATCTTTTATTCAAGTTTAGCATTCAATTGATCTTAATCAAAGCATTGTGTAAATCAAAATGTCATTGGAACGGATTTCTATTTAACTGCATCGTAAGCCAGTGAAATTGGTGTATGGTGTCCCAGCAAATGAACGCTGTTTTGTTATTTTACACAGGTATGTGGTCAAGTTAGGTTGGTGGCAATAACCTCGATTAAATTCAAAGGTCACGAGGCGCCTTTTGATTTGGCAGAAAAATCAATGTGATATATGTACGCAGCGGTATAAAAAGTGACGACCGAAGGTCAAACGCAAAATCTGATTGTGAGCCTACCTCAGGTACCGACCACGTGTGTTTGGCAACAAACCTGTGTTATTCAATCAACCAGTTTTAACGGCAACGTGTGTTAGGCATATGACATCCGTGTATGGCAGCAGACTTATGTTAACAGCAGTTTGTGTTGTGCAGCCATCATGTGTTAACAAACATAACATGTATACGGCAGCAGATTTGTGTCACCGAAAACCTGACGAGTGTGTTATGCACCATATGTTGCCCGATTAACGGTCATCTGTATTAAACAGAGTTCTATGATCATAATGAAGTATTTTCTACTACCCACCTTTTCTATTCGTGGCTGGGTCGACGACCCACAAACAATATCAAAAACAAACTCATGTTTTTGTGTAAACCGGGTCAACCATCAACTACCTACCTGGGTTACTTTAAACTAAATTTTGATTAATCTCATAAACTGATACCAGAAAGATCATTTTTTCCTAGGGGTAGGGGCAACTGACATATATACGGATACGGAACGGTATCTTAGCCACTAGGCAAAGGGGAATTTTTTAACATCTTTGAAGATTCTGTGGCCAGTCACACTGATTCATTGTAAGAAATTTAGACAAGAGTGAGGCTGATGTGAAAATAATTTAAATTTAAATACACTAGACTCTCCGGCTAAATTGGAAACTGAATCCGACGTGTTATATATGCGCGTTTTGTTTTGCCCTGAAATTAAAACATGAAAGAGAAAATAACATTTTATTATGGATTGGGGAAAAATTATCACGATGTCAGAACGAACTGGAGATAATAAACGGAATAATTTCTGTAATGACATTTGTATGATTGTATTTCATCGTGTTGTTTTGTAACATCGTTGTATTGCGTCTTGCAAATGTCGATCCGATAGTAGGTCATACACGTGGATAAAATTAAGTTTGTTACGCTGTTTTTTCCTCCTTTCTGATGTAGCTTCTCTATACGTAAATATGTATAATTTATCGTTTATTCCGGGCCGGCACGGTTCATGATGCGTTTTTCATGATGCGTTTTTCGTGATGCGTTCCTCCGTGCCTGTTTTTAGATGATTTAATATTGTATATAGATGAAAAAAAAATGTATGTATTGTTTTTTCTTGAAGTTGTCAATGATAATGATTATGACAGATGACATGTTTTTCGTTGTTTTATCAGCGGTGTGCTATTTGACTTATTTTATACTTAAACAAAATCAAGTACACACCACTTGCCGTTCTCGAACATACACTTTTTCTGCTTACAATAATAACAACATTTTATTATGGGAACACAGGTCGTAAAACAGATTACATCACAGTATCATTTAATTTTTTTGTATTACCAACATGTACTAGAAATGTAGATATTCCATTAAGTCCTATTGTAATTCTTCACCAGATAGTACGATAACCAATAGGTGCGAACGTCTGTTATAGGGACCATCTCAAAATACATTTTTTTCATGCTGGTTCCCAGTTATGTTTTAGCTATCGTTTATATTTTAAATTTTATGGATTTATCGCAAGCGGCACGGAGAGGAGCGCTGCGATACATTCATAAAATTCAAAATATTTACAGTTTTGCGTTCGCTCTCGTATTATGGACCCGCTTGCAGTTTGATTGAAAGTTTCACGTGATGTTTTAGTTAGGTACAGTCAGTGTCGCTGGATACATTAATTTATATTTTGAGCTAGCAAAACATGACGTAAATCAATCGCCGTCGCGACAAGCTCCGCCCATAGTCTGCGCTGGTCACGTAGGTACCATACACACTCTATATCAAGTCGTTCATTTTATGCATTATATTTTTTTAAATTTTGAACGAAAAACAGGCATTTCATTGAACGATTAAGTCGGACAAACTGTAAAACTGTTTAAAGTGAAGGAGCAAGTGACAGTAGAGAAGCGAAATGGGTATTAAATCATTTTAATTTGAAGTCAAAAAGAGTTATATCATTGGCGGAAAAAGTAGGATTTACAGACATAGAAAATATATCTACAGTTGAAAAATGACAAAATTTGGCGGAATGCGATCCCGGTTCAAGAAAATAAATATACCAGTTGATAACAGCAATATTAACATGCGTTAGCAATTACAGTTTTGGCATATTTCAACACGTTGGCCGTTGGCTTGTGTACTTTGGAAACTTTTTACGGAATATTCCGCCGGTTTTCGAGCTAATATACGTATTTAGTTACATAACAGGTTTTAGACTGTTGCTGTTATTTTAGAGAAAATCGTTCCTCTGCCACAGGAACAGCCAAAATGCCCCCCACCCCCACCCCAGTAAACAAATGATAGGAATATATCGAAGTCAACAATGAAAATGAGCTTATATACACTGAAATCTAGTCTGGAGTACAAGAAATCCAACTTAAGGGGGAATCCCGTTTGCTTGGGTTTAACGTCCCATCGACATAATTTCAGTCCATAGAGTATTCAGATATAAAGTTGGCTCACTGCGACATCAACAGCAGGATACCTTACCAAGACAAATTATCCTGAAACTGGGCCAACATGACCTGGAATCAACCATGCGCGGATCCAGAAGGAGGGCATGGCACCCACTCCGAAAATTGACTTTTAGATAGAAAAACATGGCACCCACTCCGAAAATTGACTTTTAGATAGAAAAAAAACTCCTACGTTACCCCCCCCCCCCCCCCCCCCCCCCCCCTGTAAAAATCAGAAGAGGAGAGTATGCTAAGCATGGTAATTTTCATAGTTTGCCAATATATCTCTGGTGGAAATCCACACCACCCTACCCCCGAGGTAAATGACTGAATCCGTGCATACCAAGCCTATGTGCAAAGCGTCAAACGATGAAGATAAGCCACACTACTACTAAACATGATCGAACACATGACCCCAAGCAAAAACAACCAGAACACAACAGACCAAGAAATAATCATTTTGACTTTATTTCTTGAATTTAATGCACGTAACCACAATTCCCATTCATGACTAGGTTAACGTCAAACAAGCGGTATCACAGACAAAATCACGTGGTCCTTAGTGTAAACCACGTCAACCATTGACTACCTATTATCCCAGTGTAGCTATTGGATAACTTGTCAATATATCTGAATACTTCTTAGCTCTGTAAACACTAGAAAGGGTCTTTAGAACATCCAGTTGTCGTACATAAAGAGAAATAGCAAAACGCCGCTTTAACGTGTACCCGATAATCTGCATTGCAAAGCACGCAAGGCGGCCATTTATCCTGCAAACTAATGCATTCGGTGTCTATCAGAGTTTTCCATGCTGGGTATTTTTTATGAGATACAACTGGTATAATGCTAATGCGTTCAGTAAGACAAAATGATGAACGACCGTTAAAAATGTCTAAGAGAAAGAAATAGAAAAAAAAACAACCTATGAACTCAGGAACCTATACACATGTATGTTTTATTTCACCTTAGCCCAAAGCAGTCTTAATACAGCAAATTAGCTATTACGTAGATAATGGCAACGGTAATTGTGCATGAACATTAATAAAACTAATTTGAGATTTTATAAGCGGTAGCTCTCAGGCCAAAACAAGAAATAATTCTTTAATGTCAATTTATACTTGCTCAACACGAAGGTGTGGTCGAAAAGGAATAAACTGAATGACGTGTTCATCCGTATAAGTATTTATGTTCGGCACGAGTAAACTTATTACGCTATTTTGTTTATTTAACTTCCATTTTGTGACGTCTGCAATAAACATTTTATTTTCTAAAGACCAGGGAACCATAACTTCGCCATGTTCGATTTTCGATGCGTTCAGGCCCGCTTTGGTGGAAAAAGAAACGCAGGGTAACTAGAATCTGTAGTAACCAGACTCAAGTTTTTACCTCCTAACCTTGCAATTAACCTCATATGATAGACCCCATCTCATTCTAAAGCATGTATTTTGTTTGAAAAAAAAAATCTTTATCAAAATAATTTAAACTGTAATACTGTCAAATACTTCCTATTTTAAACCGACACAAAAGTTTTCCCCGCGTTTCTTTTTAATTATAGAGGGTTTGAAACTTTTCTTACAAAATCTATGTCTTTTCTGAGAAGGTAAAAGCGGCTTCAACGGCTCTTAAGGATTTGCTGATTTCCTACATACGTCATTTGCGGTTTACTAAGCGTATGCAAATCCTTAAATAAATTGAAAGGTCATGATACAAGATTAAAACTGGGAAGGTTTGAATGATAAACAAACTATCTTACGCTCAAGGAATCGCGCGATATTTTCCTCAGATAACTATTTATAAAAAAAAAAAAAAAAAAATAAAAAAAAAAGCATAGATTTGTTATTGAATTCATTTGTATTCTAACTCATTAAATCTATAAAATGATAACCTATTTATAACACATATGAAAAACAGTTCACACAAAGCACTGCAGAGTAGTTGTGTATTTCTGTGGCTCCAATGAATATAATTATATTCGAACCCCACTGGGGTCTAGACTTTATAACCATGACCATTCTAAAATCAAAGTACTGGTCCAACCCAGAAACCGATAAGATGGATAAGTAACAGTTGTCGGTATTTATTTTAAAACCGATGAAAAGGCCCCGCACACTGTGACCGAATATTGAAGAACATTACATCGTTTAACACGTGGTCTTTGGTTATTTCTGACCGCCCCTACCACCAAAAAGCTCGCCCACAAGAAATGATTATGCATTATTTAGGACAACATCTAAAGGTGGTTTGATGCGGTTTTCGATACCACATACAGAAAAACTAAAACCGCTCATGTAGCGTTGTTTACCATCAGTTTGTCTCCCGTGTGACAACTATATTTTTAGATGCGTGCGTGCTGACATGTGCCACTATTTAAGTGCGGTTATCCGCACTGGTTCCTTACGCGAACAAAGTATTGATCTGAAAACACCCCAATCAACATTGTTATGTTTAAATTTAGTTTTAAAATAAAGACATTTAAAGGCATCATTGATCTAGATCTAGATCTACTTGCTTATTGGTAACATAGCAGACTATAATAGATCTATCTACTATATCTTTCTATTTTGTTTTTACACTGATTGTGAAACATTTCCTTTTAAACAATTTTGAATAGATCAGCTCGACGATTCTGGGGTTGGGCCAGTAGCTACTCAACCCCTGGGAGGTTGTGATATTTCCTGACCCAACGGAATTCGGACCTACAACCATCGGACCCGCAGTCACGTACGCTACGACAGGACAACGGCGCGTGTTTTTATCCATTGACTTGTCTAAGATATCTACAAATGTTTAAAGAAGAGTCAACAACTAGAAGTCTACTACTATACTTACAGTATGGGTGATCCGTTAAATTCCAAAGGATTCTGGTAATCCGGTATCTTTACAAGTCATTTCCAAAGAATGTGAAGTAATCACACCAGAATGGCGTACATCAGAAACAGTAAACACGAACTGATTACATCCGCCTTCTGTTACTGAGGCATTTTACGCGTTTAAATGTGGTTTCGTCTTCGTCTTTTCGCGTTACGACGGGTTTTAATTTATACGACTGGAAACATTTGTACTCCACGTTAGAATGCGTACAACTTAGCCGATCGAATTATCCAATACACTACATTTCTCTATATACTGATCTTTTCGCCAGTCACACTATGTTTCGAAATAAATAATGCAGTCCTTAACACACGGCTAACACGTCAATACGACAACACACGGATCTTAGTACACACTGGTAATCATTGAGTGTAGTTATTTTTGGATTTACACATCGCGCGCTGTATACTGACTGGCAGTGTGGGGGGAAAAAAGTAAACATAGAACACGTGACTTAGTAGTCTACCATGCGATATAGTTTCACGGTCACGAATATGTAATTGCCGACGGTAATGCGGTGAGGTGTACGATATGTATTTCTCACAAGGGCATGCGGACTGAATTGAAATATCGGGTAGTCCCATTTACTCTCTCTCTCTCTCGCTCTCTCTCTCTCTCTTTCTCTCTCTCTCTAAGGAATTGTTGGTCGCTGTTCAGTAAATAGTGCTTTCCCGTAAGGTACGTATAGGTCTAGATTAATGTCAACTTAAACAGATGTGGTGGACTTCAAGTGTTTCTTCTGTTTAAGAATTCGAACAATTTATGGTTCATTAAGTATGTTTTAAGATTTGAATTATTTCGAACAAATGTGTGCATGCGTCTGTGTGTCCGTGTTTGTGTGCTGAGGATTTTTTTTCCAGCTTTTAAAATAGACTTTGTAACGTAAAGGAACCTTAACTCGTCAATTTTTGGTATATATGAGGTCCCAGTGGTTAATACATAAATTGTTGGTTATTTTCTGTGTCCCAAAATATATACCTGGACCCTTTCGGCGCCTTTTAAACCATCCACTATGCATATGGCACCTATAAGTCAGTTGTAACAGGCCTCCGGATATGAGTGAGGCTGCCGACTTACGAACTCTTGGAACCTTAACTCGTCACTAATGGTAACATTAACTCGTCACCTGAACATTTATTTTATGATTTTATTTTATCTATCTATTTACTTATTAATTAATTAATTAATTTATTTATTTATTTATTTATTTATTTATTTTATTTTTATTTATTCTTTTTTAAATCGCAGTTTGACAAATTTGAGCAAACAGTCTTAATTTAAAACAGTATTGAACTTTATTTCAACTTTAACAATATCAATATAAAGTTTCTTGAACAATCCTGTTAAGTCAATATTAACACAAAACAAAGACATATTAGCTTTAACTAAAGTCATTTAAAAAATTTCAACATTTGTCTGGTATACATGCCATAAAACTAATTACCTATAGCAGTTTCGCACGAGGTTATTTTAAATTTTAGCAAAAGTAAGAAATATTGAAAAATCAGCAAAAAAAAAAAAAATGAATATAAAAATATCAGTTGTCTCGTGGAATTTTTGTGAATGCTCCATATTAAATTAAAATGTATTTTGTCGGTGATAGGCAGCTCCCCTCACTCCTTACACTATCATTATTACAATTATTCTATATTTTAAGGATTTTTAAGATGTTTTTCTTCCATTTTTGTTTCACTTTCATATTTACTCTTATGTACCTCTATCATGGTTTCATATTATGTCTATACTTTGTATGAGATGAAGACCTCTATGGGACAAATCTGAATAAAAACGATATTTATGCCAATGATTTTCTTCGATGGACATGACTCTAAATAAAAAAATAGCCTAGCAAATATAAGACGATAGATATAAGCCTACTTTCTATTTGCAATAAGAATGTGAAGATACAAATTTGCTATATATAACTATTCTGACATCTTTTCTGGGTCACCTTCATCGATTATTGCCAGGCAGCAGTTAAAATGATAATCCAATCCAAAACGTTTGTTTTCCATTAAAAAGCAATTAGCCTATATTATTTTGGATTCTTATGTAATAATAATAATAATAATAAAAAATGCAGGAGTATATTAAGCAAAGTATAGATACATACTACTGAGTACAAGCAAATTTTAAAACTATAATTCAAAAGACTATTTCTTTAATTACGTATAGAAATCTTGCCACATGTTTTAAGAATAATTAGAAGTTATAGCCAAATGATATTTCAACACATTTAAAATGGCAAAAACAGAGTTTGATTGGTAATTTTGCAAAGTGGTGGAGGGTACTTTCGTAATTTTAAATTTCGTACCAAAACACGGGGTCCGTGTCCAAGCCTCGTCAATTTTATTTCACCTTTATAATAACACTTTTTTATAAGACTTTCAACAAAGAGAGACAAATAATGCAAACAAATTATTTTGAGACATCAAAACACGCGTGTTTACATCATACAGTGACCTTTCGTCCGAGACACTGATATTTGAAACGTGTTGTCGTCCGTGTTCATCAAAAGGTGAGCCTTTTCTTTGGCTTTATATTCAAATACAATGTATTTGTAAATACTTAGGATTGTACAGAGAAAATAAAATATTTATCTTTTGAAAAATGCAAGCCTTCAAACTTTTGGATGACGTAAACTATAGGGAGGTGATAAAAAAGAAATGTGACGAGATACAGTTCCTGCAAAGTCGAGGTTCGCGTACGTTATTTAAACGTGAAAGGCGCACTGATCCAGAAGGAGGGGGTGGGGGTGTTGAAGGGTCTTAAGCCCCTGGTAAATCCGCTGGACCACGCCCCCTTTCTTGTAAAACCGAGAGATCCTCGCTGGAAAATCTTAAAAGAAGAGAAAGATATGGAAGAAGTCACCCCACCTCACTTAAGATTAGCCTGTGATGTCACGGACCTCACCCCTCTCACATACGATAACTGTCTTCAGTTGAGTCGCCCCCCCCCCCCCCCCCCCCCCTCGAGAAAAATGGCTGGATCCGAGCATGCATTTTATTTTAACTATTCCATCGCTTTAAAAGTAGTGCAACGCAAACGTTTAAACGATGTGGTTAGAAACATATATTTTCTAAGCAATCGTTTAAGATTGCCAGAATTCATCAGCATTCTGAATTGACTATTGTCATATAAGGTAATGATATTGTGTCAAACTGTATTGAATATCTTCTCACACTGTAGATCTAATAGTTTCTTGAAAATAAACCAGTTGTGTTACTTGTTTGGTTGTATGCCATTCACGAGCATGTGTTGAGAGTTTATCTCCATTAGCAAAAGTTTTCTTGACCTTTTCAGGCGCAAAGTACTAGCCAAATTCAGGAATTTAGTCATTTGGAGACTGTGTCTACTTGAGAGAGGGGAAGTGCAACAGGAAACAGATATGAGGTGAATCAAGTGCTTGGTTTTCTTAAAATTTTCATCTTACGTCTGCCAAATTCGTTTAATTGGTTGGTTTGTTTGTTTGGGCTAAACGCTCCACCGACAGTCCTATGGGACATTGTCAACATGAGGCAGCCTCACTGCGATCACCTAGTTACATTGTCCTGATACGGAAAGCCGTGGCTGTCTTAATAACGTTCTTCTCCAATGTATCAATCCAAAGTAGCATTATATGATACCATTTTAACGTTATATTAAACGAACATTCCTTTATATGATTCCATTTGAACCATGTATGGAACCAAATGTCCTTATATCACACCAATATAACATTGATTTGGACCAAATATCAATATCATTATAATACTGGTTCATTATCATATCATCGACAATGTATTGGACCAAATCGTCATTGTATCAATCCAAAGTAGCATTATATGATTCCGTTTTTACATTATATCATACGAACATTTCATTATATGATTCCAGTGAAACCTTGTAGGAAAGCAGCCGTCCTTATATAACATCAATTTAACAATATATTGAACAAAACTCCTTTATACGATTCCAATCTAACTATGTATTGAACCAACTGTCCATATATCACATTTCTTTATATAAAACCGAATCATCATCAGATTTTGTTATTTAGTCCTTTCTTTCATGAATATTCGTGTACAACTTAACGACATGGTGAAAATTAATTTACTTAACTTTAATTGGTCATATGAAACAATATATTTTTCATTTCTGCGCAAACTGTAGTGTTTTAAGCTACAACATTGTATGCCTATTAGTCAACAGAAGAGACCCTGATCAACCAGTTTCTTTAAGGAGCTGTCTGATCTGGGCCTCATTTATTTTGCCAAGGCGTCAAAAGACTCAATATCAGGTAACGGTATTAAAAAAATCTTCCCCAAAAACATAGATTAATGTGCTTTAGAGGCTAATTAATTGACATACTGTTTTCAATCCCCCTCTAAAATCCCCCAATTTGACCAAGGAGGCGCTTAAATCCCTTATTTAAGAAACAATGGATTAACTTTGCTATGCAGACTGGGAAAAATCTGAGCCACAGTATCGTATGAATAAACAGAGGAGACCCTGATCAGACTGTGCCTTCCAGGATATGTCTGATCTGTAAGGTTCGCCTCTGTTAAAATCATCATATCTAAGGTAAAGGTTAAAATGCGGGCATGGAGGCAAAAATGGCGAGTAATGTTTACTTCTGTATTGAAAGAAATTGTATCAATTTGCAGATACTGTTTCAATCAATCTAGATGTAGAACACAAAGATACAGTTTCAATCAATCTAGATGTAAAACGTTTCAATCAATCTAGATGAGAACACAAGATACAGTTTCAATCAATCTAGATGTAGAACACGAAGATACAGTTTCAATCAATCTAGATGTAGAACACAAAGATACAGTTTCAATCAATCTAGACGTAGAACACAAAGATACAGTTTCAATCAATCTAGATGTAGAACACGAAGATACAGTTTCAATCAATCTAGATGTAGAACACGAAGATACAGTTTCAATCAATCTAGATGTAGAACACGAAGATACAGTTTCAATCAATCCAGATGTAGAACACAAAGATACAGTTTCAATCAATCTAGATGTAGAACACAAAGATACAGTTTCAATCAATCCAGATGTAGAACACAAAGATACAGTTTCAATCAATCCAGATGTAGAATACAAAGATACAGTTTCAATCAATCTAGATGTAGAACACGAAGATACAGTTTCAATCAATCTAGATGTAGAACACGAAGATACAGTTTCAATCAATCTAGATGAAGAACACAAAGATACAGTTTCAATCAATCTAGATGAAGAACAATGATCTTTTTCCGGTGTTGACATAAAATACACCGTTTTAAATAGTCTCGTCAACAATATAATGACGAATCGAAATGTGATATAAGGACAGCTGCTTTCATACAAGTTTCGACTGGAATCATACGAGTATAAAGGAATGTTCGTTTGATATAATGTCAAAGTGAGATAATACCACTTCGGATTAATATTGATGATACGGTTTCATATATCGACATTGTCGATTGATATAATGATGAATCCATATCATATATTGATTTTTTGGTTAAACATATTGTAAAATTGGTGTGATATATATAAGGACAGCTGGTTCCATGCATGGTTCGGCTGAATCATATAAAGAAATGTTTGTTTAATACATTATCAAAATGAATTCATATAATGCTACTTTGGATTAATACATTTACGAATCGGTTCAAAATAATGACTTTGTCAACTGAAATAAAGATGAACACGTATAAAATATTGTTTTTTGGTTCAATATATCGTTAAATTGGTGTGATATAAAGACAGTTGGTTCAATACAAGGTCCGACTGAAATCATATAAAGGAATTTTCGTTTGATACATTGCCAAATGAAATCATATACTACTTCCGATCGATACATTGTAAAAGAACAATATAAGATAGCCATGGTTTTCCATATCCTGACAACGGGACCTATCCTTATATACTGACCGCCAAGCATTGTATCCATAGATACCAGTATCCCAGGGTAGTCAAAAAATATAGGAACCCGTTTATTAATCTTACCAGATGTGTACATTTTGGTCACAAACTCAATCCAAAAAAAAAAAAAAAAAAAAAAAGAAATAGAAAAATAGAAAATAAAATAATAATAATAAAAAAATAAAAAATAAATAAATATAGTAATCTGCGAATTAGGCGAGGTTCCTTTCGTTAGATCTATTCCGACAAAACCCGTTAACTGTTTTAGGTCGATTTCTAAGGCAAGGGGTAATGTGTTTGTATCTGTATGTTTTTATTTTTTATTCGTCCATTCCAAACAAAAAGACTAATTTTGAGAAAATCTACAAATGTTTGAAGGGGTTAGGGCAATTTAAATGGCGGGATATATGTTTTCTATGAAATAAGGTTACATGCCTTTTTATTATATACAATGTACAAGGTTGTTGATTTTTAGCTACAATTGTTATTTTAGGATTGTTAAAGCACATTTTTTTTAAGATTCAAGATTCAAAATATTTTATTTCGCAACGTAAACCTATACAGGTTTCTAATTGCATACACACCACATAATACATCTTAGCTTTAAACAAGGTCATGACAAAGTAATCTTCTACAACGGTGACTATTTTCTGCATGAAGAGGATGGCAAATAATTAATACAAGTTACAACATATTAATGATGAAATAACAATCATAGCAATATATAATGAGGAGCGTAGTTATGAAACGTTGTTGATAAATGAATTGCGCATACTAAATGCGTGATACACAAATTTCCCTAATCTCAATAATTCTAACCTATTAGAAGATTGCATCAATTGACAAAATTTTACAAAGCTTGGTCTTTTACAATGATATGTACTAATATATTGATTACGTAGGTCTCTATATAAAGGACATTTAAATATAAAATGGAACTCGTCCTCTATGTCGCCAGAGTTACATACAGTACATATACGCAAGTTACGTTCAATTCTATTGTTACCATAACGACCAGATTCAATTCTCAACGAATGTGATGACAATCGAAGTCTTGATATTGCATTCCTATACTTTTGGGGTAATATTTCTAAATAAAACTCGTGTTCTAATTGTGTTTTGAATGTTTTATATAAGAATAAGGTATTATTTGACCTAATGTCATTATACCATGACTGTTGCAAGATACTTACAGCCCGTTCTTTGAACTCTAGATGGAATGTATCAGTATTATAGTTGCTAGGGTTATTCCAAACGTCTGAGAATCCATGTGAATCAAGGAGTAGTTTAACGTTGCTAGCCCAATTTTTTGTACCAGAATTACATTTCTCAATCAAAGAATGATATAAATATCTAATTATTATATTATTTGAATTTATAATTTTAGTCCAATATTTTATTATACGGACTTGCCTATTAATAAAAAGAGGATATCTACCCAGCTCTCCGCATACACCCATATTACTAGTACTTGTTTTGATATTTAAAAGTTGTTTGCAAAATTTCAGGTGTATTCTTTCAATAATTTTTGACTTACCAAATCCCCAAACCTCGCATGAGTAGCATAAAATAGAAGTTACAAAGGCATCAAATAGCTGACACATAGTTTTCGGCCTTAATGGGAAATTGCACGTATTATTAAATAATGTATGCATAGCCTTTAAGCCCTTTCCCGCTACAATTTCTTGGTTCATAGAAAAGTTGCCAGTATAATTAAAAATTGTGCCTAAGTAATTAAAATTATCCACAGTCTGTAAAGGTATTCCATTATATGTCCATTTTTCATCTGACCGTATATGACCTTTTTTTCTAAATACAACAATCTTACTTTTGTCCGGGTTGACCGTAAGTCCCCAAGATTCACAATATGTGTGTAAAACATTGAGACTATGCTGGAGATCATTTACTGTTTTTCCAATAAAAACTGAAATTAAAGATAAATCATAAAAGTAAGACCAGAGTCATTTTATCCAAATTTTAAAAAGGAAATACCCTCCCTGCCTGAGGCCGACCGAGCATTCAAAATAGTCTGAATATGAAAAGCAACCTCTTACAAATGTATACATGATTTAACCTTTGTATACATATCCCGTATAACCCTTAGCAACTTACCAGATAGACCCATATCATACAATTTATACAAAAGGCCATTACGATAGATGCTATCAAACGCTTTACTAAAATCTATAAATGCGCATGCAAGTCTACCGTTCTCACTGAGCACATTATATATAACCGCATTTAAAACAAAAATTGCGTCAACAGTTGAGCGTCCCCGCCTGAAGCCAAACTGTGCGTCACTAATGATATTATATTTTTCGGCCCAAGTATTAATTCTTTTATTCAATATACCGGTAAAAATCTTAGGTAAACAACTTAACAGTGTAATACCTCTATAATTATTAACATCTGTAGGGTCGTTTTTCTTAAATATCGGAACAATAATTCCCTTCATCCATTCCTCCGGGAAAAACCCACTATCAAATATACCATTAAAAATATCAGCTAGATGAGAAGATAAAATATCATAAGATTCAAGAAAATACTCATTCATTAAATGATCTTGTGCATAGGCTTTATTTCTTTTTATTTCTCGGATAGAATTTTCTACCTCCGACACGGTGATAGCACTGTCTAACCCTTCATAAACTGCAGTCAAATTATCAAAATTATGATTATTACAAAAATCTTCAGCGTTATTATTAGTAGTATTTGGTAAATCAACAAATAAATTAGAAAAATATACATAAAACTCCTCAGTGTTGATTTCATTACTAATATTTGTATTCTTTTTACTTGAAAAATATTTCCAAAAATCCCTAGGTTTCTGGTTCCGTAGACGTTCTAAAGGCCGTAGTTTAATACATTCAAATTTTCTCTTTTTTCGTTTGACATCAGACTTATAATATTTTTTACAAGAACACATTTCATGCCTATTAAAAGTGTTCATACAGGCATTAAAACGGGCAACTGCAGACATGTATTTTCTCTTTGCATCAAAGCATTCAGAATCGAACCAATCTGCCTTTTTGCCAAGTGTGCCTGCCGCTTTAGGTGTACTACTACAAGACAATTCACGATACAATAGAGGTTCAGCTACACTTTTTATAATATCAGAAAATTTTGATATACAATTATCAACTCCATCCCTATTAGTAAAGTTTGAATTGAACGTTAACTCATTTAGCACAGGCAACTTAGCAATAAGACCAGATCTAAATTTAAATCTACACGTCTCATCCCATTTAAAGTAAGAGCGGGTGTACCGAGCATCATTACTACACGGTACTGTATTGCATAACAATTTAAAGTGTACAGGGGCGTGGTCCGACCATTCACAGAACGGTTCGATTTTAAAATCAGCAATGCAGCGAAAATCAGTTTCCTTAATTAATAAATAATCGATAACACTCGCTCCCATAGGCCCAGCGTATGTGAAACTGCCCACTTTATGGTCACAGCCCAATCTGCCATTCGCAATACGTAGGGAATTTGTTTTACAAAGGTAAATCAGTTTTAAACCATGGTTATTATGCTTACAGTCCATCGACACCCGCTCTATCTCTGAATCAGGACGGTAATCCTCATCATCTATACCATCAATTAATTATCGTACTTTACATAATCTTTCTTTAAACCAACGCGAGCATTCCAATCACCCGCCAACAATACCCTACCACGTGACTCAAACAAATGGATATCATTATCTAGCAAAGTAAACAAGTCGTCTGTTATGAAATCATATGCTGGCGAATTCTCCACCCATATATAAACACCTGCTAGAAAAACATCTTTCTCTAGGTTAAACAATGTTTTATCAATTTTCAGCCAAATAATTGTATCGTAATGATTACGAATAACAGTATGCCCTTGCTTAAACTGTCTTTGATATAAACGACAACACCACCACTGGCACGCCTGGCTCTTCTATTCTGAAATTTCCGAAAAAAGTTATAGCATTTATAACCATGCATATCAAATTTAGATTTACTGTTCCCCCATGATTCATAAAGAAAAATTATGTCGTATATTTTCAGTTTATCAAGGAAATCGTCATCTTGTAGCAAGGACTGGTTTAAACCATTAATGTTCCATGAGCCAATCGAAAGTCCAGCCTCATCGCACCCCTACAGCTTATCACGCACTGGTGCACCATCTATATATAGAGTGTCATAACTCAACCACGCGTATTTACCCTCCCGTTTCGCTGCTTTGAGTCTTGGAAAGAGGTGATTTCCTGCGCTCAGCGAACTCACGCGGAAACTGCTCGTGCAAAAAGTAGTCCGAATAATGTGAATAGCATCTTTTCTGAGATATCTAATGATGCCAACATTATCCAAAGGCTTCAAGAACTATTTCACCAACTTCCCAAGAGTAATTTCATTGATCACGTGACATCTGACAAGGCGTCAGACGATATATTTCTCGAGCATGTACGTGACTCACTATTCTTGCACGTAAGGGATTGCAGTGACTACCCATACTCACAGATGTGCGACCTTAAGAAACGTAAATTTACGAGGAAAGGGGATAGTGTCGCCTATAAATTGGCATGCGACATACACACCCTGGTATCTGTACTTGATGGCGCACCATACGAGGAATTGAAAAGCATTTTAAGCTCGCCCAAATTAATTAATAAAGATGAGTCCAGGACAATCAACTCAAAAGACACGGTTCAAACATCAGAATTACATATTCTCAAGCAAGCCGTTATACAGTTACAATCAGATGTCTTAAAATTAAAGGAGGAACGGGTAGGGCTGTGTGTTAACCAAGCTCAAGAAATAAAACAGATTAAAGTTGGCCTAGATACATTTCAAACTGAAATTTATGAATATATGGGCAAACTCGATGAGCAAATACAAGAGCTAAATCAGTCATTTGAACGCTTAAATGATGAGAGATGTATGGGCGTGACAAGTGCGAAAACTGACATTAAATTGTTACGTTCTGAGGTTGCTTCTTACAGTGAAGTTTATAAAGAAGAGATCACACTGTTGAAAGAAAAAATGACCAGAGACGTAAAAAACTTTGATAAGAGAATAGGAAAAGTCGAAGCTGGACTCAAGAAACTTAATAGTGAAAAAGATAGCACACCTGCTAAGCCTTTTCATAAGGAAGTCGTACCGGCGATTCAAGGGATTGAACCTGAACTCTCAATTTCGACGCCATTACAAACACCTGAGCCGGTGCATTGTGCTGGGGATGTGTATATTACTGGGTCTGGTGACTCCCTCAGATTTATTCGATCAAAGGAGAAACCGCAAAAAGAGTCGTATAGCGAGGTGGTTAAAGTGAATAACAAAGAACCGCCGAATGATGCACATAACTTATTTTATAAAGAAGAAATTCCAGTCAGAGTTAACGGTAAAAATGTTGTGAGACCAGATAAAATATCTGAATGTGCTGAAACTAACTCCAACATTAATCAAAATGAAAGTCATTATCATCAGCAGCAAGTTGTTGACGTTGATGATTTCACGGAACACATCAGGAGAAAAACAAAGCGCCTTTTCGTTGGGGGATTTTTTAACTCAATAAATGAAACCTTGATTACGAACTACCTGAGAACGCGCGGCATAAAAGTGACTCTTGTGACGATTTTCCCGCCCAAAACGCAGTGAAATGGCTGTTATAAGAGTAAATGTTCCTTTTGAATATGTTGAGCGTTTAACTGGGGAAGGTTTCTGGCCCAGTGGTGTTGTGTGTAAACCATGGTTGTCAAAACCAAGACAGAATCGCCCTCGCCATAACCAGTATAACGGCACGCGCCACGTGCGCACGGACCACATTAACAGTGATGATCATCAGTTGGTCAACGATTACGAGAGTGGAAACGGAGGCAGCCGCTATGTACAGGCGAGAGCTGATGGCAATCGCGATCAAACCTCAGAAAAGAGTTATGACCGTCACCGTTACCATGGTTACAACGGTGACCATTTGTATGGGTCTGCACGTGCAAATGGCTACCACGGTGCCCACGCTTGAACGACAAATGAACTACACTTATTATAGGTGTCTCTGTCTTATGGTAATGGAATGTATTTATTACATTATTTGTTTTTTCGTTTTTATGTCTAACTTAACGGTCTGTACATGGAATGCTACTGGGTTAATGTCAAGCTCATATTACTTAAGTAACCTACTCACAAATGAGCATATTCATATATGTGGCATCTCAGAACATTGGTTACACACAAGAGATCTACATTTCCTGGATAGTATACATCCTAACTACTACGGTATTGGTCAGTCAGATGCTGATACATCTCTAATATATGATAATAAGGTATGTAAAGGAGGGGTTGCCTTATTGTGGAGAAGAGATTTAGATAATAGAGTGTCAGTGCTAGATATAGACAGTAAGCGGATTATCGGTATACAGATACAATTATCGCAGAATAATTTTGTATATGTGATGCAAGTGTATGCCCCATGTACAAATCACTCAATGGACACTTATAGGGAGCATGTGTCGCAGATACAGGATCTGTATTGTATGTACTCTGAAAGAGGAAGCGTTATTATAATGGGTGACATTAATACGCATTTACAGGGTGGGTGTTTTATCAAACCCCCTGATGCTAGGGGAAGATATTTTAGTCAGTTTATGGCTGTAAATCATTTAATAGCCATCAATACATTACCGTTTTGCACAGGGGCGCAGGCTACTTATGTATCATACGACGGGAAATATCAGAGTCTGATTGACCATATCATCTGTAACGAGGAATGTATAGATGCAATAATGACATGTGAAATTCTGGATGATAACTGTTTAAATGTGTCAACGCATAGGCCTATTGTTGCTACATTTAATTTTGAGTTTGTGTTGCATACATGTAGTACGATGAATTCCTCGTTTAAACCTATTAAATGGCAAAATATTGGTGAACGGAGTATACTATTTTATGAGTCAGAGGTTACCAGACTGTTACATTGTCACATCCAATCACATGATTTTTCTGATGCATACACAACTATTGAGTCCTTATACTCTTTAATTGTAGAATGCATTAACGATGCCTCCGATAACTGTTTACCTCAGGCAAAATATTCTCCACATTTGAAACCCTATTGGAATGATACACTTAAAAGGTTGCATGCCAATATGAGGCACTATAGACAGTCATGGCTGGCTGACGGTAGGCCACGTGGTAATAGTTTCATTTCTTATCGTAATTATAAAGCTGCCAAGCGTGCATTTCGCTCCTTAAACCGAAATGCATCTAAAGAGTTTTTGCGTAAGTCTCATGAAGATATAGATCGTGCATTAGGCATCGACAGTGCACTGTTTTGGAGGTTATTCAATGCGAAGAGAAAAGATAGAAAATCACGTACAGGTAGCGAGATGAGATTTGGCGGGAAAATAATACGGGATTCTAATGAAATAATTAAAGCATGGGGGTGCTATTTTTCTAACTTATACAGTGATACTGAATGTAAGAATTATGATGACGTATTCTTTGAAAATGTTAAACACATTGTTGATGATTTAAAAACGTCACAATTGGTCCCGGATGTAGATTGTAATATTACGTGTGAAGAAGTAATGAACTTAATTAAATCACTAAAAAGAGGTAAAATGTGTGGTCTAGATAGAATATATAATGAACATTTGATACATGGTGGTAGATCTTTGTTGTATATTATAGTTGATCTTTTTAATGCTATGTATAAACATGTGTATATACCAATGAATATGAAAAGAGGATATATTATAACCTTACATAAAGGAGGTAACAAGAGTAAGCTAGACCCAAAAAATTACAGAGCGATTACCTTGTCTTCTTCAATATTAAAATTGTATGAAGGTATTCTGCTAAACAGGTTAAAGACTGATATTGCACAACCTATTCATGAATTACAGGGTGGTTTCCAGACCAATATGGGTTGTAATATGACAAATTTTATGGTAAAAGAATGTGTAAGTTATTGTAAGGAAAATCAGAGCAGGCTTTTTGCATGTTATTTAGATGCTAGACAGGCTTTTGATAGAGTCTGGCATGATGGTTTATTTTATAAATTACATGAGATGGGCATATCCAAGCGTCTATGGTTGAGTGTTGTAGAGTTGCATAGAGACATGTACAGTTGTGTAATGTATGATGGGCTCCAGTCAGACTGGTTCCCAATATTGCAGGGAACAAGACAGGGAGGGGTCTGCTCTCCATATCTGTACCTGTGCTTCATAAATGATTTAATTAAACAATTAGTAGATTTAAGAATTGGTCTCTCAATAGGTGACACCTGTTTTTCTGCACCTACTGTAGCCGATGACATGTTGTT
>CM037793.1:25945517-25995517 GCA_021229015.1 Solen grandis | reverse complement strand
ACGTTATTCATTTAGATGACCCTTTCTAAACTATGAAACCACGAATATATATAATCAGGCGAAATTGCCATCAGTACATAAATTGTCGAAATAATGTCAACGAAAAATAATAATCTTACCGTAATAATAAATAAGTGATTGATTTCCGGATTTGTTTATGGAAACATTTGCTGCAAAACAAAACACCAAAGCGCTGAAAGCACTTTTAATATGCATTTGTTTTTGAGGAAAGGGAATATGTAAATCCAATGCATAACACTCAATCACAAATACAAGTTTTATTAATACAACAGAATAGCAGAACAAGTGCGTATACAGAATTATGCAGAGACCTGTCGCATCTTGGTTCATTTCACAGCTTTGATTAGATGTTAAGAAATGATGTTGTGTTGTAATAAAACGTTTCCTCAGCAGTTTTTCAGTCCGATAGCGACAACCAACATGTTACAGATGTGGATAATACTGGCAAGTCGAAGTACCCGGATAGAACCTATGACGTACCATAAGCCAATTAAGGAAGATTTTATGTAGATCTATATAGTTTGACGTGTGTATAAGCTTTGCTATAAACGGTTGATATTGAAAAATGAAAAAAAACAACTTCCGAATGACCTTCACCGAGTCTGCGGACGAAAAATGGTAAGTTTAGATAATACCAGACGACAAACACAGACGAGTGGTGTCCAGGGATGATTTAATGACCACGGTGCTGTCTGGTTCATGCTTTGATAAGTGTCGCCTTTCAGAAGGTCCAGACTGAGAAATATTTCAGACCAAAGATGCAGAGTTGGCATAAAATATGCCGCCATTATTGGAATGTCTGCTGTTTGACGATAAGGCAAGTGTCAATCATTAACCCTTTGCTCATCGAACGAAAACCCAGCATGTATACCCTGTCGAAGAGAAAGCGTGCACTTTGATATACGTCATATCATTAAGATTTTTTTTATTTGGTTTCAAAGGTATATATGCTATTTATGTGGATAGTGTGCAACCAGAACATATTACATTTCTGAAAGAATAAGCGAAAACCTACGATAATTCAGAGTTTATATACAACCAGTATAATACAACCAGTATAAAAGTATTACAGATCGTTAACAACTAGTCTTAAAACTCTCCTCCAAACTTTAAGTTTAAAGTCATTATTTAAGGTTGGCAGGAAGATAACAACGGCTCAAGGTTTGAACCAGTACTTAGCGTCAAGAAAAATTATAAAAACCTTTTGTCCTCAACGTTCATACTTACAGGTTTTAGATATGCGATCTGGGTCGCTACTACTAGGTCACTGTGTCTTTTTTTTTTTTTTTTTTTTTTTTTTTGAGTTGTTCAGGTCGAAAGTTATTCATAGTTTTAAATTATCAAATATCGTGCACTACGGAGGGGAAATCTTTGTTTAGGTTTAACGTCTTACCGACAGTATTTCAGTCATTGGGAAATTTTGTCTTCGTGAGAAATATATAGTGCCGCCAAACTAGTACTGCGATACCTTATGCTACACTCATGTGTCGAGTGCCAAGCACAAACGAGGTATACCGGTTCATACCATTTTATATATCGACTTTGGTGTTTTGCGGCTGAAGATCGAACCAACGTCTCTGCGGTTACAGACCGAACGCTCTAACCGTAGATAGTAAAATGTAATTGCTATTCATTTTCTGACTGATGAGTTATAATTACTAAAAAATATGTTATTATATTTTCTATTAGCAGACCATTATGCTGTTTGAATAATTTAGCAGTATAATAATTGGATTCCCATGTCTGATACCGTTCTATATATATGTTCTGATAACCTCATTAGTCGGGCTCATAATTAAAATTACAGGTCTCATGGTTATATCATTAAAGGAAGAATTCGTTCTGTTCTTGTGCATTGTTTTGAGTATTAAAATTGTCATGGTTATTTTCATCGATATATATATATTTACATACATATATCAGACTTTTTCGTCTTTTCGTCGCCTTTATATTTTTTTCAGTCATATAGCAACGACAGCGGAAGAAGACCCGACACTGTACCAAAGACATATGCAACGGAGATATGAAACTGTCCGAAATAACGTCTTAAATCGTGACGAACCAAAAATAAAAAAAAAAAAAAAAAAAAACCAGATGAATGGGATTTGAACGAGATCTCGATGAGGCGCTAACCATCTTGCAGACGCTTTACAGACAGTATCACTCATAAAAAGGTCTGCAATCTAATGATGCATTATGCATATTTGATTAAATCTGCAATTAATTGTGGCCAAATATCAGTATATTTATAACTGTTATGAACAATTTTTAACATCTCCCGTTATCTCGCGGTAACATGATCATAGACGTACTTTAACAAGAGCTTCTCGTGATTTGCTCTTTACCTATATCAGAGTTGCGGATCTCTGTCGTGTTTTACGTTAATTGCACATTGGGCATCGGAAAGAACAATTGATCTACCGCAAACCAGCTGGAAGGTTTCCTCATATGAACAAGTGGGCCAAGATGGCCCAAAAGACGCTTACCTGAGAAAAACTGCCTTCATTGCCTGTACAAGTTACTAAATTATAGAATAGTTGTACTGAATATATGATCCATGAGATCATTTATAATTCCACAAACAGTGCCTGTGGTCGAAATTTTAAGTCAAACTTGCCTGAGAAATTATGGCTTTAAACACACAAATTTAAACATTAAAAGGGGCATAACTCTTTACCAAATTGGCCAATATCAGTCATAATCAAACTCGGCCAAAAGAATATGGCTATAAGCATTTGAAGCATTTTAAGAATAAGACTTTGAAGATGGTTGCTTAAGAAATGAAGATGCTAGAGCGCAAACAAAATGAAATCTGGCATTTTTTAATATTAAAAGGGGCAAAACCCCTGACCTAACAAACCGATATCAGCCATAATCGAACTTGGTGAAGATATTATGGTAATTAACATTGTCTAAAAGTTTGAAGATGATTGCTTAAGAAATGAAGATGCTAAGTGCAAACAAAGTGAAATCTGGCATTTTTATATTAAAAGGGGCAAACCTGACTAACCAATATAAGCCATAATCGAACCTGGCCAAGATTTTAAGGTAACAAACATTGTCATAAAGTTTGAAGAGGATTGCTTAATAAATGAAGATGCTAGGGTGCAAACCAACCGATATGCCATAATCAAACTTGGCCGAGAGATTCTGGTAATAAACATTTTCAAAAAGTTTGAAGATGATTGTTTAAGAAATGAAGATGCTACAGTGCAAACAAATTGTTGACGACGGACGGACGGACATTTATCGATCCTAATAGCTCATCCTGAGCACATATGCTCAGGTGAGCTAACAATCCGGGTGACCGAACCGGGACTCGAATTCGAACTGCGAGGGGCTGACTGGTAGTAAAACATTGATCACCTGACCTCAGAAATATCGGATGCAATAAGTAATTTAGATCTTTGACAAATGTCTATTCTTCCTAATGTGAAATACATGTGTTGTTTTGGTCTATTCTAACATAATCTCGATAATGGTCTCTGTGAGCATGGAAGCTGGATCTAATAAGATAATTTTATTTTATTTTTTATTTTATTTTTGTTTTGTCAGATTTATTTACTAACGACATGTCCTACAATACAGAAAAAGAATAACGTAGTATTTCCCCCGGGTTCCTGGAAAATGGAAGGTAATAAAAAAAGGCAACAGAACAGTAAAATACTTCCATCCCCGGGGAAATAACATAAACGCTCAGCCTTGAAACATACTTATGACTGTAGTACTGCATAAAACGCAAAACTCAAGGTCATATAATATCATTTGATTCTACGTTGTTGGAGGGTTAACGTCTGCTGCTTGTATAAACATATGATCACCTACCGCGTCATTGGGTAGGACAAAAGTAATGATGTTCCACGTAAAATGTATGGTGTACAGATTGGTTAAAAAGTATTGATAAATAATCAGCTATTCGAAATGCTGATCTATTACAACACGTTCCATTATAACACGAATTCCAGAATAATAGGATTCAACCATGGACACGTATATAGCGGCCAGGTTATTGATACTCGTTTATATTTGTTTTATTTACTAGGCATTCCGCAAAACGGTCTGCCACCGATGAAATGAAAATATAACAGCAAATGATCGGTAAATAATATGACTTAATGTTGCACATGCAAACTCATTCAGTTAGGACTTCTAAATGATACGATCCTGTCCGAGCTCGAGAAATCGCAAGACCATTCATATATTCGTGTTATTGCTAAATTTGATCCAAATGGCGTTCCATACATACACAGTAATCATGATGATCACGTGCAGGGAAAATTGTTAGATGTTTTATTACAGATGTTTTATTACAGAAAATAGTTTGCATATAGAATGAATCGGTTTTGGAACTTTAGAAATGTGTATGTTTGCAATCACAAATGAAATGCAATCAAAAAGTTAGTTCATTCGTAGCTTTCATTTCAAAATCCATAATTACGTTATTCCTCTTTGTAGAAATTTTGGTATGTCAAACTTCCCATACAGGTACTTTTAACATTTCATTTAATGTATACTCATATTATTTATATATATTTCATGGTTTCTCCCATATAAGAATATATAGTGTTTCTACATAGATTTTTCTCAAGGGAAAGAAAAAAAATGACAAAATCAGTTTTTGTTTTTTCGTTGTCTTTTTCTTGTTTTTTTTTTTTGTTTTTTTTGGGGGGGGGGGGGGCTTATTGAGTCACTGAGATTTAATTATATTGATAAAAAAAATTTGTCTCCAAAAGGAAGACAGATAATCATGTTTCGAGTTTAATTATCATTAAAGATAGGTACCAATTTGGAGTTAGATGCAGATTACCAAGGTCAGTGACAGTTCAATATTTAAATGTGATACTTGCAAAATATTCAAAAAGAAAGATAGAAGGAAAGAAAGAAGGAGGAAAATAATGATTCTACAGTATATGCAATAATTCATGTCAGAGGTAGTTCACGCCCCGACCCCACTCCCACAATATTGTAAGCTTTCAAAAAACGAACGTCCACTATGGCATTGTGTTTTGCAATGCCGACAAAAATGAATACACCGAGGAAAAATATTGTGGCTTCACAATGTAAATTGTTCATTTTACTAGGCCTTTAATTTACTCGAGTCTTTTTAAACATCCACCAAGCAATTTACAAAGTTAAACAACGTGTCTTTGTATATAGTTTGTCCGATAACATAATTCTTTATTAACTACAGATATTCAGTTAATTGATGAATAGCATATAGACACCTTGTAATCGTTCAGGACAAAATAAACAGTTGATTCTTGGACTGGTTCACTCACTCACTCTATCGATCGATCAATCAATCAATCAATCAATCAATTAATCATTCAATCTGTCAGTCAGTTAAGCACAGTAACACTGAACCAGATAGAAATTACCCCCATCAGCAAAACATTCCTTACACAAAGAGGCCATCATAATATATCAAGTTCATAGACCTCATTGGATTATAGACTTAAAGCTACGGCGCTTTCATAGGATAAACTTTTTAATCTCCGCCAGTTAACATGCAATCCATATACGATATACTGATTTTGGTGGTTAGAAAACAGATGAAGCATTAAAGCATTAAGGTATATACAATAAAAAGTCAGAGACCTGATCTTATTTGCACCACTGCCCTGAGTGGATTAAGCATCACGTACGTGCAAATCTTACAGCTGCGTTGCATTTCATTGGATTAGTTCGGTAAGTGATGAATATTCCTGTCTCGTGCAGTGCAGAGGAAATCAATTTATATGTATTGGTAGCATAGAATACTGTTAATGAACATATGATTTTCTGTACTTTACTTTTAAGTTGTTCACTGTTTGTGGTACTTTTTACGATGCTTACTTTAAACTTGCTATATACAGGAATCAATAATTTGTATAAAAGGTTGAAAGGTGTATCATATCGACGAACCTGATAAGGTAACGGAAGAGTAACATATAATGGATAAGCATTTGACAGTATATCCGAAAACTGGAGTTCAAACACTTAAGTGCTGACGCACTAAATATATGCATGGTGTCCGCTTATCCTCTTTTAGACACATTGTGCAGTCAAAATCATTTTGTTTAAGATTTGCTACGCTCACAAAAGTTTTGAAAACATTAGAGAAAGTTTCATAGGTCTGAAATACCACAAAGATTCCAATGCCGACGGTTAAACCCCGCCTTAAAAACAGTATTTCGTTGAAAATAATAAAATGGTTTTTTCCACTGGCCGTAGACACAACCTTAAGTAAAAAAATAAATGTTTAAATTTTGAAATAAAAATATATTTCACAAATGAAACAAAACAAAGTTTATTGATTGTCGCAAGTATAGGTTAGTTCATAGTTGCCTTTAAAAATTAAGATATAATTTCACAGTGGACAACAAACATTGTTTGTGATACAAACTATATGTCAGGAAGGATCATGAAGCTGCAGTGTACAGTGTTAACATACATGCCTACGGGAACGACAGCTGCGGGTTCGAACCTAGATAAGACTATTTCCTGAGAAAAAGATCCTCCCTTGACCTTTCCAGGAGGATGAAATGATACAACAAATGCTTAATTGATTGGATTTGAATGTGTTGTCAAACAGGAATTAGTTTTTCAAACCTACTATAGACGGGAAAAGAAATAAGTTAATATCACCTAAAGAATATAAGGGATATATACAAATTAAGGATCAAACACGATTCAATCCGTCTGCGATCGTTACTCTAACGCAGAGACATTTATTTATGTATTATTAATGTAAAATTTATGCATGTTATTTATGAATACTTAGTTAAATAATTTTGCATGTGGTTGCAGCTTTGTGAATTCAACAAAACGAGAGTAAATTTGAGCTGTGCATTTAAAGTACGAGTTAAAAGACCCTACGAATGCTTATGCATATCAGGGAGAATACAATAAACAATGGATTCTTCTCATAAATTCAGTGTTCAAAACATATAGCTACAGCGAATTATATACATTGCACTGTATACAACTCCTCGAGAGGAACCTGTCCTTGTAACCGAGTAGTTCGAGCGTCCGCCCCGTGACCTAGAGTCCGTGGGTTCGGTCCCCGGCGCAACATACCAATTCCGTTAAAGGAGTTTTATCATTTCTTCCTTGTGTTTGACGCTTAGCATAAAAAAGTAGTTCCGGGTCTGTTTCGAATCTGGATATTAGTGGTATTAGAGATGCCACTTGTCTGTGGCGTGATATCGCAGTAAGGCCGTATATCTGTTTCATATAAACATAAGTCCACAAATGATTGGAATACGGTTGATGGTACGTTAAACCCAAGCAAACAAACAAACGCATATTTGAAGGGGACGGACTTTTAAAGTGTTGTATTACTTACGCAAACCTAATTTAAATACCAATCACTGCAGTAAAGAGGGCCCTAGTATTTACAACAGAAGTCGTTTCTTAATTAACATTCTATATAAATTAAAACACGATTTGATATGCATAGCATTCCTTTGGTCTTGGTTACATGTCACGTACGCTGTATGCCATTAAACTTAAAGGTGAATATTGATTTTTTGTTTACTTCAAATGGCGTAACTGGTGAACAAATAACCTAGCCTAGATTAACGATTTATGCATGTTTCTTATTTCTAAATTTTTAAGTGTGTGACACTTCAGTGTGGCAATAGGTCTGTCTAGACATTGTTTCCAAAGGACTGAAATACTGTCGGCGGGACGTTAAACCAAATAAACATACATAATTTATATATAAGTTATTATTTGTTTTAAACATTATCTATTAAGAAATGGATGTACTGAGAAAAGGTCGACATATATATAATTTTAAGATTCAGTAGCTTTAAAGACTACAAAAAATATGAGATAAATATTATCGACATGGGCGTAACAGAGTCTTAATTGGTGTGCAAGCCCCGGCTAGGGGGTTCCAAAGGCATTGTCCACCAGTGTTGTATCGGTAAAATATTCAGATATTCTGTCTCAGTCTTCTCTCTCTCTTCATTAAGTTTCATTTATATTTTACTAATTTTGTGTTTCTTGCATAAGTATAGTATCTAGATGAAAATTCTTTTCATAACTTGGATATCTGGCACGTGTCATGACCGATTAGTTTATTTCAAATTTAATGTCTGACGCCTTTAATGGCTTCATTGATTGAACCTTTAGCCATCTTGCCGGCATGATGAGTTTTTCTGACCGTCTTCATCAGATTTTTGGCTTTTCAGTAACTCCGCCTACTGAGGCGTGATTGACATATCTGTTTATTCTGTAATTTGTTTTAAAATTTGTTGATTTTAATGAGAACAAAAAAAAAATTAGATAAACCCTTCGTCCTGTACAGAACTCTGTCAGGAAAGTCTTCCATATGTGAAATCAAATATCGTATTAATTTAATTCATTACGTACAGATAACGGTATATTATTTTATATTTGGAATTACTTTGTTTAAAATATAATTTGTTATACAACAAAGAGACTTTGTGTATTTTATACACCCTTAAGGTATAACCTCGGAAGCTAAGTATTACGGACTGCCGGATCTAAGTCATCTGTTTTCACCGGGTTACCAGTTGGTGTTAGAATCCGTTCGTGTTGTTTCTGCAACGTCGAAGAGATTCCGGACACAGCCAATCGAGTTCCAGAGTTAAATTCCCCAGGACAAAACAAGTTTGTGTTACTTTATTAACTTTTCTGTAATTATGTTTCACCAAATCAACATCTCTTTGCGGTATCATGGATGACCAGATGGGCAGTACAAGGGTGTGGTGGTTTCCGTGGAGGACCAAGAAACTGCTATCATGGTCAGTGCTGGTACAGTCACTGTGTTCAGCAGCCAAAGTTCGACTCCCGACAGTGCCGGTACGAAAAACACTTCTGTTGTGCGCCGGAAATATACCAAAGGCACACAAACGTAACCTACGTACCGGGCCTTCGTTCCGGAAGGCAGGCTGCCTCAAACGACTTGACGAAAAATTAAATGAAACAAAGTGAAATAATGTCATGGTTGGCCAAGTTCTCTCACCCCGAACTTCTCGGCGGTAAAGGGTATTCCACTGCAGAAGTCAATGCAATCATGAAACCATGGACAAATTAGTGCTTCTGTTCAATAAGAATACTTAATGAAGTTTTCAAACCTGCCATTACAATCTGTCCAAGTTTCGAAATTTCATTGATTATATTCATTCTGGGATTGTATCTCTATTTATTCTTGCATTTTTGATATACTCGTATCGAAAGTGTTTCAATGTTCAGATTGCGGGACACAGTCTTATACGGGCCAGAAGGGTATGTTGTAAAGGTAAATTATTCAGCCGAATAATTTGCGCAATGTACAACTCTGTATTTTCTTTCATCTTTTAACCTCCGTCCTGTGCAGAAGTCTGGCAGGGCAATATTTACGCATTTGACGTCAAATATCGTTCCTTTAATTTATATAGAATACTGAAAATGAATAATTGATTGGTTAAATCTGTATTGAACTATATTTATTAACAACACAGAGACTTTGTGTATTTTATTCACCCTAATAGTGTTACCACGGAAGAGATGTATTACGGACCATTGGATGTTAATTATCATTTTATTTTTTTCTAGGAAGCAAGTACGTGCGTTTTCCGGCATATATGAGGCCCATAATTCATATCGCGTGTACAGTTAGTGGCATTTATTTTGTATTCACAAATGCTTTTTTTTTTGACTTTTGAAAAAAAATCTGTTATTATGTGTAGACGGGTGCTAATGTACTTAAAGAGAGATAAGCCAGTTATTGAGTGGATGGAAAAGGAAGCAATGAAATGGAAATAACGGATTAGTCTAGAGCATCCATCAAGCGTTTGATATATAATGGCATGCACAGATTTATATAATATTTCATCGACAGTTACTTGAACGGATGAATGATCACGACTATTGATATTTGGACACTGGCTGGATTTCACGCTATGTTTATGTGATCACCTCATTGAAATAAGATCCAAAAGATTGATTCCCCAAGGTCACTCGTACAAATGCATACCGATACATTGAATTCGATACCAGACAGAAATGGATCGAGAGTTATCGATATAAATCAATTTGCTAAGCAGTCATTGCAAAAAAAAATGAATTTAGAAATCAGACCCGAATTGAGTTTGCTTCAAAAGCACAATTTCCTGCGACCCCGTGTGAAAAATAACATATGTTTGTAAATGAAAACAATACATGCAATAACAAATAGGTGAAAATCAATATAAAACGTATATGATATTACCACCATTTTGTAAAATCAGCAGGTGCGTGTGACGACATAATCCACATTACATTTAAACATCTATAACATTCAACCCGTCATAAAAGTATATAAAGATATTAAATGTTATGTAAAAAGTGTTGTTACCTTTTTCAAATGGTTGAATAATCAGAAGAAAACTCTCTCATGTCAATATTCTGCGGAAACTTTCAAGACAATGACGATATACGGAGAATAAGTCAAGACAAATCCAGTACAAAGCAGGAAATCTGTCTCTGTAGCACAGTGGTCACGGCGTCCGACCTGTAATCAGGAAGTTTTGAATTTGATCTCCAGGATCTAGCCCCCTTTCTTGAACCTGAAAATATAATTGTAGTTGCGGAAGTAGTTGACCCTGATATGTCCCGCTTGCTTATGGCGTGGTAGACATACAGTTGAACATATATTAGCGGTCACCTGTACTAGGCGGTCAACCTGCATTTAGCGGTCGATTTTGATATTTCCAGACTGTAGCATTTTGTTATATATTTAAACTTCATTTTGGGGTCACCACTGTTCAGCGGCCATTTTATCTTGTTCCATTGACATGTTTGATTGTTGTTTCAAAATGACTGATTTGATGGGACGCTTAACATAACAATCAAACATATACGCACATTGTAACAAATCAGATCCTCACTCGCAAAATAAGGAAGAAAAAAGAAACAAAAGAGAGACCGAAAGTCTGAAATACTAACATTTAACATATTAAGTTTGCCCAAGTTCGGACCTCATAAACGCCGTGTAGAGTTACCTTGTACGATACTGTAACAGATTAAGAATGAATGAATGAATGAATGAATGAATGAATGAATGAATGAATGAAGGAGATGATGATGATGATGATGATGATGATGATGATGAAAAAGAACATCGTCGTCAACAACAGCAACAGCACGAACACTCATTGAATGACATATAAAGTATAAGTTTGCTATTCATTTTAGCTTGTATATTATTCTATTTATTTCAAGACTTGCAGGTCAGACGCCGTGACCACTCTGCTCCTGTTCAGTACTGGTTTTGTCTAGATTTATTCTCCGAATACTGTCATCGTCTTGAAAGCTTCCACAGAATATTCACATGAGAGAGTTTTCTTCAGATTATCAACTTTTAACTTTCATCATATCGGGTCTGATTTTTTTTTTTTTTTTTTTTTTTTTTCAATGACTGCTTCCGACCTAAGTAATGGCTGCATACCGAGTAACATTCCACATTCCATTATCAAGGCAACAGTAGCAGAAATTAACAATAATTATACTCTATTAACGAAACGGAAATTAATATATCGCAAATTGTTCGCATATCAACGATAAATGTGGCAAGCACAATGTTGTGTTTTCTCGACAATTAACGAGATTCCCTACATGGCATATAGAATATTATCACTACCTTACAATGTTTCCGTTGGATGAAGACTATATACGTATTGTCTCCGAAAGTACTTTCTTATGTTGTCGTCGTTGCTGTTGTTTTTATGGTAGAAAATTTACAGAAAGATATAGCATCATATGAACGGAACGACTGAAATAAAAGGTCTTATCGTCGAGTGAGGTATATTGATAAACACACAAAGAGAGAGAGAGAGAGAGCGCGAGAGAGAGAAATAGGGAGGGGGTCAGAGAGAGAGAGAGAGAGAGAGGGATGTTTAGATAGATAGAAAGAAAAGAGGGAGAGAGAACATTGGGTTTTAAATCCCATCAACAGTATTTCAGTCATTTTGGAACCACATTACTGTTATGTTATAATAACACTGTCGTACAGTAGACGTGGCGTGAAACTAGAATTGGCTGGCCCGGTTTCAGGATAACGAGCCCACTTTTGGTATCATGCCACTTCTCTACGGCATGGCATTGTCGCAGTTATAGAGACAGCACTATCTTGTAAAGACAGATTTTCGTATTACTACAATACTGTCAGCCCTGCAAACAAACAAACAATGCTTCCTTACAACTAACTTCCGGATTATCTGCAGTAATCTTTCCGTGCGTGCGAATCTCATATTCTTAATTGGATTAATGCCATGTCCTTACGTCTGGATTACAAGACGGGTACCAGTAGAGTACACATCTATACAGGAACATCACGGCTGGTTGTCGTATTGGACAGCAACATCTAACTCCAGTACTACTGCATGGTATAAGAATAGCGCACACTCAATATCTTTGGAATCACAGATCTCTGCTCCACTTGTGGTAGGTAATAACAAAGTGGCAAGTGTGTTCGAATGATTCATTTGTGATTCTAGTACTTCTTGGATCGCCTCTGTGATTTTGGATGCTCGCTGTAAACTCACGTGTTGGAATGTTCCCAGGTAAACAAAACATTTAAACGTTCACTTCTCTGGTGCACCTTTTTTTACAACCTGTTATACTAATGACCATTAAACAAGGATGACAAATGTTTTCTTACAGTATCGCTTTCCCTTCATACAGATACTCAAGATGCGAGCATTATATTACATTTTATTTCTTATTATGCTCATTGGGAAAAAAAGTTCCATTATCTGATTAATATGTACTAACCCTTTTCGACGCGTCCTAGATTGGTCCAGTACTTTGCGCCGGAGAAAGATTATAACTAAGTCCTGTCCCAAACGGGTTTTGAACCCATAACCTTCGGATCTATAGTCAGGTTCGCTACCTTTTAACCACTTGCGCCCTAAGAGAAGTCTATAAAACTTTATTACCATGAGATTTACTTGAAATTATTGCAAGAAAACTCACGTTTTCCTGTCGTGAGGTAACAGCTAAATGCAGGTTACAGACACCGTATATTCCATACAAGTAAACATTTAACTTCTATTTAACTATAACCGAGATTGAAAAGTCGCTGTATGATTAGAGCAGCCGTGACTGAGAGGTCGTGGGTTAGAGCCTCGGCCGCGACATACCAAAGTCGTAAAAATAGTACTGATATTATAGTTCCATTTCTTGACTCTAAGCATATAAGGGTAGTTCCAGGACTAGTTGGAGGGATAACAGGATAATATGACTGGGTGTGGTATCATACCGAATGACTACGGCGTGATGTTGCATGTAACTGTCTCATGTAAAAACTATCCCAATACGACAGAGAAAAATTGTCAGTGAAACCATTAAACCCCTTGTCCATCGTAATGAATGACATGGAATATAGTTTTTGTTAACATTAATAATTGATTATTCAAAGAAAGAGAGAGAGAACTGCAACTTCAAAATCTGTATTTACTGCTTTCATAACTGAGACTTTATGTAACAGATAACGAGCGTATGTGGAAACACGTGCGTTTATCATCATCGTTTTCTTGTAACTATTTATACCACTAGAGTAGAGGAGGCTAGTATGTGATACCTGTTTTTGTATTACCATTTCGTCTCCTTGTAGATTTACATAGGTCCCGGTACCAAGTTTCCAATAATGACTATCTTAAAAACTGAATATATGACTGACTTGAAAAAAACTCTATTTTTCAGTGTGGGGAAAATAGTGTTAGCATATTTTAAGGTGTGATAAATAATGCTTGATCTTTTTCTTAATGCATAATCACTTTTAGGTAAAGATAGCATTGTTGTTAATGATGGTAAGAAACCTAAATACAATTGAAATATTAAACAGAATCACTTCACTGAGTTTAGTGAACACATAGAAACTCTCATATTTGGAGATTTAAAAAAATAATATATAAAAATAACTAATAACATTTATTTATATAATCTTCAAAGCATTTACATTCTCTGACAGATATCTCAATAGTGCGTTCTAAAATATAGATTTTTATTCCCAATTTAAGATATTAGTGTAACAGTGTGACTCTCAGTTGTGAAATTTAACCCTCAAGTTCAAATTAATAAACTCATTATCAAAAAAACTCAATTTTACCTGTTTGATAGATTGCTTACCTTAAAATGTTACAAGTATCCATTTAAAAACGAAAATAATTCTTTTAAAAAAGGGAAAGTTTCCTTTTCTTTCTTCAGTGACCAATGATAAAATTTGAAATGACAATCTTTAATGCGAATTTCGTTTTCTTTTCCAAACCACCAGTGTTGTTCGGGGGAAAAAAATAATTACGTCATAAATTTTGCTGCTAGTATGAGGTGAAAACAGATTAATGTTACTAAATATTCACTAAGGCATAAATGAAACCCATCTGCGTTCTTCGTGATAACAAACAATAGAAATTTAATTTTGATACGAATACTTAAAATATCAAGGAGAAATTGGTTATAGATGAAAACAGATTGTTTGATGCTATTTATCTCGGAGTCTTTTATATCAAGCAGAGGTCACGTTCCTTTGAATACTTTGTAATATAATATGATTATATATTCCATTCACGCTCTTGGAATAAAGAATAAAAAGAAGACAGTTCAACTCATCATTCATAAATTTTTTGCAATGGTTTTGGGAAAAAACTCTAGGTTTTGTTTTTCTCAAGACTGTGTAGGGTAAAACTGCTACTTAATATTGCCAAAAATGGAATAATGTTATATATAGGGAACATTGTATATTCAAAGCTTACACCAGGTATTCAATGACTTGAAGAAACGACAATTTGCATGAAATACTTCATATTTTTATAAAATGACAAAGTGCAAAATCAAAAGTGAAAATTTATTTTTTCTGTAATTGGTGAAATACGATGAAATAAAAAACAATAGGATATTCTCGGTTTTCGGTTTTTCAAAAGGACCATTGTTGTGAAGGCCTTGTTTTCTTTTTGTAATATAACTGTGCCATCAGGCCACTGTTCCCAGTGGACAAGTGGTAAGATCGTCCGCCCCGAAAGTGTCGGCCGTGGGTTGATTCCCGGCCCAACCACATCACTCGAACCCGCATCATATAAAGCTTCCACGACGCACTTCCGGAAAAGGTTGTTAATTTTAGAAAATTCAGTGCATACAAATTATTTAATGAGAAAATAAACAAATCACGAAAAGCTTTCAGGGCCACCCCAGTGGTGTAAAAAAAAAAGATGTTAACATTAATGCGGGACTGGTCCGATGAATTGCGTATCGATTTATAATCTAATAATTGATGAACCTTAAAACTACACACACTCAGGTTTAAGCAGGAAACGGACTACATGCTAATAAACCAACATTTCATGTGAAGGGCATTCTACAAAAGGTAAAGTAGAGGTTAAAGAAGAGAGGACAGGAAATCAACAGAAAAGGAAGAAAGGGCTCGAATAACTGTCTATAAACTAGTACATGTATAATTTATATAAATTTTTTCTGAATTTGATTCAGACGGTAATAGGAATAGTTTTTGATACCGTTAGTAGTAGTAGCAACAGTAGTAGAAAGATTAGTAATCGTATAAGAAGCAGTAACAGTAGTATCAGAAGAATCGGCAGCATTAGCTGTAGTAGTAGTAGTAGTAGTAGCAGTAACAGTAGTATGAGCAGAAACAGCAGAAGAATAAAAGTAGGTGTAGCAGTAGTAGAAGTAGTAGTAGTAATACCATAAACAGCAGACGTAGGTGTAGCAGTAGTAGAAGTAGTAGTAGTACCATAAACAGCAGACGTAGGTGTAGCAGTAGCAGAAGAAGTAGAAGTAGTAATAACATAAACAGCAGACGTAGGTGTAGCAGTAGCAGAAGTAGTAGTAGTAATACCATAAACAGCAGACGTAGGTGTAGCAGTAGCAGAAGTAGTAGTAATACATGAACAGCAGACGTAGGTATAGCAGAAGTAGTTGTAGTATACCATAAAAGACGTAGGTGTAGCAGTAGCAGAAGTAGTAGTAGTAGTAATACCATAAACAGCAGACGTAGGTGTAGCAGTAGCAGAAGTAGTAGTAGTAGTAATACCATAAACAGCAGACGTAGGTGTAGCAGTAGCAGAAGTAGTAGTAGTAGTAATACCATAAACAGCAGACGTATGGTGCAGTAGCAGAAGTAGTAGTAGTATACCATAAACAGCAGACGTAGGTGTAGCAGTAGTAGAAGTAGTAGTAGTACCATAAACAGCAGACGTAGGTGTAGCAGTAGCAGAAGTAGTAGTAGTAGTAATACCATAAACAGCAGACGTATGTGTAGCAGTAGCAGAAGTAGTAGTAGTAGTACCATAAACAGCAGACGTAGGTGTAGCAGTAGTAGAAGTAGTAGTAGTACCATAAACAGCAGACGTAGGTGTAGCAGTAGCAGAAGTAGTAGTGTAATACCATAAACAGCAGACGTAGGTGTAGCAGTAGCAGAAGTTGTAGTAGTAGTAATACCATAAACAGCAGACGTAGGTGTAGCAGTAGTAGTAGTAGTAGTAGTAGTAATACCATAAACAGCAGACGTAGGTGTAGCAGTAGCAGAAGTAGTAGTAGTAGTACCATAAACAGCAACGTAGGTGTAGCAGTAGCAGAAGTAGTAGTAGTAGTAGTACCATAAACAGCAGACGTAGGTGTAGCAGTAGCAGAAGTAGTAGTAGTAGTACCATAAACAGCAGACGTAGGTGTAGCAGTAGCAGAAGTAGTTGTAGTAGTACCATAAACAGCAGACGTAGGTGTAGCAGTAGCAGAAGTAGTAGTAGTAGTACCATAAACAGCAAACGTAGGTGTAGCAGTAGCAGAAGTAGTAGTAGTAGTAGTAGTACCATAAACAGCAGACGTAGGTGTAGCAGTAGCAGAAGTAGTAGTAGTAGTACCATAAACAGCAAACGTAGGTGTAGCAGTAGCAGAAGTAGTAGTAGTAGTAGTACCATAAACAGCAGACGTAGGTGTAGCAGTAGTAGTAGTAATACCATAAACAGCAGACGTAGGTGTAGCAGTAGCAGAAGTAGTAGTAGTAATACCATAAACAGCAGACGTAGGTGTAGCAGTAGCAGAAGTAGTAGTAGTAATACCATAAACAGCAGACGTAGGTGTAGCAGTAGCAGAAGTAGTAGTAGTAGTAATACCATGAACAGCAGACGTAGGTGTAGCAGTAGCAGAAGTAGTAGTTGTAGTAGTAGTATTAGTAGTAGTAGAAGTAACAGTAGTATGTGTTTATAGAACCAATATGAATGTTTCTGTTTGTTCACTAGAAGTATACATCAATTATATTTAACTTCATTCAATATAAACCCCCTTCCTTGTCTACCTTTAATGTATAGGATTGATAATACCCCAGACACAGGTTTCACTGGACATTCTGTGCACGTTTATATCACTGCTTAAATGAATGCCTGACTGTCTGTAAAATCATAAATGGTGTGGATATTTTTCGTCGAAGTCGTGGATGGTTTCATCCCCGCAAACAGTTATTTTATAGGCCAGTAAGCAATAAGCACTCGGGTCCTTTATATGATGAAAGCTTTCAACTGATTTGCTGTAGTTCAATGGTTCGAACCGGGTGCTTATGTTGCCAGGGTCTCTTCTCTCTTCCTCTCCCCCCACCCAAATCTGTAATTAGCTGTGTGTCGCTCTATGATTACAGGTCAACTAAAAACTAACACCACCACTCAATGAAAGAGGTTTAACTTAATACAAATTCAACGGAAACTAATGCCAACGAAAAATACGGATTTATACAACTGAAGTATATATAATTCTGGCCTACTTTGCCATTTCAGAAGGCCAAGAACAGCTCTAATTGATACTGCTTTGTTATTATAAGATAAGTAGTTCCGTATTGTCTGCTGTTTGCTCAGATACTGTATCAGACACCCAATATGTCTGTTCTGATAGACAATAATATATGATTGTTATGATAATCTGTCAGATACGGGTAGTTAGGACATGATTTATCTATGTGTGTATATGCACTTTGTAATTACAAGATCAGCGGATTAATCGTCCCAAGGGTGCATGTAGACACGAGAGCAAAAATGACTGGTTTTACCCCGTTTTCAGACTAGCGGTAGATAGTCTTACGTAGTGGTAAATCAAAAGCAAACATTGTTGATTCGCAAAACTACCGCATCGGTTTTCTCTACATTGTATCACTCGTATCATTTCATTGCGATTGTGCACATTAGGTTCACTACTACTGAAGTAAGATCCTTAGTTATGCAATTTATGAATGGATCCTTCAATCTAAATCATTATGAAACAATTCAAAGCGTCCAAGGCACCGAGAAACTTTATCATGAAACAAAGAGAGAGTTCAACTGACTTACTACATGTACTAGTAATTGGGGTCGAAAGAAAACGTATGGCCTTATTTGACCATTGCATCTGTCGAGTTCAACTTTGCTTTAACGAATGGTATTTGAATTACATCAATCGACATGTAAATTCTGTCGATAGTCTCTCATCACCATGTGCGCTTTGATTAAGTATCGGGTAGTACTACTCGATGTATCTCGTTTTCACACTCGGGGGTTTAAATCAAGAATCAAAGTAAATTGTTGTAGTTACAAGACTGTATTCTATAGTACTGTCTTTCTTTCTTTATTCATTTATTTATGAAGGAGCTGATAATCACATTAATTTTCCTATTTAAAACGCAGTTTGCATTTTACATAATGATTTGTGGTGGTAAGAGGTTGTTATTTTTATATTTTCATGTACAAAGTGACAGGCATGCCGTATGACAAGAACCCTATCATCTTCCAAAGTATAGAAATTGCTCTCTTTTATTCATTATACTCCAGGGATATGAAATGTGCTAAACATGTGCATGAAACACAATGACATTAATTTGTAATGTGTCTACCTGTGAAGGTATCAGATGGTTACCATAGCAATAATTTATTCCTCTATTGTGGGGTTTCTAATCCTCTCATTTATCAAACACTTCGCTTTGTTCCTTGATGCATTCACAACCTAATTGTCCGTCGTAGACAACAAATCTCGCAAATGAAACTGTAACCAATTTTCTCTCTCCGCATTTCATCCTCTCTCTCTCCCTCTCTCTGCCTCTTTATACGATACAATACGGCCAAAATAAAACAGAAAGAGCTAATCGATATTGTTCACTTTGTAATGCTTAGGATATTGAAGATGAATATCACTTTATTATGGTATTGCCTGAATATGTAAATCTTAGAAAAATGTACATTAAGAATTATTGCATATAACGTCCAAGTATGTTTAAATTTGTTCAATAAATGTCTTCTAATAGAAATGTTATATTAAAACTCAGTAAATTTGTCTTTGAAGCTATGCAACATATAAATACACTTACATAATTTTCAATAATTATGTGTAATTACAATCGTATTTTTATTTGTTTTCATGTATTTTTTTCAAAGTCCATCCTCCATAATAGTATAGTAGAAATTCGCGACAAAAATAAGTGAATCATTGCATGATCTTTTTTGATTTATGACAAAAATAAGTGAATCTTTGCATGATATATTTGATTTATTTACACTTGATCATTTGATTATCTACTTATACATTTATACATACATACATGATATGACAAGAAACTGTAAAATTTACGTCAATACAATATACTGTCTGTCTGTCTTTGCGTCTCTCTTTTAAATTCTTTCTATCTCTCACTTTCTCTCTTTTCTCTCTCCGCATTCACTCTATTCCTTTTGTACCTCTACCTCTTTCTTTCTTTCTTTCTTTCTTTCTTTCTTTCCCACTCTGTATTTCACTCTCTTCCTCTCTGCATCTATCTCTGCGTCTGTCTGTCTGTCTGTCTGTCTCTCTCTCTTTCTCTCTCTCTCTATTCCGGCATCTCTCTCTGCCCCTCTTCCCCTATCTCCCCCATCAACCTCCTGTCTCTTTCCCTTCCACTCGGCGTCTCTCCCTCTCTTTCTTTCACCCAATGAAATGGAATTATCAACTAACAGTGTAAACAACGTGTCTAGGACTGTTGAAAGACGACATTTACAGTTTCATCGGAGTTGCAGACATTTGAAAAATCTAAACTGCGTCTGCACAGGAGATCGATGGAATCGAAGATCGATTGATGAGTGTGAAAACGATAAACGCTCACCTTGAAGTAGAAAAGAAAGTCAGGATGCAGACTTCGATCATGTCAAGGACAATTCCCAGGAATAATAATTATCCTTTCTGTAGAAAGGTCGTTCAGTCTTCACAAAATTGGTCACTCGCTTTATGTTTTTGTCTTTATTGATACATAGAAATACATGTTTGTGCGAGTAAACCCTTTACCTTATATAGACTCAAGTTGACACATTGTCAAACAAAGTAGACCCAGATCAGACAGCTACATCCGGTAGCTGTCTGATCTGGGTTTTCTCTATTTGCTAAGCTCAGATTCTACACAGTGTGAACGGCAAAGAAAATCTATTGATCCATATATCCCTTAAATTCAATGAATATAGTAAATAATCATGCATTGATTTGTAAATGATTATTCATAAGGTAAAGTTTAAGTAACCATTATATGGACTAAAATTGAAACATTTAAATCTTCAGTGACAACATGCACGTGTAAAATGCATTTAAAAAGTATTCGCTTATAGGTTGTTGCTCTAGGGAGTTGATTGAATTTAAGAGACCAAATTTGAAAATCAAATTTGTGCCAGAATGTCCTTTACGAGTAGATTCCATGCAATAACAGAATTCATTGTATGGGATCAACCTTGGTACATTTTTAAATGGTTACTTATTACCGATCGATAGATGCACTAACGGATAACTATTCATTTGGCATTTGACCTTTTAGTATGTTTTGACATTGGACTCAAGTGATGGAATTCCATGCTAATAATCATTTTCCTTTTGTAGTGAATGTGTACCAACACTTACAAAATGGCATGAGAATCTCGGAAGCCCACGAAACACCTTGAGACCTTGACCTTTGGATATGACAATGACCTTGAAATAACGTTACCGAATCCAGCACCGTCCGAACACCTATTTCTTTGCTGAACATTTTGGCAAAAGTCACTCGAAAATCAGACAATCAGTTAAGACTGACTAAAACCTTCGCCCATCGGTCATATAATGATTTTCTACATGTAGATGTAAAGAAATTTAATCTTCTGAAAAAAAAAAAAACATAGATCTAACACTTTACAAATCACAAATTCAATCAATTTTCCAATCACAATACTTTACCGTCAAGAGACATGTTTTATAGTTTCTTCCCACACTAGTGATTTATAGTATTCTCAGGACTGTAAAATATTTTCAAAAACATGAAAAAGTTTTAACCTAGTCTAATCTTTATAGACACGGCACGTAATCCAAGTTGTAAGTATTCAATGTCAGTTCGGATCAGCAAAATAACAGCTATAAATACATTCCATTTTAGGATATAAACCCCAAATGAGGTTATGAAAAATAATTTGTGAAAATTCTTCATTTTTGCTTCGTTGAGCATTTCAAAGTAGGTTTTAGGTATATGTCACAGAATCCATTATATTTCGCTGGTGGGATGTGAAAAATTTCCAGGGAAATCACATTTAAGGTATCAATCGAAAAAAGAAAAAGAATGCAGTTTATAATAAACTTTAATTTAGATTTAATGGTCGAAAAGACGGCGTGCTGGTTTTACGGTTGGGCCCTTATTGCAATATACATCTTTTATGACATACGGAGAACGTAAACGAGGATATCCTGCAAGGCTTCATCCTTTTTTCAGGGAATATTTTATGAAGAAAACGACAAGCGACAGCAAGGAGCTTCAACTATATTAACAGTAAAGAATATAATCACCTAAAAAGGAAATTGATGCCTTGCCCTCTGACAATTTTCACGTGATTTATGTTTCCATAAATATCAGTGTCGTGGATTGTTTCATAAATGAGTTATTTCAAAACTAATACAGAATTACTGCACAGTTTCTGTAATCACAGAGTTAGTTATTTGCGATGTTTAAAAATGGACAGAAATATCAGAAGTCAGAAATTGGATTAGTCATCAATTCCAAGTCCGTGAGCTTCTTTAAACATTCGTGCGGTGAAATCCAATTTTGATTCCTATTTTTGCAGTTTTATGAAGATTTGGGCTAGAGAAAAAATATGAAATTCAATATTGAAAATACTGTGGCTTGCCTTTGATCAGCTCAGTCTGTAAATATGGTCTGAAGTTATTAAAAGGCATTATATTCATACTTAAATAGTCATATTTCATTCAAAATAATTATAAAATCGGCTTGATTTTAATAATGTTGATTTGTGGTCATTTTCATGGTTATGTTGGTCATTCATTAATGGTTTTATCAGAAATACAGAATTTTTGTCTAAGCATTGGGACAAAACTTGCATATGACCAATTAGCTTAGGTGCCCGGCCAATTTGGACATATTCGCCGCTGTAATTAAAGTCCCAGTATCTTAAAGATGTTAGACCTAAATCCGAATGCACTTACAACATATATAATTCAGTTTTAATTTCATCACTGAAAGACCTTGAGAAATGTCTAATTTACAGGAAAGATTCTATTAGAAAAATTGCTAATTGTGGCTGTCTCGTTCTATATGTAGCTCAAAACAACGTCAGCATTAAATTAACATATAAGGTGTTGTTGTTTTTTTCAGAAGTTCATGGATTTTCTTCCTATTTCCTCTACTACCGTGTATCAAGATTTATTCAGTCTATAGCAAACGTCCATGAGCTTCTGAAACACCCCATGTACATCGAGACATCCGTGGTTTTACTGAAACAGTGGGTTTCAGAACAAGCTCCGCCCATTTTTCTCACTATTTTGCCCTTTCTGAACAACTAAGGCTTCCGGGTGAATATTTCATTATATAGGCTTAATTAAACATTAAGAGGTTAATCAAACATCATTTGAGGCTTTGCTAATTAGAAATTTTGAAAAATATATTTTTCCCAGCTAAAACGCATTTGCGTTTTAAATCATATCGTGCACAAGGCCCGTATTAATGAAACGACTTAAGGCATTATATTTATAAATAACACTCTGTTTCAATATTTCGGCTTTAAAGCCTTTATCAAGACGAACATTCTCTTTGAAAAACTACATCCTGCCGGTCGCCATATTTAAACAAAAAATGACGTTACATAAACAACGTTAAACGTTCCCGCGCATTAAACGACGTCAAATAATGTTGTATGGATTTGCGCATCTTTGACGTTACAACCCACGGGTTTTACCGTCTGCAACTTCTTTATCCATACAGTTTCATGAACCTGTCTTTCTGTTTTTGTTGCGTCATATATTTTTTTTAGAATTGTAAATTTCATGTCCGAAATCGAGTGCTGTGTCCTGGAAAAATGTGTGTTTATTGGCTTGGCTTTACCTAATCGGACGTCTCTGATGTGTTCTTTCATCCTTTCCCGCGCTTGTCTTTCCGTCTCTCCAACATATACCACGATACTACATTTGCAACTGATCGCATAGACAACATTATTTTCTGTGCAGTCGATATTTTGTGGTACAGTATAAGTATTTTTGGAGTTGGTACTTTTAACCGGATCCGTTGATAGGACGCTGCACATGTCGCAGTTAGAATTACATAAACCCTTTCCTTTTCCTGTCTGTATCGCTCGATTTATTTTTCCATGTACCAAAGAATCGCATAGCTTTTTGTCCCTCCTAAAAGCAACTAAAGGTGTATTCCCTTAGGAATATGTAGTGTTTTGTGACTTAAGGCATGTTTTTCATTTAGATAGATAAATATAATTATTTTTATAGAGGGTATTTCTGCATTATGGCTAGATATGTGTTCCCTTCGAATGAAACAGAAGTGGTTTAGTTTGCAAGACTAGTTCATTATTAAAAATAAATATTTTCATGAAAGTTTACAAAAGTTAAGCCAACATTAAGAAGTTTCTTGAATATGACCCCATGTCTGAAGAATCACCACCCTTAAGGAACAGCACCGATTGCCGAAAAAAGAAAATAAGAGATGGAAAAAAAAACATGACTGGGAACGCCCTTGCTTTGCACAGGATTCCTCAAGCTCGAGTTATTCGAAACTCTTTTTCCTTAACATGCTGTTTAGTTTTAGAAAATACCATGGCATTTTAGCATCCGATATTGCATTATTAAATCATAGAACAAAACGAATAAAATCAAGCCAGACCCGATGGCCAGGTGTCAAGAGTGTTCGGGGTTTTGGGACAAACCTAAGTCGGTTAAAGCCGTGGTATATACCGGTATAAATGCTCTGAATGACGTCCAGCGTATAACGATCGCTCTTGGTCTGGTATTTCCGTTGTCAGGATAATGCAACTGGATAATAATGATATATTGCCAATGGTCTACGACATTAAATCGCAGTAAAACAGCACTTTATTTGTCTATTGTTAATTTAGTTCCCAAATGACTGAAAAAGAATATGTTGGATTTTACCCGAAAAACGAACTTTGGATATATGTGTTGAATCCAGGCAAGCCGATATGTACCTGTATTGAAAAATATGTAACACTTTTTTTTTCAATTAGCAAAACCTTTTGCGAATACTGTAATTGCACATAGAAATGAATAGAGTGATTACATTTTCCATGTTAAGTATTGAAAAGAAATATTGTAACCATCAAAGGAAGAAAGAAGAATAGGTCAAGGAACACAGGGAGTCACTATACACAGGCTATTGTTTTATTATGCTCACTACATAAGATATTGAAATATTCGATTATTATATAGTTTTCTTACAGAAAATCCAAAAATTTTTTTTTACACACTTATATTGTTTTCGTTTGAATGCCAGTATATGTTCATAGACAGTAAACTTGCAAAAGATTTGATTGGTTATTATCATTTGTATTTGACAATCATTAGTATACAGTCGCTATAAATAGTCTCACTTGATAGAAAAATAGAGTTTGTATTCAATTATTAAGAAAAATACAGGTCAGAACCATATTTACGTACATATGAAAATATGAAAATAGATCTGCTTTATTTTGTCAAAATATCAATAGAGTGGTTAGTTATTATTATTTAGTATAGAAATAGTGAAAAGGAAAAGTTGATAATGAAGGAAAAATATTCGGTTTAGTATTTCTTCCGGTGCGGAAGTTTAGTTTTTGATGTTCATACGGTCATACATACTTGGCTAGTAAGTGGATAACACACATATTATGGTAAACATGCTACTTATTTTATCATTTATTGTCATATGAAATACAAATATCTGTCTGTTTTTCTGTTTCTCATACTTTCGTCAATCAGATTTGCTGTTGTTTTAAAATTTAGTAGCCGTTTAATGACTGTAACTGCATTTTATCTAACACAAAAGAGGACGTTTCTAAAATGTATGAACTTGATATCTTAAGAGTTTTTGAATACACATTATTTTTGTTACCACCACACACACACCACACACAATTTCTCCTCTCTCTCTCTCTCTCTCTCTCTCTCATTGGCGTTTCCTCTTTCTTTTGAATTTCCTATCTTTATTCTTAATTTCTCTTTCACTCAGCTCTCGCTCTCTCTCTCTCTACATTATAAGAGAGTTATAAAACATTCTCTTGTCATCAGTATTTATAACAATAATTACACACCGTTACAGTAGATGTAATTAAAAATGATTGCTAAAAAATCATAAAACTGAAGTAAAATGCAACAAAGGCCCTATAGACTGTCTCATATGATATAATAAAACAGTGATCTACCTTTCAAAGTCAGTATCAGGACTCAGGAGAATCGATACAGTTTAAATTAGTCTTCTATCCAGTCTCTGCACCAAGGAGTGACAGGTTAGTTGTACAACACTAATCTATGTCGACAGACTCGGGCATGTTTCTAGATAAGCCAGGGAAACATTGGTGTTTGCAAGACTGGTTGGCAAATAGACCGGGAACAAGAAATGAAAGTCAGAGCAGATCGTATCATTATTGAACTGTACTGAACGGCGAGGCTGTTTTATGCAGCCAGTCTCATGATAATGATGATGAGCATACTGCTGCTGTTACAAATGGTTGTGGCGGTGATGATGATGATGATGATGATGATGATTGTAATTGCTACTGATGATGATGGTGGTTGTAGTTATGATGATTATGTTGCTGCTGCTGCTGCTGCTGCTGCTGCTGATGATGATGATGATGATGATGATGATAGGGGTAGGACGCCGGTACCCAGTGTTTACTTAATCAATTACTTTCATAGCGTCATAATTGATGATGATGATGATGATGATGATGATGATTATCGTGGTAGTAATGATTATCGTGGTGCAGGTGTTAATGATGATGATTGTGATAGAACGCCGGTAACCAGTGTTACTAATATCAGTAGTAAGGTCGCCGGTTCGGCGAACTTACTACTAATATCAAAGAGTTCCTAAGCGTCATAATTGATATTGCTACTAACATGACCTGTTAACCTGTGATAATAGTTACCTGTGCTAAGCATTCAACCTGTTTTAAGCAGCCAGCCTCTTAATTCCTGAAAGGGCGACTTATAAATGCATATGACCTCTGTATATCGGAAACGTGGGTTTATTAGAAATTTTGTTTTATCCCTGAGGGGACTGTTTGAAGCAGGTTTTACTACATCCGTAGTAGAGAGGTTTTAATGCATATGCATGTAATATATTGTTTAATTGAATGATGGACGGATGAATGTATGGAAGCAAACTAGTAATTGAAATTACTCGTTAGAGCATATTTCATGAAATATTTTAATACGGTAACTATACATTTCTGAAGCGGCCGCGACACACCAAAGTCGTATAAAATGATACTAGTATAGCTCCCTTGCTTGGTGCTCAGCATATAAGGGTAGTTCCAAGACTTGTTGACCCGGTGTCAGGATAATGTGACTGGATGTGGTATCATGCCACATGTCTACGGCTTGATACTGCAGTATGGCAGCACTATATCTGTCTCAAGTAGACATCGTCTCCAAATGACGGAAATACTGTCGGTGGAACGTTAAACCCAACAAACAAACATTTCTGAAGCTAAAAATAAGGAAAGAAATCATTAGAGAATCATAGAAGCGAATGAGTTGAATTTTGAATAATCATTATCTACAGATCCACCTTTTACATAGCGGTAACTGTTATAGAAATATTTACTCTGGATGCCCAAATGTTCTTAACGTATTTCCTTATGCGTCGATTGAGAAACCAGTTCTCACACCTGAGACTTAGCCCTCCCGACGGTTCCTCGACTTCCTCGACTTGACCAATATTTTGCGCTTGTAAATGTCACTAGAAATGCCTACCTTCAACGGGTTTCGAACCCATAACCATCGGATCAACAGTCATGAACACAACCTACGAACGAATCTCGGCACCCTTCTCCCAATACCTCAGTATTAGTCCAGACATTGTACTTTGTATAAATATTGGTATACAATGTACCGTACATTGTTTTAGTTGAAACTTCGAGGCTCGTTTGCCAACATCATCGAGGTAAGCGTATTCTTTGAAATTGAGCACCTATTAAAACTCTACAAGAATGCATTAGTTTGCTTCCGGCAAAACTGTAATTTGTATGTCTTGAATGACACTAGAATATGTGCAATCCGAAAACGTTTGTATCTATATTGACAACCATAAACATCAATATTAATAACTGGGGAAAACAAACCTTTTTACTTTGAACCAACCTTTAGCAACTTTCACCAATTACCGCTATTCAGTATTGCTATTCTATCTATAAAAGGGACATATATTTTAGAAAGACATAATATACAATCACAATGAATAGTAAATGTATCTTTTTATAACCTTTCATTCGGCGGTACAGTCAAGGATATCAAAAACAAACTCGAACGGACATCATTATATGATAACATATATAAATGCATCATTTACTTTGCTTGGTGAATTAACACTCATACAGTAATAACAACGCTTGATGTTATATGACTGAGAGATAAATACAAAATGTAGCCCAAAAAAGGGCGTTAAACAATGCTTCAGTATATAATTAATCACATGAAAATAATATCTATTTTATGCCTAATTCACGTTCGTACAGAAATAATTGCAATTAATGTTGTACGGTTGCACAAATTATAGTTTAAAAGGGGCGTATTTCTTCATTCCGAAACGGTAAGAATAATTCACTATAAAATATACCAAATTGTGCATTAAAAAGGTCAAGAAAATTGTATTCATTGCTGAATCTAATTTGACCAATCTTTGCATTGAAAGCTTTATAAACTTCCTGATATCAATATTTCATATATCATACATATCATACGGAATAACGGCGCTGAAGTTATTTATAATTTATTAATATTTATAGGGGCAAATAAAATACATCCAGGAAATTTATGACATAATCCAAAATTCAATTACATAATCCAGAAACAGCAATTTGTCAGATAATGTTCAAATATACGTTACGTACATGTACCTCATGCATGGTGGTTTAAAATAAGCAATGATCCTTGTTTGAGGCTAATCTGCATGTTATTGCTTGAGTTGTCAGTTTAACGGAGCTTTTGTTTACCACAAAGCGCTCAAGGCACCAATAGACTTTCGCATGATGTACATAAAAAACTTTCTAAATCCAGTGTTTCAGTAGAGCAGGTCATGGTGCCAAATCTTCATACGTTTTCCTGCAACACTTTTAGTAAGTTAGTCAGCTGGACTCGCTTTTTGTTTCATATAACCCCCGCCGACAGTTTCTCAGAGCGTCTAATGCTTTGATTTGTTTCATACTGATCCGGAGTGAAGGTCATGACCTTAACTTTAGATGTTCACTCGTTCTGTTATAGCGCGCAGTGATACAGTGCAGTAAAATCGACTGCTGTCATTATGCACTTTATTTTTTTCTCGCCACGTAAGACTGGTTTCACCAATTGCTTTTAGCCATAATGACTGGTATAAGAGACATATACATTGTAAACAGAGATTGGCAGCTTACGCTTTATCCATAAGTTGCGCGCGGCCATTGAGACTTCAGCAAGACCCGGGCGAAGTGGGAAATCAAATACAAATGTATGGTAAAATCCAAACGATATCTGAAGTAATATAGTATTGACATGGTTATTTTATTTAGTCAGTTTTTTGTTTGGTTACTTTTGACATAAACAAACGTCAGTAAGGTTGATCGACCACACGACGAGACCCAGTTAAGGGAATTAATGCTACATGTTTGCCTTTGAAGATATGTGTTACTAACACGCAAGACAAAAGAACAAGAAGATCATAACGGGTAAATTCTGCATGTACACGAGACTATCATGTATCTCGACGTTTTCTCATGCCGAGCTTAGTCATATCGGGCCAGTTAGTAGTACTAGTAGACAATTGAACCACGAAATCCGAAGACTTCAAGGGCAAGAATATCAAAGGTTTGAATAATCGCGAGATTCAGCACACCGATAGTATTGTTATCCTTATAAGGTGTTAATTTCTCTGCCTCTTTTACTAAGTAAAATAATATAGGCTACACTAGGACCACGAATATATCCCCGAATAATGTACTGTGCTTGTATATTCGTACCTCGTATTTTCGAGACTCTACTGTATTCTACTTTCACTATACACATTGATCCAGTCGTGTTTATTCGACTTGTTGTATTGGGGTTTACCGTCGCTGCGATAGTATTTCAATCATATAGTGACGTCCAGCTAATTACAGGTGGAGGAAGACCCCGAGTACACAGAAGTACCCGGTTAGAACCACCGACCTACCGCAAGCCAGCTGGAAGGCTTCTCACATGAAAAACCGAAGTCCCTACCGGATTCGAACCCACAGCGGTGAGGGGCTGAGAGATTTGTAGTCCACGATTGTAACCGCTCGGCCACGGCGGCCCCCGTTTATTCGACTGAATTCAACGTAGCTAATCATGCTTATGTCTTGGTATAATAGAATGTTTTACAGAACGCATTTCATCTTTCGTAGTTCATTTAAGATAAAACCATCCCCGGTGGCTGAGTGGAATGTCCGCCTCGAGAGCAAGAGGTCGTTGGTTCGAACCTTGACGACGACATACAAAAGTCCCTTAAAATGGTACTGGTCAGGATATTTACTGGGTAGTTCCCGGTGTCAGAATAATTTGACGATGTGTGTTATCACACTACGTGTCTACGGCGTGATACTGCAGTGTGGCAGCACAATATCTGTCTCACGTAGACATCGTCTCCAAATGACTGATATAATGTCGATGTGACATAAACCCTCATTAACCGCGGTTTGGTCACTGACCTTGACGTACTTATGGTACTGGCATCTGCCTTCTTGTATGAACGTAACTGTAGTATCAGGATTTGATGGCAGGTGTTAAGATAATGTGACTGGGCGTGGTATCATGCAATCTCATCTTTTCTTTAACCAATACTATACTTTCTCGAACCAGAAGAACTTCTGGCAGACATTTTCGGCATGCCAAAACTTGTTGAACTTTCCATCAATACTGCGACCTTGAAAGTATTCTTCCAAGCCTCGGTGTGGATGTAGATGTTATCTGTGCCGTTAACATCAACTTTCAGAAATAGATAATGTATCCACGAACTTCACAGCTTTAATTGTTTGAACACTTTGATATTTCTTCATTTCATGCAAAGTATAGAACAATCTATGTTTTCGATAATTAGTGTATTTCTACCCTCTTGTTAATTAGCAACACTCAGCAAAAACACGAGATTTCTTAAGTGATTTGCCTGCTGCTTGCTTCTCACAGAGTTCAGGTGTGAAATATTTTGTAAGTACACGCTTGTAAGAAACGCACCAACAGAATGTGAAAACCTCGGTGCATATTCTGACCTCGACACCGATTATCATTGAGATGGTAAACGAAGGTGAAGGTCGTAGACGGAGGTAGCGTTGTCTGCTTGTTAGATTCCAATATAGTGTAAACGCTTGTCTATCAATTGTGTCATCTCCGGAGAAAAGAAGCTTGAACGAAGTCTTTCATAAACTTCATACTGAATTGTTACCTTAAATTAATGGTGTTAGTATAATTTAGAGGTAGAGAGAGAGAGAGGGTGAGGAAAGAGAGAAAGAATTTAAAGCAATATATTAATTTAGACAGCGGTGCACTGTGTCTGTTTAAGTTACGTATATTTATAATGTAAAATTGTGATGTACTATTATAGATGTCAATGTTACCTATACAACTAATAAACAACTAAAAGAATAAGTGTTAATTGATAAACCCTCATATTTAGACAGCGACAATGTAAATTATATACATTAAATATATATTATAAAACTCGGCACTATGGATATGTTTTCAGTATCTCTCTGTATGTATACATGAATACACACATGTAAATGTGTAAATGAATGCATTTTGTATACACCTGTATTTACGAACGTATCAACCTACATATCAGATAATAATCACCGACGAAAGAAATGCCAGTTTGAAATATCATTTCCATAAAATATATATGTCTACCTTTTTACAGGCTCTTAAATGTAATAGGTGGCCTGTTCAATAAAAGAGCCATGCAGTCTGACTAACTAGACTTTGATTTTAACTCGGTGTACCATTCGTTTAAGCTGCAGGGGTTAAAAGGAAACATTGTCTTATTCAGGAAACCATCATGAGACTAATGGGATTACATTAAATGCGATAAAGTATGTCATGTGTCCCATCATTATCACGCTTTTTTAAGTAGTCGGAAAAATCAAAAGGAAAATTATTTCCTCCCCCCCCACAAAAAAAAAGAAAAAAGAAAAAACAAATCAATAGATACGTTCCAATGCCTCATTTTCTCAGCAAAGTTGAGGAACTGGAACATGCTATAGATAAGTCTTTGTATAGAAGGAGGGTCACATTAATCATGTCACTTAAATTACATGAAGACAAAGTGGGATGCAGGAATATGAATTGTACTTAGTGATAATTCTTGTTTGTATTAAGTTCTAAATAAAGTAAATTGGATGCAGTACCTAAGCATTTGACGAGCATTTTGGTTTCAAGTGATGTTTTTTCTTTACACTATTCTCCTTCTCGCTCGCTCGCTCGCTCTCTCTATCTCTCTCTCTCTCTCTCTCTTTAATTCTGGTATGAAACATTTAAATTTATGCGATAGTGGCATTTTTGTTATTATCATCATTTGTTAAGTACTTAATTTAGGTATTGTTGCGTGGTGAAATGTATCAAATAGCGCCCTTACAGAGTTCGCAGTACATGTATGTATAATGGTACTTAATCAGCCCTCACCTCCCCAAAACTGAAATCAAAACATCGAACATACAGAGAGAGAGAGGGGGGGGGGGGCGGAGAGAAAGAGAATAATGTGCAGTATTAATTCTAATCACTTTCACACATGCCAAAATACGTTTCTCCTAATTGTGTTAAAACTAGAACTTTGGCAATAGAGCTATCGGAAGCAATTGTGTGGTGGCTCATAGCAGCTGTGCTAATGACTTCAAATACTGATTTGACATCTGACTTTGGAATTTCGATTCTAACCTCTAAACATGTAACATTTGAAATATTTTCCTATTTCAAACGAGAATAATTCTTTTTTAATTTGATTGATTTCTAGTTGCTTTTTAGATTATTCCCAAATGAACTATATTTTAATCACTGAATGGGAAGTAATTCAGGCAAAAAGAAAACGGTTAAATACCATATATCTTAAGTAAATAACGGTTCGCATCTTAAATGCTTTCCATTAGAGAAATATTTGGAACATTGGTTTGATAAAAGATTAAAACCATTGTTGAATATTGCAACCTTTCATTCCTTTGTTGGAATTGAAAGAGGAAGCAATACTCCTCTTTGTATATTATATATCTATTTTGTACATGTATATTAATTTCGATTCAAATATGTAATTCATCAAGAATTTGATACCTTTAAGATACATAAAATAAGAATAGTTAAAATAGTGATTTTGCTTAATATTTTGTTTGTTTGCATGGGTTTAAAGTTCCATCGACAGTATTTCAAACAATTAGAAACTTTTTGTTCACATAGGAGAGATATATTGTTATCTAACCACGCTATCACAATGTCGAAAAGTAACATAGGCTGTGTGAAGATGGCACGACATACAACATACGACATTCAGCTTTAGCTGTATACGACATTTGACGTTCCGATTTTGAATGTCGCAGCACGACATTTACACGTTGGACATTCAGGTTTTGAATGTCGCATACGACATTCACGACATTGTCGCAGCACGACATTCACGATATTGGACATTTGGATTTTGAATGTCTTGCTGCGACATTCAAAATCTGAATGTCGAATGTCGTATACAGCAAAAGTTGAATTTCGTATGTCGTGCCATGGAAACACATCCTTTTTAGCTCACCTGAGCATAGCTCAGGGTGAGCTTTTGGGATACTTGATTGTCCGTCGGCCGTCGTCCGTCGTCCGTCAACAATTTGATGTTTACACACTAGAGGCCACAATTTTGATCCAATCTTCCTCAAACTTGGTCAGAATGTTTGTCTTGATGATATCTTGAACCCTTTCGAAAATGGGTCAGGTTGGATCAAAAAGTAGGTCAGTAGGTCAAATCTTAGAAAAATCTTGTCGTCCGTCAAAAATTTTGATGTTGCCACAATTTTGATCCAATCTTCCTCAAACTTGGTCAGAATGTTTGTCTTGATGATATCTTGAACCCTTTCGAAAATGGGTCAGGTTGGATCAAAAAGTAGGTCAGTAGGTCAAATCTTAGAAAAATCTTGTTTACACACTAGAGGCCACAATTTTGATCCAATCTTCCTCAAATTTGGTCAGAATGTTTGTCTTGATGATATCTTGAACCCTTTTGAAAATGGGTCAGGTTGGACCGAAAAGTAGGTCAATAGGTCAAATCTTAGAAAAATCTTGTTTACACACTAAAGGCCACAGTTTTGATGCAATCTTCCTCAAACTTGGTCAGAATGTTTGTCATGATGATATCTCGAACCAGTTTGAAAATGGGTGGGGCTGGATAGAAATGTAGGTCAGTAGGTCAAATCTTAGAAAAATCTTGTTTATACTCTGAGGGCAACATTTTTGGTCCAATCATCCTCAAACTTTGGCAGAATGTTTGTCATGATGATATCTTTTGTGGATGGGGTCAGAAAATTCCTGAACATTGTTTCACATCATCATCTTAATTCTAAAGCAATCTGTTTTGTATAGGCAATGAATGATACTATTCTCAGGTGAGCGATCTAGGGCCATCTTGGCCCTCTTGTTATTATCCTGATGATATTATGTTATTATATACACAAACACTTGCAAGCATTACTTAATATCTCCGCTATAATAAAATACAGGTTTAGGCGTCATTTACTGGCCGGCATTAGTGAACGAAATGATCAGTTTCACAAGGAGAGTGAAAGAAAGATTATATATATTAATAAGATATTCATGCTTCGGGATTGATCACTGAATATGATATCCATTATTCAATGTATTCTGCTCTACTGTACAGCACTGGACCGACTAAGATCTCGTCGTCCTCACACATGTAACAGTTAAACTAATGATGAATTCTCATTGGCCCCATAAAGAACGTTTGTGGAGAGTCAGCCAATGGCGTTATTCTTATATGTTTATGTCTAATAGCCCCTTATGTGAAGCAAAAATATGAGTGAATTACTTAAGTATTTGATATGTTCAGAGTCAGATCAAGCTAAAGCATCAAGAGCGACATTTCAACATGCTTATACAACTCTCGTTCTCTTTTTCTTCGGAAAAACTGATTTTTTAGTACATTGATGCACTAAACTCTTTTTACTCTAAAAGTATTTGAGCTGAACTTTTATGTTATGCTTGGAAGTTTGCGTCTTCAAAAGGTTGAGATTGAACATCGTCAAAGTCCATAATGCGTTTATCAAATGCTTCGGATACGGCTATCCAAGTAATATAAAGGTTTTAACGTTTCAGTATCCTGGCCCTGTGTTTCACAAAGCATTTCACTAAGTCATTAAGATTTTCCTCAACCCAAAAGATTGAAAAATAAAAGTCCTTTCTTTATCTACTGAGCAAGATTTAAGATATTTTGCTAACATGCTATTATAAGCAAATTCTTAAGATATTAACCTATCCATCATTAAATTGTGATCATGGGATCGAGGGAATTCCATGGTAAATGCAAGACATAGACTTTGAGCAAAGGATTTTGTTACTACAAGTAATTGGATGCTTACATCTGCGATGAAGTCCTTTAAAGGATGGATATCAATATACTCTAAAAAAATTTACATTTTGCGTTGCATTGGCGAGTATTCCCGGTCTGTAATCATTAATAATTTGAATTTACGAAAACGTCGCCGAACCACAGTTTGTTTATTTGTTACATCATCAATTTAAGCACTCGTGATTCGTTAACGGAGACATAGGAAGTCTTTGGAAAACGTCCGAAAAATTTCTAAGATATGCAAATTAAATATTTGTGTAAACAATTGAATGGTCTTAAGTAGAATATTCTTTCTTATTTATGCATTGTAGTAATGTTGTCGTCAACATCTCTTAACAAACCTGTGGCACATATTTTGCTTTTCGGTCCGAATAATATAATTATACTGCTTTAGGAAGAATAAAGTACATTTAAAGCAGGGCCATTATTTATGATTTAATGATGAATGGATTACCTAAACAAAAACGGTATTCATTTTCTTCAAAGTTTCAAAATTGTGTTGATAAGTTTTGGTTGTTGTTTTATTTAATTCAGGAAAATCTAAATTTGAGTAGGGCTGATCTTCATTCTCTACTAAATCTTGGCTTTATTTTGCAAATACATATCACAAGATGGAGTTTTTATATTATAGAAGCGCATGCTAAAAATGGAAGTGTGGAAGTCGAATATGGAAAACGCTCATTAATGTTTCATAAAACCTTTATTCTGCTTACATAATGATGCATTTATGGAAGGAAAAAACAATATAAAATCAGTCACACCATAACGTAAAAGTAAAAGTGTAATTTACAAAATGCCTTGTATAAATATAGAACAGGACTAAGAGATTTTTACAACTCGCTCCTCCGCCGTCGATATAATAACGGAAGATACACAAAAGCTTAAGATCGTTGTAATTATGTTTCATGTACATATATCATGTTGGTGAGCAGATATGATTCAGGACTTCTATCTAATGATTAAGTTAGATTAGAAGTGAAAAGGAAATAAATGCAAAAAGATGTTGCCAATATCCATCTCGATTCAGTATATTTGATTCCCATTCTAGGTATTTTAAAAGGATCAACGTTTAATGTTATTATTTTCTAACAGAATGGAAATAAGTGCAAAACGTCGTCAGAAGCTTTTACGAGTTATAATTGTTTTCCCCTAAAACATAATGTTAGCTTATATTATACGGAACAAATGCTGTATTTATTGTCAAATAATTCAATTTTGCTGTCGCTGCGACGGTATTTTAGTTCTACAGCGACATCAAGCTATAACAAACTGAGGAAAACCTCGAGAGAACAAAGGCACTCAAAAAGAACCAATCAGTTCTGAGTTGTATAATTCATTAAATGTACACGTGTTAAAGTTTTTAGATATGCAGTTCTACATTTTATTCATTGTTTATGTTTTATTTATATGTTTTGACCTTTTCGTGTCGCATAAAATCTTAGCAAATTGCAGACATCCTGGCAGACTATCAAATTGTTTTCAGTCTGAAATTTGGATTTTCTTAAACCAGCAGTATATATCGCAATTGATTAAACACAATCCTGCTTTAAAATAAGCATTGGGAGACATGTTGTGAGCTTTATAATGAAAACCATAACACGGAAACGTCGATACTATGACTAGCAGAATCGATGAAGACAAACTGAAAAGGTGTTCTTTTATTGCTACCAACAATCAAAAATGCTGTTGATCTAACGACAAAAGCGATAAAAATTGATGCGAAGTCAATGCCTGAGAAGGATTTTATTAATATAAATTTATTTGAGGAAACATGCAATGTATGGTCTGTGTGATAGCACTGATTCTGAATTTGTTATTAATGATTTCTATAATTTTGCTTTCTTCTGGGGACGGAAATATACTTTCAGTCTGTGAACATGTTATTTACAGGTTAACAAGCAAGTGACGGTTAATATACTTCAGAGTATTCATCTGACTAGTAAGATGTAAGTATATGGGGTAAAATCATTTCTACTTATCAGAGCATTTCTTTTTCATCAAATGCTTCGCTTCGGAGCATTTCTAGACACAATCCTATGTCTTTCGACATTTTTATTACATCGTATCACTTTTATGTGTCGAGATCCATGTTCAGATAGTGAGAAATCCAATAGGAGAAATTGTCATTCGCCTTTTGCTTGAACATTTCGAAGATGATAATGGAATATAAGGTATACGTATTCACATAAAATGTAATACGTGTTTGGATATAAATAAGCTGTACATAACAAAATAATTCCAGTCAGGTCAAAATGATATTTCGACAATGCGACTTATTTAAGAGAGCAGTTTTGCGTATTGCGCGGAAGTAATGAATCGGGTGTAAGAAGGTCTAAAGTGCAAACTAGCAACGAAGCTTCGAAACACGATTTCTCTGTATCCACAGTGAATACAAAAATCAAGTAATGCTATGACAATAGCATTTATAACTAACACGACAGAAAATAAACGAGGGGTGGTTTTATAGATGCCTATAAAACACCAGTAAGATTTGACTTGATTCATGAATGAGCTGGTTTTCGTCTTCTACAAGACAGTGCATAAATAACTCACTCTGCCAGACACATTATCAAAACATTATAAATAAATACCGGTATACGTTATAGTCTCCTGGCGTTTCCATTTTTTGTTAAACCATATTATATTAGCATATCTTGTGGAAGATGCAAGGCCATTGCAAATGTTATTGAATTGGGGAAAAGAGTATAGGGAGAACGTCAAAATAGAAGTTGCTTCTACCGGAATTTTTTTCTTATTTTGTGCGAGCAACCAATGCTTTTTGCCCGAAAGAAAATATTAATATAAAATTTCATCTTTTGGAGATATATAGGTGCTGTTTATTTGCAACTTTTCTTATATCCCTATCACTTTTACCGGGCTTTGTGTTTTAGCTGATGAATCCTTTTATTTTATCAAGTCACTAAGTATAATGTGATACTTCTGAAAATCGTACAGTCTTAATTTGTTAATTATGGTATAGTGTAAGTCATAGAATAATTTCATTAAATATAAAATGACTCACCATAGATGCCGTATTTTTCATGTGGGTAGTTCTGTTATTTAAACATCGGCACCGTAAGGAATTGAAATAAATATCGAGATAAGCCTTAAAATGGTTTGAATCTGTGCATGATCTTGATTCTTAAACCAAACAATAAAAACATACATTTTTAACATTTCTTTGAAACTACAGCAAGCTGATTTTATCCCCATGACAAAGAAAGATAACCCCTTTTCATAAGCTTAAATACGTTAAGCTCGAACTGACTTAAAGGGTTACTACATTTCATTATAACGATTTTCTCTGCCTTGCATTTCGGAATAAAACTCTTTTGAAATTACTTTTCCAATCGCTGAACAATCATTTTAAGATGTTAAAACATGTTTTATCATGATTATTCACCCTTTTAACACTACTCGTGACACATGTTTCTGTTCTTTAATCTGGTAACTCGACCATCCATAATGAAAAGAAAACAACTTCAAGTCATGCAGCATATATATGGTGCCACATATGATTAATCAATGCAAGATAAAGGTTCAAATTTGCTGTTTTGTAAAAGTATCTTAATCAACATTTTGGTGATCTCGGAGACAAAAAGTAAATGTATACACAACGCCTGTTGTTTGTGGGAGTATAGGGGATGGATTGCTGGACCTTCATTTTTCCCCTACATACATTCGCTATTTTGAATAGCCAGTATAGTCAACTTACCTATGTTTTATTGAGTTTAAAAGTGTAATTATTTCTCTTTAAGGGTGAATTGAAAAGATTTGTGCATGGACAGTTGTAGAATTTTTCAGTATGATTTAAGCTTTTCTCTGTCTGTAGAAGACAAGGTCAGCTAGATAATGACTAGGATCATCTCATGGAATATTCATACAAAACATATATATCACTTATTCGATACATCATATCGTCATGATCTATGCAGACCTAATGACTTTCACGTCTACATCATTAAAATAAATTACAGAATTCATAATCTAATGTATGCATTTTGAATTTGATTATCTTCTGTTTACGTCTCAAATCTGATGATCATTCCCGTGTTTTTGTTGTTTGTTTTTGTTAGCTTTTTGGGTTCCTTGCAACATGTGTTTTGCATAATATCGTTAGATGTATACAATGATCCACTTTAACTGTCAAATTACCATGATATAATTCAAAAAGAAAACTACAATGGTACAACTGTATATTTCAATTTTCAGTACAGTATAATCTGTGGACGTTATGTAAATTAGTATAGATGGCATAAACCGAAACTAATGCGTTGTATGGAAAATCTAGTCATACGCTTTAAGATTTAGACACTCCTGTTTAATAAACACCCAATAGCAATAAGTGTGTCACCTTTATCTGACAAGTTGCGCAACACGAGAAGTCTTCGGTGTTAATGGTTTCTCAGAGAGTATGTTATTTAATTGATATATCATTCAGTTTCCTTCTTTGTCTTACATTTGAATTATGCCTGGAATGCAACTTGCAACAGTTCAGACCTCAACAAGTTGATTTTATTTTGTTTATTTATTTTGGTTTAACATCCTACGATAGTAGTGCAGTTACTCGAGGATTTGTCTACATGAAATAGACATAAAGCCGACTCATTGTGATAAACAGTATACCATCCCGGCAAACACGGAAGGTTTACCAGCACTATTTTAACGACACTGGTATATCTCGGCCTGGAAACAACAACCTCCATGTTTCGGGGAAGAAGCTCTTACTGCTTTGCCGACAGGTCGACTTTCAATGATTTAATACCTTTAAACACACTACACTATTTATACTTTTGTTGACAACATTTAAAAAAATGTGTTCATGTTCAGTCCTAAATACTTTGCTGAATGCTCTTCCAAATACATTTATATTATTTTTATTATTGAAGTAACCAGTACATCCCCCCTCAGATGTGCTTTCCTATTCTTTTATAAGCATTGAAGCTAACAAACATTTACATGTATATCCTTTAGCATACTGGTTAAGGCTTTATTCGCCCTAAATAAGAGGGCTGATTGTAACAAGAGCACCGCATGCGGATACCAACGCTCTTTCTTTTTAAAGGGGAGATAAATTTGGTATAAGCCTAAAACTTATGGCATTTGATGAGAATGTAGCCTATCTGATAATGAGCAAGCAGGGGAATTCTCATGACAGAATGTTAAGTAGTCTAAAAGTTATGGTCAAGGTCAAGGTTAAAGTTTTTCAATCTTCTTTTGATACTTTTGGTCACAAGTGAGCTAAGAATGTGTGGTCCTTAATGTTAGTTACCTCGCATGCACTTCTCACAAACGGACATGTTAATCCAATAAAACATTATCATTGTTTTCTAAATATATGCTCAAAGGTAGATAGATGTATTTACTTAAAATCGCAATCCCCTCTCTCTCTCTCTCTCTCTCTCTGTCATAGAGACATAATGTAACATGTTCACATTCATAAATAATGTCATTTGATTTGTTTCATAATAACGTTACTCTTCTTTCTTTGATGTCAGATGCCAGTATGACTAAAATAACTTTATTATAATATCGACTGAGGTAACATTTTATTTGAATTATAATGCATACATTGTATTTGTATAAACTTATGAGCACGTGTTAGTCTTGAGATGCGCCAAGATAAAATATCGTCTAAATCAAAAGTTCGTCTTTACTGCTGCGTTTGTAAAAGATGTCTGACGTGCCTCTCTTAGAAAAGGGAATAATATATGTAACTGATTGATGGCAATTATGATTACTGCAATCGATGGAACTACTTTGTATCTCTATAAAACATTTATTTTGTAATAGTAAAGTTATCTTCTGAAGTATTTACATCCGAATGCAAATACATTATATTGGAGAAATAAATCCAACAAAAAAAAGTGAACATCAAAAACATAAAAGGCAAATTTATCACTTTTCAGTGTCATACCTTTAGATCTGACAAGAGTTTTTACTTATCCTACATAAATATCTAGGTTGTATAAAGCAGAAAAGCAGTGTGTTGTACAGTAGAAAAGGACATAAAAAATAGTGCATACCGAAATCTGAATCTACAGACTTTGATCTAAATCTTTCAAAAGGAACCCTGAAATAAACATCAAGAAGACAGACATACTGCATTTTTATTTATTACTTATTGAATATCAGTGTAAAATATCAGTAGAAACCTATTTCCCGAAACGTCATAAAATGATATTTTCACTCAAGTTTAAGGCAAGAACGAAGGCATTTCTACAAGCACAAGAGATATGTACTACATATATATTGTACCATCAAATGTGAATTTTAACAATGCACTTATCGGCTTCACCAGCTGAGTGATGATTATTAATGATTATTCACAGATATTTGTGTTGAAGTTGTTAATCTGTTAAATTTATGGCAAATCTAATAATCTTTACAGTCCGTTCAAATCTAGCGCAAAAATTAAACCTATCACGTCTTAAACATTACTGAGTACATCTCATGAACTCTTTAAACTAAAATTTTAAAATAATGTAAATGCAAAATATTTTACTCATAAACCTCATTAATTAGAAATATTAATTTTTGTAAACAAGAATTACCACCTGTGACCAAATTGGCTTCTCATTAAAAAAAATGTTAAATTATTATTTTATTAACAGCTGATAATTATCAAAGGTGAAAATGTTCAAGGAGGAATATTATAATTTTTTATCGAAAAAAAAAATGTTAGATGTGTTTTAACACCATTTAAAACATTGCGTTTTTTTGTTGTTGTTGTTTTATTTTAATTTATAACAATTCTGGCCTTCAAATACTATATTATGTCCTCTTGTCGTACTCCAAGCGAAATAGGTTCATATTTCAAGCTCATGTCAGGACCTACCCTTAAACTTTGATTGCATTGTCGACTTATCTTACCACAGTAGGATGTTCTCTGATCAGGTGAGAGCACATTCCTGCTATATAACATGCTCTGCAGTTGGTAAGGAAGTGTTTTATTGGAAATATATAGGTGTCAACAAAATGACCAGCGACGATCTAAAAAGGTCATATTTTCTTTCCGATCACCAATCAAACTATGGCGTTGTTTCAACGCCGTGGATAGAAAATTTATAGTTGTCGAAAACAGATGTTACTGAGAATAAAATGTCTGGAGGGAACACCCGGGGTGATATCACTGATTCTGTACTCCGAATTTGCAATATGATATAATTGTTAACTTTTGGTTATGTAGTTTTTCTGAATAAATTGGTTCACTTTTCTTTTCGGGGTGCATTTACATAGTAAATTTTCAATCAAGAAAGCCCTTTATCAATTTGTCTTTAATTGATCTCCATTTTCTTCTCAGATCATCAACAATACATGTGAAAATTACGGTTGTTCGTAATGTGTTCGCAGCAAGGACGAACTGGTCGGTAATCCCGTATTACCTTGCTGAATAACCATTGTATTATATATAATACATAAAATTATCACTATCCGTGGCTTGCTTATTTTAAATTATCTCAGGCGCAAATAATAGTGGGGTGATATTATTTGGTAAGTTATGTCTAGAAAGATTAAACTGATTACATGTATAAAAGTGTTTCTGATTCGGTCAGGTTACATTTGATTTTCATCATTTTTATAATAAATGAAAACATTTCATGTCGCTATTTATTTTAACATTGATGCCGTATTAATTTCATGAATTTTGTGTTTTGAAACGTTCAAGATGTGATCTTTTAGGCATAGAACTTCTAGGTATATTTTTATAGAGCGTTTTTTTGTTGTTTTGTTTTTTTTTTTTTGTTTTTTTTTTTAATTTGAAGATCACTCCATCATTCAATTATTAGTGATGCTTTCAATATTCGAACTTCCATTGATGTGTTTTATATATTTACATTTTTTGTTTTTGCTGTTTTTGTTTTTTTGTTGTTGGTTTGTTGTTTTTTTGTTGTTGTTGTTGTTTTTACCACTTTATTTTCCTCGTCATAGAAGCAAAAGGGTCGAGGACATCCCCGTTGCTTTGTACCATACAGCTGCATATAACTATGTTTATATAAACATACATGTAAATTACATCATATACCTAATGCAATATTTAATTTATAACTTTTAGTCAATTATTAACAAAGTGGTAGTTTAAATTCTATAATTGAAGTTGTACAAACATAGGATAAAGAAGAAGAAGAGAAAAACAACACGTTGCCTTTCCTACATAGAATTATAAAGAAGCAATAACAAATCTATAGTGGTATACTTATTTGAGTCCATAAACATAAGTAAAGTAAACTATCTGTACCTTTTTATGTCCGTGTTGAAAATACTGTTTAAAAATTAAACATTATCTAATGTGTTATATTGCTTAGAAGTTGTTTCCATTGGGAGTCAATGCGGTTCGTATCCTCTAATTTTAAAAATGAGTTGGTATATATTGTGTATTGTTGTGTAATATAAGCTACAGCTAAATCAAATGATTTTCCACCATACATGTGTCATTTAATACACCAAATAGGAAATCTACTTTCCCTATATTTGCTATTTTTGGATTTACTTGTTTTACCGTGATCTTTTTTATAATAATCTCGCTTAAGTAACACTCTAATAGTAGATGAACAATAGTTTCTATAGCAGTTTAACAAAAAGAAAATCTATTACTATCTAATATTTTCAATTTGTTAAGAAGGTCGTTTGTTCCAAGGATTCTGTGATTAATCCTATACTGAAACCATTGTAAGTTTGAGGAAATCGCATTCACAAAAGGATGTAAATAGATCTTTTCCCAATCATTTTTCGCTAGTTTTATCTTTAATTCATTTTCCCATTTGTTTGACTTGTTGGAACATACAAATTGATATTTAGACTGTTATATATTGTTTTAGCACCAGAAGCGCATGTAATGATTACTTCCATTAATGGTGGTAATATTGGTTTATATTGCTGTATTGAAAGTTTATCTTGCGAAATATTACTTCTATTAAAATAAGTGGTGTTGCTCTTACTTATCCCTGGTTATGTAGGAAGTTAATTTTAATTTTATAAGTAGCCGAAAGGGATTCCATAGATAAGAAATCACCATTACTATCCATTATATCACCTATATTCAAAATTCCTGCATTTAACCACTGTTTAAAAAATACACTTTTTAAATCAAGTGTGATATGCTCGTTGTTAAAGATAGGATAGTTAAAAATTTCAGATTGAATATATGTATGATTTGCATACATATTTATATTCTTAGACTTTGTAAACTCATGTACAATTAAATCTAAGCGAAAGACGTCCTATGCATCAATGATTAAACACCTTTTTCGGTTCAATGTTTTCTCATTGTTTCTCTGATTTCCATCGGGAAACATTTAAGACTTAGACAAAAGCAGTATTTCAGAGGGCAAAGTACGTGAAGAACACATTAATTACCCTCACAATACGTTATGCCGTCAGCACGCCAATTGCATCGGAGGTATAAGGTTTTTATCTTACACAATTTACAAATTAGACAGTTCAAATGCTGCAATTAATTAACCTTCACGACATTAACAAAGCGACGTCACTAAGATCCCCATTTAACACAATTTAAATTCAAATTATTTCCTGAATGATCTGGATTCCGACCTTTACCAGAAAAATAGACAAATAAATCAATTACCCAGTCATGGTAATTTAACTAAAATACTGAAATGTCCACCAACAACAAGATCGAAAATACAGGGAGTGGGGAGGGGTTAAAACCTTATTCATTAAGGTTACAATAAATCTGTATTTAAAACAAAGACATTCAAAGAAAAAGTGATACGGCTACGTAGGGCTTGATATCGAAACATCGTACAACTCTAGAAGATCTGGAACACCTTTAGAACATTTAATTCATGACTTGAACAGCTTGATTACAGTCCTTTAACAGATTAATCAAACTGCTTCTTGTCTGCGATGTATGTAAATGTATCTGGTTTGCCAATTACATAAGCTTGGTGCTTTCATGACTGGTTTGTAACTGTTAATCCAGTCAAACAATCTTGGCATTTGCTCGACTAGCAATCCAGCAAAATAAATGACGTTGGCCATTTACAATATAGATATAACGGAAACAGTTTAGAAAGTGAAACAAACATTGAAAAATATTCACATATAAATTAGATATGACAAATTGAATACAATATTCCTACAAGCCTTTGGAGATTTGATTAATTTTAAATATTTAAATTTATTTTTTTCCATGATATATGACAAAGATGTTTTGAACGAATATTTTTATAAAGATTATAATATAAATGAAAGTGATATTCGTTTTCTACAACATTATGATTACAGCATCTTAAATCATTACGTCTCTTTGTATAATTATTCATTTGTTAATTAGACCTTGTTCAATTTCATGATTGTGTGATGCCAATCAAATGCGTGCAGGAGTTTTTATCCTGTTACACACACACACACACACACATATATATATATATATATATATATATATATATATATATATATATATATTCACAGTAAAAAAAAAATTATATAAATAACAAGTACATTGGCATTGAATTGATATCTGCGTGCAATTTCTTAACAAACTGTTCCTTTATTTCACTTAAAAAAAAAACAACATAAGTATTGAATGGTATTCATATACATACCGATTTATACAGACTCAAACAGTTCATTTTTTTTCTTGAACAGTGCATTTTTCGCTTGAATACATGTATAAGGTTTCGAATATGAAATATAAAAGGTTTTATTTACATGTTTATAATAATTAAACCATCTTTAACTGGGTTTTTTTTTTATTATTTTTCACTCATTTTAATAAATATTTTTTATACATTTGATAAATTTGAATATTTATGGTACATTTTTTCTGGACAGTATTGAAATGGTTTATTAAAGTAATCAATAGATTGCGTGACTGAAAACACGAAATGTATATTCTAAAACATAAAAAAAAAATTGAACAGTTTTAATCAAAATAAATAGATGAAAGAGAACAAAAATGATTTCAATTTCTGAATGATATTATGTACATTATTAGTATTACGGTTTCTTGACAGGGAACATGGATATTTATTCCCGGCTGAGGAAGAAATATTACCCTGTCAAGAAACTGTATTACTAATGTACATAATATCTGAACCGCAAGGTTCAGTCCTGTTTCTGCGTTCTATACATATACCCAATGTACATGGACATGCCAACGGCTTATTGACCATTCAAAAAAGATCAATTAACTTTGCAGTATAATATTTATGTTATGGCATATCATGTTTTTTTATTATATATCCTTTCCTTTCTAAAGAATGTTTTGTGGTATAATATTTAACATTATTCGGAGTGGATATTAATTTCACACAATATCTTATCATAGTTTCTGTATTTATTTCCTGGAAATTTTTAAAGTACATTTTACTATTTATAGCTATCATATTATTTTATAAACAGCGCCATAACATTGTTTAAAATGGTGTTTACTCTTAAGAAAGCATGAAGATAGACTAGTGTATGAATATTTCACCATGGTGTAAAAAGAAGGTTTTCTTTTTATGCAGACTAATAATACTATCTTTGTTTATTTAAGTACTCTTATCTACATATTCTTGTGACGAGGTATTTTCGGAAGTAAGATATTGTATGATAATGTTATCCATGTCCGGAGAGCATTTAAATATGAATGTTAAGGTCCTTGTACCATATTTAGTTAGATCGTCTAATTCAGAATTATGTCTATGTTCCCAATATGGATTAACATCTTCTCTCTATTTCTCCTCTTTTTTTTCTTTTTTTTTTTTTTTTTTTTTTTTTTTTTGTTATTTACCTTCTCATTAAAATGCCGTCTTTGTTTTCCTTCATGGTTTACTTTAACATTTTAAGGTATGATTTCTAATCTAAGAGTCATCTTCATAAGTGCGGTATGTATGCAATGTGTTTGGTATGGTCAACACTTACTATTAAATAATTTGAAGATTATTCAAAAAAGTATATGGATGAGATCCTCCGGATCGCGGTTATAGACGATGAATAAGTATCATTTAGACCCCCGCCTCTGTAGATTCGAATCCCAGCTGTGTCATTCGGATTGTTCATGTTAAGAAGCCTTCAAGCTAGCTTGTCCTTTTCTTTGCCACCCTGTCTTAGCTTGGTGTCGTCATACGACAGAAATATTATTGAACAGCACAGCAACAGTAATTTTCAAACGAAAGAAAGGCAATTCAGATGCGCATATATTAGTTTCCAATGCAGTAACAACATGCAATTGTATTCAAATTGAAGATAATATCTTAATTACGGAAAACGCAAATAATTTGAAAAGCAATACAATAAGCCAGTGACTCTTTCATTTAAAACTTAATTTTATCCGAAATACATGAGATATATGACATTTTTGCAAAAACGTCCACGAAATGCAAAATTAATCTATCATCCTAAAAAGTAATTTAGATAAAATAGGTATCTCAGGATGGATATTTCAATTGATTAGTTATTATGTACATATATAATATCTGAAATGAATCTAAATTCTTTTAGGACCATATAATTGTAAAAAGGCACACTTTTGTAACAGTGCAGATCTTCATTCATTTTGTTCATAAATATTGACTCTCTCTAGTAAAAAAAAATCCAACAATACTGTCACATAATCGTTCGAGTTTTAAGTCAAGTTCACCAAACATACTCATTTACCTCTATCATTCATATGTTGGAAACTTTTAGACTAGTGCTTTTGTATCTTCATCAGAGACATTCTGTATAAAAAATCGCAAACAATTTAAGCGTCACTCATGTGCAAATGTCAGATTTATTCCATAATACATAAATTCCGGATGAAAATGACTAGTACTGCTATGGAAACCACTCTAAAAGTTGATTGGATTGGCGTCTCATTTCTCATACCAGTATGGTTAAGCCTAAATGCAATCCTGCCATTAATAACGTCATGGAGTGTCCTTTTGAAAACGTTGGCATAGAAATATTCGATTAGCTAGAATGGAACCCACATAGAGAAACTAAGCTAAACGGAAATGCTGTAGTTTCGATCATCTGTAAAACTATTTTGTTGTTTTAAAGATATGGATATTTCAGTCCTGCTTCTTATTGGTATAATCAAGAAGCTTTCAAGTCACCCTGTTCTATTCTTTGCCACCGGTTCTAACTTTACAACTTGACAAAAATACTGTCGTCTAGAACAGCAACAGTATTATTCAAACGGAAGAAAGGTTATTTAGGTGCGAATATGTCCGCTTCCAATGCAAAAACTACATACGCTTGTATTTAAATTGAAGATAATATCTAAGCAACGGAAACCGAAAAAAATATGATATATGCTTTAATAAGTCAGTGACACTATCATTTAAATTTTAATTTGATCGTTATACCTGAGATTTATATAGGATTTTATGAGGGTATAAATACGTTTTCAGTTAGAAAGTGTTAATGTTCATAAATATATATGCAATTGCTAATGATTTTGAATAAAATCCTTAAACTGCCCCGACTAAAGCAGATGATGTTGCTGGTGATGAGTGGGAAGAAATGCATTTTAAATCATTATTATTTGTTTTGCATAATTAATCTTAAAATAGATTTTGGGACCACGGTCAACTGGTGTGGTATTCGGATAAGTAAGTCTATGAGTAGAATTATAGATTAGGGGAAAGAGTCTTAAAACATTCCTCTATTTTTAGATGGTGCTAACAGTGTGTCATGTCTGTACAATTCGAACATGACTTCTTTATTTTAATGTGATGCAATTTACTATCTTCTTATAGAGGCTACAATTTTGTCGGCACCAACACTTTTCTTCTCTTACTTCAAAACAAATGTATAGTGTCGAAAGTGTTAATAATTTAGTTACCTGCTATAGCCTTTTTAAATAGCCAAATTGTTTAGGCGTATAATGAACAATAAAGACATTCTTAATGACTTGATTATTCTTCAATTTTGGAAACTTGTTGACATTTTATGAGGACTCTTGTTTTATCATTTGACATTATATTTAAACAGATGTTTCCTGTTTCGCATAACCATCACGTATGTTCTTATATTTAACACGTTGCATATAACATATAGACAGAATTACATCACTCCGAGACACGCGTGTGTATTCTGAATATGCATATTGTTTTAAACAGCTGGATTAAATGTATTTGATGCAACTAACTTTAATTTAAAAGATGTTTTATTCATATGATGCTTAAGATGTATGGGAATAACACACGTTGAATCGTTGTTTTCAGCTTTTATTTGAAACTATGTTCTGGTGAAAGATAACAAATAGTAACTAGAACCGCAAGCGGTATCTCGGTTTTCGCTTTTAACCTAATCAACTTGAACACTTTATTTCAACTCAGCCACAATTTTCAATATGAAACAGAACGAAAAGGTATTTGAAGACCTACTCTCATTTGCACATTTTTTTTTTTTTTTTTTTTTTTTTTTTTTTTTTTTGCAATGTTAGAACATTCAAACTCTTCTAGCGCAAATATTTTCCCATACCCTGTCCCTTGAAATCCATCACATTCTGTGGTGCAGTCAACAAGGAACAAAATGCTGAAAACCGCATTTCAATCAGACTTTAACATTTTGAGTTATAAGCAAAAGAGTGATTTTAATCAAAACGCCCTCTAGCGGCAAAATTAGAAACAAAATTGCAAAAACAGCAAATAGTTCAAACAAGTATATAAGTCGCACTAGTCTAGTCTAAGAACTAAAACTTTTGTTCATATACTCTCAATGAAATATTTTTAGTTTTGGAGCTATTTGTGGCCGAATAAAAACACAATAATCGTAATATGACCTTGACCTTTTCAATTCTTTCTTATTTTTTGAATTGTGAGGCCCTTTCAAACATAACAATACATATTGTGTGAAAATTTCATGAAGAATGAACAGAAAATAAAGTCAGGAGCGACAAAAACATGTTTTTGAAATTTTAATTTTTCCTAAAATTTAGTGAAGTTTGACCGTTTCTAAAGGACAAACCACGCATTTCCTTAATTCGCCATCCCATATATTTTGTGTGTATACG
>CM037793.1:25895417-25945417 GCA_021229015.1 Solen grandis | reverse complement strand
TCGTGGTGTTTAATACTCGCGAGTAAAACAACCTACGAAAGCCACAAAACACTATTCCCAATGTTTTAACAGTAGTAGCTACTTTGCTGACTGTATGTGAATTTATGTTTTAACAATCATTTTTCAACTAAAAGTTATTATTTGGCATTTTCAATATTTGATAAAAAGCCCTTTATCTATTTATCAAATTTCAATATTCCAAATAGTTCTTATTTAATTTCAGTTCAGCCATAATACTCTTTTCGGATTGTTTAGTGCATTTATATGTTCATATTTACTGTTTATTCATTAAACCTCAATCAATATGACGTCAATATTTTTCAATTTACTGTTGAAAAATGCAACAAATTTCAGCTTTCTATAATGATTTATGTCTCTCGAAGGATTAAATATTTGTATATTGACATAATTTACGTCTGTCTGCCTTCACCAATCGACTGCAGACAAATCATTTGTGATAGAAGTATATCAAACTGCCAATCACACTAGTAAATATTTATTAAATTTATTTGAACTGATTTAGCGGGATTCAGGAATTACTGTCTGAACTGATTGAGGTGAAGTTAATCTCAGTAGCACACATGAGATAATAATGATCAGACACCTCTCGTGATCCAGGTTCCATTTATTAAAAGAAAATGATACTTTGTAACTTAAAATAGGTTGTCATGGTAATCATATGCAGATGTTTCATGTTATAAATGATTTCTATAGCGTTAACATTACTAGAGTTAATTTTACAATGATTTATTAATTTCTTTTTAGTTTTTGAATTTTCAGTTTGTGTAGGCGTGATAAAAATGTTACTTGTTTCCACTAACCCGACCGACCCTATATTTGTGTACCGACAATAAACAGTTTTTTTTCCTAGCAGTCGGGTTATCATAATTGTAAAATGCTGTTTTTTGTCGCATCCTCTAAAAAAAGAAACAAGGAAAAAGTTAAAATAAAAAAAAGGTTTTGCCGGCCTATAGACCCTATTTTTTTGGGAGATGTTAGTGGAAACAAACACCTTTTTAGCCTAATTAAAGATTACACCATCAGAATCAGGAACCTGTATTTTTGTCATAGAAAGTGATTGAAAAAAATAAAAGCAATTACCTAACATTGTTTTTTGGCTTTATCGTTCTACCGGCAGGATCATTCTAATATCGGAAGAGACAGACAGTTAAAGGATTCAAGTGAAGAAGCTTTTACGTTAGTATCTGCATATATTGAATGTTGGTAAAATGATTACTACAATAAATTATTTCATCATACTGATTAGGGTACATGTGTAACAAAACAAATAAGAAAGATTTATATAATTCCTTGGCGCGACAAGCTGTTTACTGCCAAGATGAATAAAAAGGAAGATGCAGCTACATTGAGTTAAGCTGAAAACACTGGGCAGACACTGAATTAAACGATTTCTGAAGCTGCAGAAAGCCATGTCTTAGCAGAACTGGAACTTAGTTCCATTTCGTTTTCAAAATGTAACAATGCATGTATGAAAATCAAGAAAGATGATAGCACCAATGATGCCAAGGTGAAAAAAAAAAAACGCTGAGGTATCAGAAAAACGATAAAATGTATAGTGAGATAGGGCTTAGCACCAAGAATAGAAAATGGGAATAGATATAGACACGCTCATACACTAAGATGAGCAAAGAAAATGAACTTACTGAATGGCCTATAAACATAAGCATGGACATAAGGATTTTAAGTGAAGCAAGAGAAAATGATCAACACCACAAGTCGATTTCTGACACAACGCGATACATTAAAGAGTGAAGGCGGTGTTTTTTAGATTGTGGGTACAACCCATTGAAATGCTTCTCAAACGAAAATGTTTGAAAAACTAATATAACTACAAATAAGACATTGTACTTAAAGGCAATGTTCGAAATGATTCCTTAATTGGCAGCATCGAACCAAGTTATCACACATGATTTATACATTGCAAGTACATACCAGCAAACACGAAATAGAGGTGGAACACCCGGTTCACCAGAAGCATGATGTAAGAGAAAGTGACATATACTGTTCTGTATGATTTGGTCACTGATAAGGTTTTAATGCAGTATGGTTTATCCTTATTATTTCTGTCTACATGTATAGCTAAATACATCTGAAAGAGCAAATTCAAGAATGTAAATCATATATCAATCGTAAATGGCCCTAAAGCTGCTGCAATTATGTAACATTTTTATTTAAAAAAAAAAACATCAAAAGTATGTTTGCTAGTGGTATCCAGTTAATGTGGAAAGAGCTAAACAGATTTGAATGTAAATCATGAAAGCCCAAAGAATGCTAGTATTAATCCTGTAACGTTGAAGAGCAGTTTTGCAAAACAGTTTCTCTTCCAGAGGCTTACAGCAGCTCTTACTGTCTGAAGACACATAAAATTTGTGTCTTATGGGTCTTGCACATGGACTACAATCTATGTGTTTGATAAATGGGCCAATATATCACATTTTCTAAATCTCAAGAACATTACAGTGACACACACACAAAAAAAATCCGTTGAATATAGGGCGGACCTATAAGGGTTTATATGAAAAGTACGTATAGAATACCAGAATTCATATTCCCAGTTTTCAGCAGTGCAAAACTAGGCCTAGTTATGCATTGTACTGTTGTCTTTGATGGCTTTACATGATGATGGTGATGGGATGATTATAAATACTATATGTCCACGTAAAAATAAGTATTACATAAAGGAAACTAAATCAATATTGAGGAAAACATTAATGATTCAATGTCTAAACAGAATAAAATATCCCATTGTGGAAAACATTAATGATTCAATGTCTAAACAGTACAAAACATCCCATTGAAGAAAACAGTAATGATTCAATGTCTAAACAGAACAAAACATCTCATGGAGGAAATCAGTAATGACAGCTCAATTTGTTGACACACATCTTATCTTTCGTATTTTAGTCACTACATCAGAAAAAAATGCATAGTGGCAAAAACAAACAAGTGCATCTATGCCGTCACCAACCAGATGTTTTTGTTTTTTTGTTTTTTGTTTTGTTTTTTTTTTCATTAGAAAAATGTCTGTCTACTGTCTGAACAGTGTTCAGCACAAACATTGGGTGGTTCCAAAGACTAGTCGGTTCGCGAAAATACAAATAGTTACTACAGAAGCTGTAGAATGTAAAATGGAAATTCATTTACCGGAAGCCCAGAACGTACTAGTATTCAGCCGAGAAGCGTACTTTGCGGTAGAATTCCACGCGGTCTAGTGTCTCAATGTCAGATTTTGAAGGTGACGTCGTACGAACAGTGCCAAATGCTGTGCACATCTACAGACATTATTGTGATTGATACCTGCACATAGTTTATTTGTGTTTTGTAATCAAAAAGTGAGAAAGCGAGACTGATGTTTTTTGGGGGGTTTTGCTGTATAGATTCATTGCGAGAAAACTTCTTGATTTTTGTTCCTTTAGAGCATATTTGAGAACATTAAAATATGGCTTGTTTTATCTTGAAAATAAACACACATTATTTTGTATGAATCTTGTGATGGAATGTATGTTCAAGATGTCTCAAGTCGGGAAACTATTTTAAGACTCATTTTATTTTCTTGATTCTTATCCCCAAATCAACTTGCATTCAATTTATTTTAAAACGAGCCATGCGACCATTCCTTCCAGTCAAATAAAACTGTTTTAGGTTCTGTTTCATCTCTGCCTGTCCAAATACAGCAGTTATTTTTAGTTAATTCCCTTGGAACATAAGTAGACATTTCTAGACATACCCTTCACAAAATAAATAGCGACCGTTCTGATTAGCAGTTCCTGTGGGGATTTTAGTGAATCTTAAAACCGTTTAGAAATAAACCTCTTACAAAGCGTATATATAACTAAATACGTGGAGACACCTGTGTTCATTATATATCGGACAATTGTTCATGCCGCAACGTAATTAAATTATATGTAACATGAGCTTCCACGCCGTCTATTTGATCTTGAAAAGCCGTCTTTCTTGATTATTTTTTTTTTTTTATCAAATTCTAATTTCGTTTTATTCATTTTTAATTATCCTGTATGTATTCTCATGTTGCAATCTACTTCTCATGTTAATGAATTAGATTTATTGATCTTTATACAATCTAACGTAGTGTATTTCTATATATTTCTCTAGACAACGTTTAATGTCTGTCGGTGTTGATTAAAACGTTCTTCAGCGCACTTGGCTTAGGCATGGCACGGTCTGATAATGGAAATCACAGACCTTCGAAGTTTGATATCGCACTATTTATTGCCCATCTTCCGAATAAATAAAACCAGATTTTGAAAAAAAAAAGTCAATATGAAGGTGTGTTTGAAACAGATATTGTACGTAATTTATAAATGTGTGATGTAAATAATCTTGTGGTTCACGCGAAATGCGATAAAGAAAGCGTACTTGATAATAAACACTTCTTTCAACGACAGTTGAAAAACAAGTTCTCATAGCTTATATTGATTCCTCTCGATGCTTCCTGTGTCGGGTTAGTTCTTAACGCTTGGGAAGGTCGTGACTGTTTCCAAATGCTCGAACCAACAACCTTTAACCCCAAACAATGTACGTTACCAGTGGGTCTCGACGACGACTCTTACTCAGCCCCTCACCGCGTGGTTTCGATTCCCGGCAGGGTTATTCGGATTTTCATGTGAGGAAGCCTTTCAGCTGGCTTGCGGTAGGTCGATGGTTTTACCCGGATGCCTCCGTGCATTCGGGGTCTTCCTCCACCTGTAATTACTTGGACGTTGCTATATGACTGAAGAACTGTCAAAGCGACGGTAAACTTAAATAGTCAAGTCGAGACGACTCCTCTCTATCGGGTTTGAATATCGTGGAAAACAAACAAAAACAACTGCTTTATCAAATTGCACTTAAAGGTGCAGTTACTTGACCAAAACCTTAAACTATATTTTCTAGTAATATTTAGAAGCGCTAAACGTCCTATGACAGTATTCAGACATTTTAGGAAGTTTATCTACATGACAGACATATACAACGTTGCCTCAATGCGATCATGCAATAGACAGATAGTATAATGCCACATCCAGTCACATTATCCCGACAACGGGCCAATCGTTTCTGGAACTACCCTTTATGTTTATATATCAGTTTCAACGACTTTATTATGTCGCGGTCGGGGATCCAACTTGCAACCCCCGGTCCAACCACTAGGCCACTGGAATCGGTCACTATATATTAAATATGTTATAAGGTTACTGTAATACAGAGATAAGTTGAGAGCTGCTTCAAGGTAAATCATCCATCATTAAATTGTGATCATTGTCAGCTCATTCTATTAAGTGATCTTGGAAATTGTAATTGTAAGCCTTTATAGACTCTGCGCAAAATATTCTATAACTCCAAGTCAATGGATGCTTGCATCTGCACTGAAGTGTGTTAAGTATTTGATGGACCATAATTATAATTTGATAATGGATGAATAAATTCCAGTATGCATGCGTTCATACGTGTGCTTCGTGTCTGTGTTTTGGTATAAGATGTGCACGAGTGTCAAATTGTTATACCAAATACAGTGTAAATAAAAACACATGTCAACATTACATTGTATCTGGAAGTCTTCTATTGATTGGTGGCATTATGGTGAGATGATACGGCCACAGCTCGCTGCAACAATTAAGTTGTATTTCATGAAGTCTGTTGTGATCTATTATTATAACAATCCATTGTAACTGACATTCCCTGCAATGTTGCAAGACAGCGAGTTTCCGATTTCCGGAAACGTCGGCATAAGAAAACAGGTATGTATCCCAAAAGCATGATGTATGCCATATTTCAATAAATTTCACTGTCTCTTAAATTGGCAGATTGCATGTGTCCATATTTACAGAATGTTGTTTCTTGAGATTGACAAATGGGTTCCGGATGGGCTTGTTGACCAAGACAATGAAGCGCAGGAAATGCATGTTTATGATGTGGATTTTGATTATTTTTTAATCTTTTACAAAAAAAGCACGGTTGCAAAAGAGAACATGAAATACAAGCACAAGATAACCACCGCTTTCGCACGAAGTAGCTATCGCGTTCGCATGCGGTTACTACAATTATCGCGTTCGCACGCGATATCAATATTATCTTCTCTTTCGCTTTTATGCCTACGTAAAAAAGGAATGCAGATAAGTCAAATGGATGGACAAATTAGTAAGAATACCTGCGGGGTCCAACGGGATCTAAACCTTGGTAATGGAACGGGTGTAAGATAGTTCAAGGAAAGTATCTTTTTTCCCCTCTGGATCAAGGGTTGAATCGGCAGATTGTATCAATAGGATGGAGAGGGGGCCGACCTACGGCTCCTAGGCCCTTCTTTAATCTGCTAATGGACGCACATTTAGACTAATATACTCACATATCTATGAATGCAAAATGACTCATTATTCCGATGTGATCAATGATCTCCATAATATGGTTATTCCATGAAAATTAGAAAATGAAGTTTAGAAAGTCAAGTAGAGGCAGACCTATCGTACTTAGGGCAATTCATCATTTAATTATAATCATGGCCCGTCAAATGCTTAAAGAGACTTCAGTCCAGATGCAAGTATCCGTTGACATGGAGTAACAGGCTCCTTTGCTGAATGTACATAAAGGCTTGCATTTACTATAAAATTCTCATGATCACTTGATTGACCATGATTACAATTTCACGATGGATGGATTACCTTGACAGAAAAGAAGTAAACATTTCCGGATGAATAAATATTATGGGTTGTTGGTCCGAGCCCCAGTTTGTGGAAGGGATTTTTCATAACCGTCCCTGACGCGGAGTACTGGTCCAATCCAGAAAACATCGCGAGGGATTAGTACAAGTTGTGAGAATGTGTTTCTCAATCCATATAAATAAGCTCAAACTTGAAATAAAAGGAGTAAGAAATAGAACTGTTGATTGTATTCCTTCTATGAAATCGTATTTTCTTCCATTCGTTGTCATAAGACTCACGTACTGCTTTCTATGAAGATGTAAGGAAGAAAATTTGCTTTTGCAAATATTAACAATTATACTCTATTTATAGTCTCCTTAGGACAATGATTTAGACTTAAATCTCATTTAACACCGTAATCGCGTATATTTTTTCTTTTCATCTTTCCGATCATTAAATTATTGTTTGAACTGAATTAATACACAAAACGAGTTTTCCAGGAAAGTTTCTTTATTATAGGAATCGAATTATATTACCTCCTAAAAACCCTACTTAGACTGGAAATGCAACACTACAGATGTTGTATTTTAAAGGATATTGTTTTTGGAAGAGTTTTCAAGTACGCTGCTATAATCATCTGTTGACGGAAGCAAAACAAGCTCTTCGCCCAGATTTCTGTTTCGTGTATTCCAAAAATACGATAAAAAACCAAAACAGTCGGTAATAGGTTTTAGTTTAAACGTATTTTATTGGTCATATACTTCACAAACACAATCCACATACATGTACCCATAAAACAAGACTAATTTTGATGCAAAGCATCAAAGACGCCGCACATGTTTTTGAAGCACGACTTAAATAAAATGCAAAGCCATTTCAGAATATTCTAATCACATATGCAAGTATCATTTACAAACAGCGGGTCTAAATCGTTTTACCAGGCAATGATACAAGCCATGATGCCAATATATTTTACAGTCATATACTTTTTCATGGTTGTATTTTAAACATTGAGACGTAACTGTTCCAACAATCATATCTTTATGAACTTGTTCAGTGGTCATATTACTATTGTTGAATTGCAATAGTACTAATTCAGTCCATCCTTTATATGATAAATGAAAATATGTCATATTATATTTTGTGTTCAAATGTATTTAAATGCCGTTCACTACTTTGTATAATTGTGATGTTTATCTTTATTAATTATGTGTATATAACACATAAAACTCGTGTAATAAAATCTGTTCTGTTCTGTTCTATATCCGCAGCTGTATGCCGTTTGGTTCAGAGATTTCTAAAGTTTGTTATAAAAAGTTCATGTAAATCAAGAGTGTCTTCGGCTTAATTTCCATAAATGTATGTTTTTGTTAAAATGTTTTTTATCTTTTACCTATTATTTCCTTTTTATAATAATTGGTCTCAAGTAGATATCGTCTCCAAATGACTGAAATACCCAACAAACAAACAACAAACAAACATATAATTATTGGAAAGGTTAAGAGACTGTATTTCTAGACAGTAAGCTACTAAAGCGGTGTTAATGTCAATATTAAATAAAAATCATCATCATCAACAACAACAAGGACACTGATAACCAAACAAGTCATGCAGCACAGATAAGTTTTATTTGGTACACGATTTAGACACAAGAATCCCGGATTTCACTGTCTTCCTGATAGTAATTACTTCCCTTGATAAGCACAGTAAAGTAGCGTAGCGTGATGATATGTATAAACTAATAATTTACATAGCTTTACAACATATGCAACAATTTCAGTTAAATTTACCCATTTCAGGCACTTTATAAAAATCAACTTACTTACTTGGGATGCATCTTCTAAACTTTTTTTTTCTGAACTTAAATGATTCGGGCTGCCTACAAGGTCCATTAACCAAGTTTTAAAAAACCCATGGCCTAGGAGTTTAGTGAAAAGTTATCAGATATCCAATAAATTTAGAAGAATCTAATTGTTTTTTTCGGCCGTTAGGCCGCTTATTTTCACCCTGACTTCCCGTGAAACACACAGTTATGAAGCGGAATAATATTAGGCTTTCCATTGGTTATTATATACTTTGCTAAATTCCCATTGGTCATTGTAAATTAGTCGAAAGAAAAGAAAGGAGTTACGGAAACAAGTTCTTTAAATCTCTGTTTGTTTTAAAAGGTGAAGTTTACTTCCTTTGCGAACATTAGTAATAGTAAGACACTGCATCTTTTTAGGGTAAACTTAAAGAGTAAAAGATAGGAAACAAATTTCAGAATTGATTGTTCGACCCTGACAGACCCTATATTCAACGAAAACGTAACATCCGGTTTCGTTTTGTAGCCCGCGAAACGAAGTCTAATGCGCAGATGTTTTAAGGCTGTAAGTGTCTACTAAGACTGTACAAAATATTTGTATCCGTGGTATTTCAAAGAGCTGCACTGACACAGGGATTACACAACTATTAAACCAACAACAAAATCTATTACATGTTAAACCATTCAGACACCTATCATCAAGCTGGTTACCACGGCCGAGAATCTTTTTTTAAAGATATTTCTTGTTTTTTTTTGTGTTTTTTTTTTCACATCAGTTAATTCAAGTAAATGGTTCATAAAATTTCATTTCAAACATATTACATATTTTATTCTACAATAATAACAGTGGTTGCTTCCTTTTACGATTATGCGGCTGGATGGCCAAATTTAAACCTATTCCATACTGACGCCACAAAGTGGGATGAAATCGAAAGCTTATTGGGATTTTCTCCTATGTTCTTTTAATATGGTAAGAGATATTGAGTCCGTCACTGGCTTAAGTTACTCATAATATAAATATTACAGTCATTTCATTGTATTTAAAAATTGATAGAAACAAGGGAAATAACTCGTAATGCAATGTTTATTCATAAAGTTGCATTACCTCCCATTAGATTGATAATAATTTATTTAATTTTATATCAGTTGGGATGCTTTAGTCTCCCTCTTGATTGTTCCAGTGTTGGACCAGTACTTTGCTGCTTGAAAGTCCATAAAAATATTTGCCCCAACCGGCTTCATACAGCAGTCATGTATTGATGGACAACGACACCCTTCAGACAAATACATAAGTAATTGATTACGTCGTACTTGATTGCGTCGTGTCTATAAATAATAATTATAAGCTGCAAAAGTTAATAGAACAATTAATGAAATGCCTTGACCTTCTAGACTTGAACTATCATAAATGTAATTGCGCGTGTTCAAATAAAGAAAATAAATATTATTTATTTTAGACAGAAGCTTTTGTGATTTTTTTATTCTTTTTTTTTCCACCGTTGCATTAGTTAATAAAGTTCTTGAAATACTGTCGATGGGACGTTAGACAGAAGCAAGCAATAAATCCTTAGACCCCGTACTTCCCGACCCCTCCGGCGTAAAAGCTGCACTGCCATCCGGAAGTATGTTATTGAGTGATGACGTCATGACGGGACGCTGTCTCTGTGTGTCCGTTATCCATCAATTATATGTTCATCAATCGTGCTTAATACAATAATTAAACAGTTAGACAATTACAGATGATGTATGACCCTGGTCAATAGGTACTATCAACATTGGCACATTAGTTGCTATGGCAACGTTTCAAGGGCGCGATTTAGCAATGTTCTTCTCTATCAAACTGATATTTGTCATGCATCTTAAATTAAAAAAGGCGAACAAAAATGTAATATGATAGAGTACACGAAATATATGTTTTATCATGATATTTTACCATGTATTTTATTTTAATTATCTATTTTAGTATTTCAATGGTAGCAGTAGTATTTTGCACCATTTCATATATGAATAAATGATTTAATTAATCTGTTAATTGATAAATCGTTCATTAACTCATTTTAATTCAATACTTGAAATGTGATACGGCCCTGTCAGCTTCCCACCAACTGTATTTTAGTCTTTTTTATGAAATGTGTCTAAATGAAACAGATAAGGTCATGACTCAATTTAACATCTACGGTATGTAACTGGCTTGAAACCAGATCCTGTCACTTTATCCTGACAGCGGACCAACCAGATCTTAAAGGGCCATTATTCCTCCGAAGCAGTGTATATTCTTCGGACAGAAAAGCAAAGTGTTTAGTACAGAATTGTTACGAGATGCAATCTGTATACAATCGTTGACGACAACGTTGCTACAATGCATAAATAATAAAGAATCGTTTACTTAGGGTCATTCAGTTGTTTACAAAAAATAACTTGTTTGTACGTATATTCGCAAATCTTCGTTAATTTTCTGGCGTTTTACATAGACAGTCCGTATGTTTCCGTAAACGAATCACGAGTGATTGACGTATCAGATAAACAAATTGTGATTCGACGACGGGTTTTCAGATTCAAGTTATGTCCGATTACAGACTGTCTTCGGGAATACTCGCAAATGCAAATTGTAAACAATGAGAGTATTTTGACATTCATCCAAAATACAAAACTGCGAAATTTAATCAACATTTTCAATATGTTAACTGTTATTTTACAGCAGATATTTTCACATTATGTATCATTTGTGTTAGTCTACAATATGTCATTTTTTATATTTACTTTCTCATGAAAATTGAATCATTATGAAATATAATGGGCCTTTAAACGACTAGTAAATGCTATTCCATATAAACGGCCAATTTCTCCCCAGGCGGAAGTTATTATTTTAACCGTTTTGTCACCGGAAGTCTGTCTTCTTTTCTCCTTCATCTCAGTATGCGTCATGTCTTATTAAGCTCCCCGTTGGTCACTTGGACAGAATCATCATCTGTAAATTCAAGTTAATGATGCAATGCTCTGTATATACACAAGTACAATAATATAATTCTGATCTTATCCTTCATAAAATTGAAGCCATAACCACGAAACGTTTTCATAAGATATGTGTAAAAGTTTATACATTCATATTTTCAAAACTATTTAACTCTCAAACCAAACAGCTAATTTACCAGATAAAAGGAATAGATATCTATAATTATATTAAGTTTATGCAAAATTTAGAAAAAATAATGTAAAATATTTTAAATAATAAAAATAAATGGTGATATACTTAAGTAAACAAAAAGACTTAAGTTGAATACCGCCAACGGTGTACTTTGTAATATACGGAGCCTGTGTCAATAGACTGGTAAAATGAATAGCACAGAAATGGTTCTTGAAAGTATCAGTCATTTGCAGAAGACATACTAAAGAGACAAATGTTGTGCCACCACACTGAAGTTTTACGTCTTAGACATACTTACCGCTAAGTATTGAAGGTGGAATTCTGACAACGGTTCTTTGAAATGCCGAGCGCTATCCATCCATCTGTTCTACCTATTGTTTACACAGATATTTTTAAGTTATTCAGAAGCTTACGGGGGTGCTTGCAATTCTTATACATGTTTAACATAACAGTATGGTTTATAAAGGCGTGTGGATGAAGAGACGGGTGAAGATGGGGAAAGAATAATGAAGGGAGAAAAAACAAAGATAAAGAGACAGGGGGTGGAATAAGAATGTAGGATGACTCTTTCGAGGATAACACGGCAAGAATAAATACAACAATGCACAAAAAACATTCATGGGAGTATACTACAAAATAAAGGGTCTTACAGGGTCAAACTTGACTTAAGCTTCTCTTATTCATGAGAGGTTTTTGTGTAGCGATGGCATCATATTCATTTTCAATATTGTATGACTATTATTCATACTGGCGCATTTCTCAAATATTTTATCACTTCTCACCTTCCATAGTTATGTAATAAATCACAGATAAATATAATAAAATATAATCGAACAGGTGGTCCTCCATTCAGTATTTCTAATCTTAAATTAAATTTAATTAAATACGTATAATCTATTGAGAACAATTTAAAAATCACATGAATTGAAATAGCAGATGTTGATCACACATAAAAAAGGATTTATGTCGTAAATTAATCATAGTTTAAACATAGTTATAGGATATTTTCGTCTTTAATAGTATGAATGTAAAATAAACAGCATAATTACTTTTGTACATATATATCTAAAAATGCGTATTCCTATATTTGTCCTTATTTTCAGTTGATCATCTTCTAAAAATAACTACCGGTATACACTAATTATATAATAATTAGCATAACGGTCATATTATATATTTAATTATATAATAATTAGTATAACGTTCATACTATATATTTAATTTTATTATAATTAGCATAATGATCTATATGTTATCTATATTTATGTCCGCTTCATACTAGATTTAACATAATGATGGCAATGTAATTGAAATGCCTTGAATTATGAAGGAAATGTGAATGATGATTAATGATTGTAATTAAGTTTATATGAAACCTCGAATGAATAGATGAGAAAAAATGGTGCAATTAATCACAAATGTGGTTTCAAATTTGAACATAGCTTTCCCTACTGAGAGAAAACTACTTGGTTCAAAAGATAGATTTCACTTTCATGACTTTGTTGTAATAATATATTTTTATTATTTTGAATTACACAAATTGTCATATCTTCGTTTTATATCAGCATGACTGAATTAGAAAAGGATAAAAGTCAGAATTCTATGAATACGAAGTGTCAGACCTGTGTATGATCAAACGTATACATTTCACGGTTAATCAAACATAGTATCAAACACGGATCAGAGTTTTTTGTGGGGTTTTATTTAAACAAGATTAAATTATTAAATATGATTAACTTATGATTATGCTAATCAAATAACTCGATAGGGTCATATTAAATGACTAAGGTTTCTTTCTTTGTATTAAATATATCACCTTTCTATATCCTATATCCATTTGCTTGAAATCATAATACAATTTAATTTTATAGTATGATTGATTATTCTATTTGATGTTCGTCTTTTTTATTTGATCTTTTAATCTGAAGTATTTGTATCTTTTATTTGTTTGGTTTGTGTAACGTCCAGCCAACAGTATTTCAGTCATTTGGAGACCATGTCTACTTGAGACAGATACAGTGCTGCCACACTGCAGTATCACGCCGTAGACATGTGGCATGATACCACACTCAGTCATATTATCCTGGCACCGAGCCAACCCCTTATATGTTGAGCGTATATCTTTTGTACTGTCTATCTTACTGTTTAATGGTAGATGAAAACATTTTTTTTTGTCATAAGATAGAAGTATGTTTAAGTTTGGTATTCATGCTTCAGAAAAAGATTACTGTGTTTGGTACGTTTGTATAATTTTGATTCTCTCTAAAATAAATAACAAAATAATTTATTTTCCGATTACGTTCATCAATTCAAGAGTGTGTGTGAGAGAGAAAGAGCGAGCGAGATTCCTGTATATGAATTATTATAGTGTTTACACTTCAGAATCACTGAAGGAATATTTCACATTCATCAAAATATGTTCGATCATTTTTTAAATAACTGATGCATACAAAGTGAAAAAAGGTACTTTAATAGTTATGAATTAAATGAAAACACTTTGGTGTCATATTTTATCTCAGTCCTGTGTAAGCCATAGTTCACCACGCAGCTACAAAAATAAGAGCCCAGTCCATATAAGAAGGGAAACAAATGTCATAAAAAATGCTGATGTTCAATTAATTAACTCATTATGTCAAAATATCAATGTATGCTGACTTTGACCTCTAACCATTGCATACGTTAGAACGAGGACCTTTTCACGCAATCTTGATAGCACGTAATGAATGTTGTATATATGCTTTTTAAAGTTGTATATTCTAATACGATACATCAGTTGATAATAAATTTGTGGTAAATAAGTAAATAAGTAATAAAAGATCAAACAACTGAAAAAGATTAAATATGATAGATATTATTTAGGAGCGTTATGATTGCTTTACAGATAGCGAAGGTATTTGAGGACCTTTAAAGTGTAAAACAAAACACACACACACACACACACACACACACACACACACAGAATAAACAAGTTAAACTATGCAAAAACAGATCTAAAAATATCTATCTTACACTGTAAAACTAGAACCTGCTCTTTGTCTCTTCCTGAGTACAGCCAACTGTTTCCATAAGTATTAAAACACAAAGACAGAAAGAAAATAAAAACAACAACAACATAGTGACATATCATACCAGGATATATTTTATAAATATAAAGGTCCACTAATACATTATAATTACTCAATAGATATATATTTAACAAATTGTTAAAGTATAGTAGATATTTCACAAATTAATCAGTACATAGTTATTGCATGATATTCAACATTTAACAATAAATAAATAAATTAAATAAATAAATGCTATAACCCTGTAAGTAACAACTCTGTTTACTGTTAACCATTTTGACATTCAATTACAGGGGATTATGTACACATTTATCCGCTTTTCTGTCGCTATTATAAATGTTATTTTATTTTGAATGTAATCGGATTTTCCGATCAGAAGTATTATCTTTATCTATTGCTGACCTCTACATACATGCATTTAATTGCCAAAATGATCACAAAATGTATTTTTATTACGAAGATAAGCTCTTTATTTGAAAAGAGAAATAAAAATCCCCAAAATTATGTTAAGCCTACGTGTATTTACACGTATTTGACAAAGTGTCAAAATCACCAGAATTTTGTAATTACTTTCTACCCCGTATTGATTCTTTGTATTTGGGTAATTTACCTAACGAAACAGAAGGGGACTTGTAATTAACCAATTATCTTGTCACATCAATGGTCAAGATTTTATCTACCCGTCTAATTAGTCGTCTTACACTTTAATGAGAGGAAAAAGGATGGAGTTAGGGCAACAATTTGTCATGATCACGTGACGCAGAGATCGCCATTTTGATAAAACGTTGAAACAAGTGTACAGCTATTGGGCGCGTTTGATTGGTCGCTTTGAGCCTCAAATACACCTGTATTTATCGAACGCTGTACCATACATTCGACTTACCAAACACTGAACAAGTCGTCTGCAGTTCGAACATTTGTCGTCTGCTTTATTTACTTTGTATACTTGATGTTGATACTCCGAAAAAGTTTGTTTATTTCGGATATTCGGTTTTTGTGAGGTGTAAAACCGTCTTTAAAGCAGTTTAATAGCAAAAGGATATAAACCCAGGTTTAAGGAGGGCGTGTGACAAAACGGGACGAAACAGGGTTTAGTATAGTTTGCTTATCTGGTTTACCTACATTTGAAATTTGTACTGGACTGTGCGCATGCAGATCTTGCACAAATGTGAAAGGAAAAAAAGTGTATTTATTGATAACGCGTGGTATTGAGAGCAGGGACTGATAAATTGCATCTGACGGGTGGAGAGGAATTTAATTCCACTTTTGAGGGAGAGATTTGACTTCATATGTGTCAAGTTTGAGCGGACTGTCAAACGTGGATTAAGGAGATACTGGCGAAAGCTAATGTAGACTCATATGAATTATAACAGCTCAGAACTTCAGTAACTTGTCGAAGGGCTGGTTTTTCAACCTTTAGCCAGGCAGCCTATAGTTTAGTGTCTATCTGTTGGGAAGGGATGCTCAAAATAACGTCATGAAGGGGATGAATGGCTATAGTGTATTTCGGAAATAAGAAAGTGTGAAAAGAAGATGGAGACTTACCTAAGACGGACTTACACCCTTAAAAGAGAGAATCAATGCGCAGAATTCCCCTTTTGGGACTACAGGTAAATATTCATACTTATTATTTAAGGAGAAAATCTCAATTAGCTTAAAACTTTCGATTTCAACCTACTTTGTATTATATGTATGTGAATATGTACAAAAAAATTTTATGTTTATTACTTTAGAAATAAGATTATACATGTATTGCGTGGGATTAATCAAGATTTACAGGTAGATTAAGTAATTAAAATGAATTGGCTCAGAAAGTGTCGAAGTTACTAATTACATTTATGGCGTACGTCTGAGTAGATGAGATCATGTTCAAAACTATATCAGTTGTATAATAATAATCATCATCATCAGCAGCAGCAGCAGCTTAGCTATATAGCCTCAGTAATGTAAATTAAGAATTTAATAAGAGAAAGCAAAAAATAAAATATTAATAATATTGGTGATGATGATGATGCTGGTGTTGATGATGATAATAATGATGATGGTTATGATTATGATGATGATGATGATGATGATGATAAGGGATCATATGATGACGATGGTAATGCTGAAGCTGATATCAGTATTTCAGAAGCAGATAATGTAAAGAATAAAAATAAAACGCTTTAAAGGTTCGCAAAAAGTACAGAAATATAAATTAAATCACAATTAACTTCATAATTGAAAATATTGAACAAAACTCTATTAAAAAAATCTTAACACGAATCATTAACCGCTGATGGAGAACATTCGTATCAGCGAAGACCCACTTATCGTTTTACCACAAATTACAGTAAAGAACTATTCATTCAAGGCTGTTGGTATATGAACCAATTACTTGGTCCAATTAAATCAAATTATTTTTTATTTTCATGAGGTTCATTTTACAAAATGTTGATTTCAAGATCTCCGTGTTAATCATTTAAGACAGTCCTTTAATTACGCAATTTGTAAGGAAGCTTCTGTGGTTGTACTTCTGATGTTCTTCCTTCCATCTCTCGGGTCACTGATTAGAATTATAGGAAACCCTCAGATAAAGACCAACTCAACATTAAGACCACCTTAATAAGAAGACTGGGTTCTAGAAGTCCTTGACTAACTTGTACAAACTGTTTGAGCCATAAAAGAAGTGCTTGGAGTCCTTTAGCTAAGGAAAATGGACTTCATGATTCCAAATTGGGAGTTAGTGAGACCACCGGATGACCACGATTTTCAAGGCCTTTCTCTTGTCTTAAGAAGAACACCTTATCAATTAAACCAGGTGTCCGCGATTCCACTATTGGTCTTAATAGTGAACTTTTACTGATAACTGAATTCTCAGTTAAAATGTTGAGATCTACTTCTAATATTGTAGACTGTGACAAGGAATCAAGTTTGGAAGAAGCTTATAAACATGGTCTTCATGCAGTATCTGTTTACCCTATACTTCAAAACATACATTCGAATGCTTTCACAATAAAACGTTATAGAATCAAGATATAAAGCAGAATTAGGACACATACGCGACAATATATTATAACGGATTTTCGTAAAAGGCAGGTTTTAAGTGTTGATGGATTATAGCTTTTAAAGAGATGGTTTAGCAGCGGCGGTCTTTGATACGATCAAAGCTTCTCACGGTATCACCAAGAAAAGTGAAACATTTTCTCTTACCAGTACAGTTGGTCAGGACATCTCTTTCCGCATCGCCCTGTTGTTACAAATACCTTAAAGATTCGAGAGGCTGTTCAAACCAAACACGCTCATCAATTTACGACATATGGTAGATAAAGAGACATATATGGTCATTTTCTCTACTTGGGAGTAATTATACAAGACACCTGATGCTGATAAAGAAGATGAAACAGTTGCTGAGCATGATAAAGATTAAGATACGGTGTGCAAATGTCGATTTAAGCGGTCTCCTTCAAACATGTAATAGTTACCATCTAGCTTAAATTGGCCTTAAGCATTTGAATATTGATAATCTTTCTCGTATGCTGGTGCCTTTTTCGGTTTTGTCGAGTAGTAATTTTGATTTTATGGTTTGAACATTTGTCACGAAAGGTTAGCCTTTTCATGAAAAACGTTTTAGACATATCGCGGTACAATCAATTTGACTGTTTTAAGGGTAAATGCGCTTCGAAATACCGCGGACGTTTCCTTAATGTTGTTCTATTCTACAAAAAACATTAAACTCTTTAAGGGCACACATCATCAAAAGTCAGCGTATAAATAGCCTGCATGTATAGCATTTTAAATCTTTCTGTCTCCCTAATTCACTCCAGTTGCGTTACAAGTTTTTCTTTCCTTAAAGGAAGAGATAAAAAAAAACAACAACAAAAAAACATGTCACTGCATTGCATACGAGCTTTTGCGAAGTGCTTTGAGCGTTTAACCACCGCGGTCGAAAACATTCAGGACTAAAGTTTTTCCTGTTGCGCAGTCCCCGGTAACTGAATATTAATCTCTCTTTACATTTATCAATACATATCAATTATACGCTATCGATACCCTGTGATATAAACACTAGCGCTTCACTGTGAATGCAAATAACATACGCCGAAATCGACATAAGTTCAAACGTTCCGATACACATCCGCTTAATCCGTCTGCCGGGGAGTAAAATAATGTTTGACTTATATTTTAGTTTCCTTTTTGCAAGGATCAGTTTTAACGAGGGAAAGTAGTATTAATTTACAAAAAGAAGTGGACCGACCACCTCTGCGTTGATACAAGTAAAAAGACTAACCATTTGCATTGTCCGGCGAAATTAGTACACCCCTGTTCACCATTGACCCATTTTTATTCAACAATATGTTATAGATATATTCAGTTTTATATAGTTTATTTAATAGGGGTCATGCTATGTTCAATACGCTTGATGTTGCAGCTTATTTTTATTTCATGCCCGTTCCATTGATTTTCGATACATTGGGTTATGTTTCTGCAAGCTCCCCTGTAGCGTTGGATCATTTTTTTGGTCACGTGACGGAGAGGGTCAGGTGGTAGGCACGTGGCGACACGTGCTGAGCAAGTCCCTAACAAGACCCTTTTGATTTTAGGTGATAATAGAGCATTGTCCGAAAGAGAAAATCGGATATATTTCACGCTGTTGTTTTCTGAAAATTCAATCAACAGGGCGAACAGCAGTTATGCTGAAAAGATGTCCGAGGTCCTTATCAGCGACGTGCAATATGTCCAGATTGATAAACACTGTGTCCATTAAGATACCAGAATAAATTATAACATGGTCAACAACCCTTTATCCCGGTCTTCCTAGTTCATACTGTGCGTAAAAGTACTGAATGCATCTGACGAAGTAACTTGTCGAAGAATTGATTTTCCTGTAATATCCATATAGACTGAAAATGTTTCATACGCATCGTAATGGTTTTCCTACAGTTCCTGCTAGACATACTTTGGTTTATGAAATATTAAGCAAATATTTCTATGATTAATGACTCTACTTATTGTCATACAATCTAAGTTTATGTGTAAACTATGAGAGTCAAGTCAGGCTCAGTCGTTGTTTCCAGGTGGCCAGCTTCATTTTAAGTCATTTAAGTTTTACAAATGAAATATATGGCAAGAGGTTTTATCAAAATCGATTTTAAACCAAACTTGTGTCCTGTTAGTAACTTCGGAATGATAGTTATTGGAGCGTTAAACTGGATAGAAAATTTGCCTACACTGTAAACGAGTCAATGATATAATTCATTTTATTTAAAGACTGGTGTAGGTATGGAAGCTATATCTAATGAAAATGTTTCTTTCATGTTCGAGCGATTTTGTCAGACTAGCATACCTACCTTTAACTGCATCTAAATTGTATGAAGAAAGTGAAAGTATACAAGTTTAGTATCGGATTATTACCTCGTGTCTTCTGCCAGGTGGGATCCTAGCGGGAGATACTACCTAGGCTTTGTTCGAGAGTCCCTTAATCAGCGGAGGTGGCAAAACCTATCTGGGGTATCTACTCTCTATTGTTTAGTTATATCACAGGATTAGACATTTTGTTGATTTCTTCCTTTTGACAGAAGAAAATGCTGATAGCGAAAAGTCAGTGAGATTGGTAGTCATCTTGATAAAACAGTTTTGCAGTGGTTTATCTTTTTTGCAATCTCATGCGAGGAAAGAAGTGAATTCTGGTATCGTCGTTGTATCTATATGAACATCTGTCCAGTTTCAATTATCACTATTTGCATTTATGGATAATACAGATGTCAGTAATGATGGTAAACTGTTTTATCATGCGATTATTTTGGAGTGCATTTTGAATGTATTCCTTGCAGATGCATTTATGTATTCAAACAGAGATAAGATATGTTTTAATTTGATTCGACTTTTGTGTCGTGTTTTATTATATCTTTGACCTGTTCATCCTGTTGTTTGGTTGGATTTCCTTCTCAGATGACGCAGTCCTGTCGTTATCCACAAATCCATCCGTTTTACGCTTTAAGGCAGTTTTGCGTGCGGTCCTAGTATTTCAAAACCGCTTCGAACGAAAAAGTAACATAAAAAGTCAAATGTTCTTCATTTAAAACAACCACCGAATTTGATATCTGTAACGAAATACGACTGAATGTAAAACAATCACAACACGCTATTGATGTATTGTGAACAGTACAATAGGGCTTGCCTTGGGCCCTGTATAACCTGTTTTGACTAAGAAGCGGAGAAAACACATCTGAAATTCAATAATATAGACGAGTTTTGCCCCTAAAGCTGCACGCAAACTCCGACAACTTCGGCCGTTAGATTTCATCAGATATATAACCTTTATAATTGCTTTTATCCTTTCTATGACTAGCCATCGATGATTTTAATCAGGCAACTTTCATATAAAAGAGTCCAAATAGTTTCAAATATTGCACGTGTTTTTCTTTTTCATCAACAATAATGCTTCTTTTATCCACGTTCCTTTTCTCACTGTACATTCGATAACAGGTGTTCATGCCTTAACCGATTGACATTTTTAACGCCTTTTTCTTCTCATGCATACTTTGATCAATGTTGAGATGAAAGTTATGAAGGCTTATGGTCAGATTCAAAAGAATTTGTTTGTGCTCTAAAACAAGCTTTCATTGTGGTACAGGAAAAAACTTTGGGAAACTGTATTTAGGAAATAGAGATATATCAGAAAAGCAAACAGTGCGCTTGTCTAAAAGTGGAACTAAAGTATGAGTCGAATGGAACTGGAGAAGAAGACTGTTCCAAAAGAAATTTGTTCAAAGGCTAGGATGACGCAGCGGAGCACGATAATTAAGCGCTAAAACAAGTCAGTAAATTACTTTCCAAACTTGGACCTTGCCTTGTCTGCAGACAACGGAAACATGTATTTATTCTAGATTCCTATCAGGGCACGCTTTATGACCACCTATTTAAACCCTGTTCTTGCCCTAGAGAGGAAATCCGGTAATTTTGTAATTTGTTCATTGTCTTCGCATGTTTCGTTCGACAGTCATAATTAGGGTATCAATAATTGACTTCGTCTCCATTAAAATTCACTTTGTCTGATCTTATTTTCTAGACAAGCGAAATGTTTTCAAATATTCTGAACGGATTTTTTGTGTGTGCCTTGTATTTTCAGGCATAAAACAAGATGATCTCAATGAATTTCCGGTTATTGTCCCCGTAAAACAATCATACAATTTTAAACTGTCTCGGGTCCTTTCTCTTCGTCATCAAATATTCTCTTTCAATGTGTTCGAACCACTCAGAAGTTGTACAATTTTTAAATTAAGCATGTTCGCATTTAGTAATTAAAACAAAGCAAATGGCTTAACATCTGAGATTTCGAATGGACAATTTCAGGCGTGTCTGACCGGCTTTATAAGCCCTTTATTATAAATCATGCCAGCAATCACATGTTAACGATTACTTAGTGTGTGCCATTAAATTTCAATAATACCTGATTTGTATACTGCTTTGCGTTTTATTCGTTGACTGTAGCGACACAGTCAAGGAAAGGATATTCAAATTAAATCATATATCAGACGAGACATATTGATTCAACATCTCTATACAATTCATACATGGAAAGCTATGACCTATTCTAACCTCATATTGAATAAATTGACCTTTTGTTATCAAAACTATCAGTTGTAACCTCAATTATACACAGGTGTTCATGTCATTTCTAAAATAAATTGTTACACAATATATCAACTGCAAGCTCCACAAAATCACTGAAACACCATTGACAGAGATCATAAATGATTCAAAGCATTAACAAACACAGGGAAATCAATATTTGCTGTTACTTTTTTCACCCTTTTGTCAACCTTTCTCGAATTTGGTGTTTAACGTCTAATTTTAAACAGAAGTTAGTATCGCCCGGAGAGGGGGCGTGCAAATGTCCGTGAGAAAATCAACAAGTTGCGAGAAAGTCTTGTTATTTTGGTGGTACAATTGTACACAGGGACATATAAACACACACACGGGTCTTTAATTATATTATGCTTCACCATCCATACAAGGTTTAATGGCAATCACAACAAGGGGAACTGTTGGGTATCTGATGAAATGAGAACATGGAAAGGCAATATCTTGATAGCTGGACGAGACTGGTATGACATATTAATTGCAAACAGCTTGGTCTGACATAACACATACCTGTTTGTCAACTTCTGCAACTTGGATTTATCTTCTATATCTCTATGTCCTACGTTTTTTAATTATCTTGGAAGAATTTGAGATATCTTGATCAACATCAGAGCAAGTCTGGAAGTATAATTGAATCAAAGCTCAAGGAGAACACTGTGTATACATATCCCCTGTATTACTAGGTTATATTTACTCGTCGGCGTAAATTGATATCTTAAAATCAATCGTAGTATTTTTAAGGGAAACTGTCCAGTCTTGATTCCAAAGCAAATATTAGAAAGTAGATGACCAAATACTAGAATAAAATTGACAAAGCTTTAAATCAAACATACTTTCTAATTTGTGCCCTACATTCGAGTATTTTTTCTTTTCTGAAATAATTTGCAAAATCATTCTCGTAAACCGGCTCGTGATTACTACGCTTTTGGGCAAACAATTTTCGTTAAAATCGGTATTAGTCTTGGAACTAACTAAAAGCCAAGCGAACTAATTACAAAGCTACTGTATTAAGAGAAGATCACGAAGAATTCGAAACGCCTAACAAACAAGGCTTGAAAAGCGGAGCAAGTAGTAAAATTCCCCGCCCCATGTCCTCGTTAAGGTTTAGACGTATATGTCATTTAATGTTCCTAAAGAGGGCATGGCAATGTGGTTTTTTTTTGCAGTCTTGTTTGCAGATGCCCGAACGGTCTGTGTCAAGTGTTATTTCGACTAAATTATATATTTGAATAGCTGATTATGAGATGAAACGTTTCCGATGGTGATGATAAACAGCGGCATACCTTTACATGGTTGTGTATACAAATTGTTGCGCTCTTGACGTCAATAGCGAAAGTACCAGTGTCTTTATTGACGTGACTGGCAATTATAGATAAGGAAGGGTGAAATCGGAAGCTTTTGAGAATGGAAATTGTGTTTGAATTGGACGTCTAGGAATGGGAAGTTTGGAAATATGTTCACGAAATATACATTTATTCACTTTAAAGGTATCAAAAGATACTGGTATCAAAAATAGCAAATGGAAAATCAAGTCAAATTATAAGTACATGTATACAGAAATTCATGATCTGTTGGGTTTTTTTTATTGCGGGGAGATGTTTATAACTGAAGGCCCTTTTGAATGAATATGACAGATTCATTGAATAGTCAAGTATGTTTGATATTCAATGCATTAAAGACATTAGTCACCTCAAATTCATATTATACAAGTACATTTATACATATACACTTTGCTATATCAATACCATTATGAAACACACGCTGTGTTACTAATATCAAATTTTGGCAGGTCATTTGGCGTTGTGACTCGTTATTATCAAGAACCAGGAGTACTTTTCTGTGTTAGTCATTTCTTCTTTATTCTGGCTATATTGATCATTCTTTTCAAAAGCTGTTAAAAGTTCGGGTGACTAACATTCAGTTAGTTATTAAGTATTTCTTTCAACAAGACACCGTAATTTGTCATTTTATTCATAGGAACATACAATTCGACATTATAATACATAGGTCATTATTTATTCAAATGTATGTTATAAAATCGGCTTATTTTTGACACCACTGACTCTTCTAAAATAGATTATGCGTATGTTCCTGGTATACTACTAACAATGTAGTATTTTCATTGACCCCTGATCCATTGCTTTCGTGTTAACGTATCAATACATATCTCCCGCCCTGAGAATGGGGTTAATTTCTGCATCGTTGGTTTAATTAATTGTATTCATCAGATAAATTAGAGATATTAATCAGTCGCACTATGAAGTGGCAGTCATCAAAGTAGAACGGTACGATAACAAATCCGTGGTCAATTAATGAGTTCATTACTCAGTGACTCATAAAGTATAATGAAATTACTTGATAGATATTTTTGGAGGGAACCGTCTTAAATTTAAAAAAAAATGGTGAATTTGAATTATTGTAGTACGCGTTATGTATTTGACTGTGTATTTCATGGGTGGAACAGACAGTTGTTACGGTCTTTATATTTAACCATTTGGCCGCGGGTTCGATCAGTGGACGTGACGCCCTTTCTGACACGTATTCTCGGATGCCCTAATTTCATTGCAGATGTTTTCAGGTTTTAAATCCATTGAATGTAATAGTATACAACATATCTAATGATATGATTAAAACTAAACACTACCCATAAATCCGCAGAACTCTTCCTCACGTTTAAAGAAAATTTCAGGAATTTCAGAAATCTTGGTCAAGTTGCTTAGCTGAATAAGCTGCGCCTCTAATTGCCACAATTTTAGATGTATTTATTCAATCCGATGAAAGCATCGGCATAACTTTCACCGCATTCTGGGTACTATGGTCGAATTGAAGTGTGTTAAAAGAAAGTGAATGACGAACGTAAGGACATGATCGGGCTTTAATTGCGTCTCATCCTTATTGGACAATAACGGAGCGGTCGTGACCATTTAAAGGTTTACATTCAACTATCAAGTGTGATAGAATTTCATCTTCCAATGCCCTGCAGTGGGTTAAATACTTCAATACAAGATCAAGTTTTAATTACCTACTTGGTCCAGTTTACACCAATTTCTTGGCCGCGCACTTAAGAAGTATTCAATGTCATGAAAAAGAAAATACATGTATTTTTGTCGGTATTAAATTGCTTGGATTTTTTCACTTTTATTCCCCACAATCCAAACTATTATAAAAAATGTTAATTGGACATACCTAAGAGTGTCCCATCCTATGTGAAATTGGTCATATAGCCTTTGTTCCCAGGCCTGCTAATCGAATCATATTCTTTTTAAACAGTTATACACATATTAGATAAAGAAGGATGGGGATACAACTTAAAACTTCTTTTATTGACTTCCAAGAATTGTATGTCGTTTTGAAAATATTTGACACATTGCTGTTAAAACAAGATATTTCATTGCATGTCAGGATAACAGTCGTCAAATATGATTCATTAAGATAAATTAACATCGTTCTCCTTTCCTATACACAAGTATATTCCGTGGTTTTAATATTAGGAATCTTATAGTATTATGATATAGTGAAGCATAACATTTTAGACAAACACTGTTTAATTTGTTATTTTTCAAATTCGGTAATTAAGAAAGGATAAATATCCCTCTATTAGCAGTTTTTACTTGACATATACGATTAAGAATACAGGAATGTTTTAAACGTATATATTAGCTACTTCAAATCCGCCCAGTTGACACTTATGATAAAGGTTTCGTCTCTCTCATTTTATATCAATACAGACGTCAACGTTAATGTTAGTATGAATACAATCTAATTAATAGATCTTGATTAGCAATGGCGCGAAGGAAGATTTATCTACAAGACGATGATGACATTGTAGCGTTTATGATTTTTACAATGCCCCAATATATATAGAATGTCAGGCGACATCCAATATCGCCTGTCAAAAAGGGTGGGGAATAGATTAATATCACATTACCACAGTGAAATTTGAGAGAAAATCATACAGAAGTTTGATAGGCAAAAAACCAAAAAAACTGTACAGAGCAGATAATCTTCAAATAGTATGTTACTTGAGAAGTGTATTGGCAAGAGAATGAAAGGGAACAAAACTCAAATATAAAAACCAAAAGAACTAACAAACACGTGATCTTTATCAGATTTGTTTTCCAACACACGTTTTCAAAAGCAGATGTTCATAGCTAACCTTTCCTTACAGAAGAAAGAGATCATAGATATAGATAGTGAAAAAAGAGTTTGTTAATTTGTTATCTGTAACTGAGTCAGTCGTGTTAGTAAACATATACTTGTAAGAATTGATAAGTTTTACCAATTTCACGTGCCTAAAGAAGAGAAGAACAATGTAAGCAGCAGATGTGAAGATTCTAATCGTCAAATTCACAGTCGTGGACACCTATTGTTACAAATCTTTGTTTCAGTTCTAAATATCGTATCGGATATGCTTAAAATAGTTCCCGCCTTTTTCTACGAGCTTCGAGTCTTCAACAATATATGGCAGATTTATTTGATGTATGTTTAACCCGTCATTGTAGTAAGGCAGTTTAAATAATGGGGTTTAATGAAATAAAAACGGCATTTTATTAAGAGTTAAGAGTATGTTATTTATTTTTACAAGTTCTGTCTCCAAAAAAGTCTCTTTTGTTGTTCCATATACATGTACATGCAGTTATGAAATTCAGGGAGACACTCAGGATAAGTATGCTTGATAAAGCATTTAATAGCAAAGAGACCTATATTTTATTTTTTGACATATTTTGTCTAGCCTGTTCCTGATTATCATATCAAAATAAATGAACGCTCTGTAGGAGGTATATATTATGTAAGGATTTACATCCGTTGTTGAAACCTCCTAATTATATGAGAATCTTCGAGTGTCTGATTTCATTATATTTAGCACAGTCCTAATTGTGTAACGTTTCATTTAATACGTCACACGAAACGCAAGGACATTATTCTCCAATTGCTTTTTGTTAATTGACAAAAACGGAAACCATTTATCACTTGATGCCAAAAAGATTTTTTTAGTTTTTAAAATGACATGCGATGGCGATTGTCATCGAGTGAACGTCCTGTGACTTCATTGCATTCATATAGTTCATATCTGATAAAGCAAGAGTTCTATGTTCTTTCTTAATTCTTTTATTTTCATTTGAACATTTAGGACAGACCCGTTTAATGACAGAATAAGTCTTGATGTTGAGAAAAACTCCATAATTTATCAAGATCAAACTCTCCAGTTGGAGAGACTAATATATGACATTTCTCAGGGATATAATTAAAAACTGAAAGTTTAAATATGTCAAAGCTCAAACGCACCTGGTGGATTGTTCAAACTTAAGGGACCGTCCATTATTTACTGCCTTGACCGATGGTTGCCGGCTGACGTTTTCATTCTTAGCCATTACATTAAGAACAAATTGTTGCTCCCTTGGCAAGCTAATGGTTCGTGCACTTTATGTTTAAAAGACGAATATATGGTCAACAAGGCGTGCTCCGATTAATGTTTAAATTCCGGCAGGGATAGATGGGTTATCGGAAAACAGAAGATCACGTCACGCGAGCGCTTTCATTTTTTGCGAACATCTGGTAATTCTGATGGTATTTAAAGGGTTCATTTCGTGATTGAATTATTTAATTACAGTCATTACTTCATTCACAGGGTGGTCCTTTCAAAAGGAAGAATCTTCTCTGGTTTACAGAAAGAAGCGCGTGCATGTGTTGAAACATTGTTTTGAAATACCGGAAATAGCGTAAAAATGGTTGCGCGCGCAATGTGTGACGATTTGATGATCAGGACAGTGATTTAACATGATAATTATAGATACAGGAGCTATCCTCCGACACGAACGTTCACATAGCCACGGTACCTGTCGCACGTACCATTAGCCACAGCTTGCCAGGTGGGACTAAGCACTGTTCCACGACACTAGGAAAGGACAGCGGTTCACTTGTGTTAAAAAATATTTGTGACATTTCGTTTTTTTTGTTTGTCATTTTTTCATCAATATTTTCATTGACAACTATTTGTCCCACTGCAAGAATGTAATTTTATCTTAACCTGAATGTATTCCTTGAAGTTATCCTTTAAAGTTTAGTTTAACTCTAAACAGGGTAGTAATTGTACGAAAGACTTAAGCTACAAAATTTATGAACATGTCTCCCAATTGTTAGAATGGATTTATGCGTTTCATTTGACACTGAGCGAAAACGCAAATCGTTTTGCAGGTGTTATGCAAGTTTACCAAAGATTTGTTTAGTCTAGAGAAATTATATTTATTATTGCCTATTAACAAAAATATACGAATAATGAATGTATTCATACAAGTTAAGTAGGGCACGAACGTGCGGGGACTTCAAACAACGTAAATCAAATTCACTTTTCTCTAACGAGTGCTCCTAGAGAAAGGCTTAGCCAATACAAGATGGTTCAGGGATCGTGCTTTATGATTAAAATAAACATGGTGCACGTATTTAAATTAGCTTTTTATGTTGGAAGACACACAAATAGGTACAAGGATAAGTACTTCAATCTTTATTGGCCACAAGATGGTAAAATGTCAATATTGACACACGAGTTTTAAATTTCATTAAACCCTAAGAAATAGGAATAAAATAAGTTCGCTATACGCAATCTGTATTGAAACGGTATGCCAGACCAAAGTTTTTATAGTGTATGTTTATGTTTAATTTAGCTTTAATCTGTTTTTGTAATAGAGTACGAATTAAATCCCGCCAGTTCATTCAAGAAGGAAAACAATTTGACAACAAGCTATTGGCGGTCGCTAACGTAAAGCAATACAGCATCTTACACTAAACTTGGCAGTTTTACAACATGTTCCGGGTATTCAATGGCGGATAAATCACTAGACAGACCAAATAAAGGAAGCCATAATTTGATTTCCTCTTCATTACTTTGTATTACACAAAGTATAAGAATAGTGATAATTTGTATTAACGTATCATACGAACTCTCAGACTATTGCAACCTGCGAACAAAATTCAGTGTTCAGAACACCTTATACATCTGCAAAATCCAAAACTTAGTTGACATAAGTGTAAGTGTAAGCCTATCCAAAGCCTATTTATATTCCACAAAATAAGTATGTGTAGGTGGTGGTATAAAGGATATGTCTGTTGGCTTTTGCCGATCATTATCGGTTTGTCAGATTTATATGATTTTAGTACACACTTGTTCATCCTTTTAACATGAAAGCCAAAATTGTCTGTGAGCTAAATCCGTATATTTTCGACATACGTTAATAATGGCTCTTTTCGCTAAAAATATCTTGTCTGTCCACAAAGGCTTCTATTTTTACCAAAGAGCTAAATGGGGAATTAATCATCTTCAGTGATATTTCTACTACAATAATGTTTCAAGTTAATAATGTAATGAGTTGGGGGCGCCATGTGTGTGTAAAATAATCTGTGCATTATTGATTATCAGCTTCTTTCTGTGTAAATCTAATTAGCACCATTTCTACACTTGACCTTTTGTTTAGATGATAATTCGATAGTTTTTTTCAATTATGTCAATTCTGTCGCTATATAATATAGTGTTCACTGTTTTTTTTATTTTTAAACAGAGAGGAACTCAATTTGGCTGACAATCTTTGATTGATAATTTTTGACAATTTGTCCTTCGCTTTATGGTCCTTTCAAAATGATGCACAACTTTGATTTTGTATGAGCCATTGAACACAGGTTTCATACACAAAATTCAAACAGTTTAATACGCTTGTAGCAAATTGTATCCATTCATCACGTTCAATAGCACCTCACTTCACTTTATATAAGTCATAAAATAGATAAATGGCTTTAACGTAAGATTCATTTTCATGATTATTTGACAAATACATTAACTTTTATGTACAGGAATAATAAAAGTGTAACTCGTCCCTGGCGAGAATAACAACTTTGTCATTTGAGTTGACTTGTTGCTCTTCAAATATAATGTTCAGATATAAGTATACAAATATACTCAATGTTTAATATCTTAGTTACTATAACCTCTTTTCAAATATGACCTACCATGTACGGACAAAGATGCTTTGTAGCGTGTTTGTTTATTTTATAGATAGAGACGGGATATTTAAAGAATGTTAATGTTTTGGTAACCAGATAAACAATTGAATTAAGTAAGTTGTTAATTGAACATGAATAAGAATAAGATCCTATCACAGCAAGATTTTTATAATTAAAATGCCACATTGCTTTTGAATCGGTGTGAAATCTGACAAATTCTATAAATAGAAAGCAGGACATACGTGTATCATACAAGAAGCATATAGGACGAGCTGTAAATGAAATATAGCAAACTATTAAAATAGTGTTGATGTTTTATCAGCGGATGCTCTTGATAACCTTTAATACATATGATAAATAAAGTACAATGTATAGGTTATTTTAATTCTTCTACCTGGTTCAAAGCGTACTTAATCATGGTTCAAGTCGGTAATTGTACCGATAGATTTATCAGAATGATTTCCACTGAACAGGGGCTTCCAGTGCAATATTGCGCTAAAAATCGTATCACAAAATGTTATCAAAGACGCCTGAGTTGTGCCCACATATTGGCTTATTTGTTTATTAAAGCTTTGATCATTTGTACTTTACATCTGACAGGCCGTGGTCCTTCAGTCCTCTTCAGGACCTCTTTACTGGTCTTTAGAGCTGAAAACAACTAAAGTCTTTATAAATCTTATTTTCCCGTCATAATGAAAATTGACTATATGACGATGACCGCATAAAGCGGCTTATCTTATTGTATTTCTATGATATTCGTCGATAATTTATGAAAGACTCCTAAATATGTCATCATCAAGCACCAGGATGAAGCTATCGGTGAATCAAAGGTTCTGATGAAAGTTTTACCTCTGTGAATGTTTTCTTCTCTTACATCAAACGGCAGTAAAGAGCAAAATAATGTTAACGAAACGGGTGATGCATTTAGTTACTGATATCTGAAAATGAAAAGGAAATGATGTTGTATTTACGACATTTAGAATTGTCGAGAAATGAACTATTCCGATGAAGGATGAGTTATATCTAAAACAGCCAATGTTGAATATTAATTTCATACTCGATGTCTTCTTACTGAATCTGACTCGATTTAATTCCTAGATTCCTTTATATATCGTGTTTACACTCTTATGACGTGTTCAAGTCTATGATTGAAGGTCCCAATGTTATACATAAGACGTTGGAAAGAAATTAATGCAGCACAGTAGGTTGAACATTTTGAATGTATGCAATGGGTTTTATTAACGAGATTTAAGCTGCCAATATCGGTGTATATCGGCAATCACTATCCTATCTCAGTTGTGTACAAGATATCGGTTCAGGGACCCTAAAACCTTGTTACGATAGATTTGCTGGAGAGATTTTGTCCTACCCTACCCTGAATCTAATGAAGTGGATGTATCAGATTCCCGGGTGGCGGGTATGGCAAAGGGTATGAATGAATGACATAAAGACAAGATGTCTGCGCGCGCTCGCGTGATGGTCTGCAGACGAACTTTGGGTGTCGTCTGCTGTTTTGTAACAATCTTGATTGGTGTCGTCTGTAGGGGTTTGATACAGTTTCTTTTATTTTGAGTGTCTTTAATTCCTTAACTGAGATGTTTATCTTTCTTTTGGCGTACCGCAAGGCTGCCTAAAGATAGGATCGTACAACTAGCTTTACGCGGCAAGTGAACGATACTATTTGAAATGCAGCCATCTTCCTACTAATGACGTTTATTTTGAACTTACCTTGGAATGTCGAATTTAAAAGGAAGATATGTTAGGTGTATAGAACTATTGCCCTCGTTGCTTCTTTGGTATCAATAACGGAAATAAATTTTCTTAGAGTATTTAGTGCAGGTCAGATGGTACACTTGTCTACGATGGACTAAACAATAGAGCGTTGATAAAACTTCTTTTGTTTTATAAGGATTGTGCAAAAATACTAATGTTTATATATCAATCATAGGACTTTATGAACCTTACATTTCGGAAAATATAAAAACATGATACATCGTTTAGTACTTCGGGGCACAGCCAATGTTTGTGTCGGTAAATGCCGTCATTTGTCGTTAAGGACAAAATGACTTTACGCACTGTCTCCTGCCTAGTTTTTGCCCACCACAACAAACAAAAATACATAAGTTCAAAAGGTAAAAGATAGTACAAAACAAGGCATGGTTAACACTGCGTACAAGTTGTACTGACAGCGTTAACGTAAACACAAGTCAGGCGAGCTCGTTGAATGTGACGTCAGCAAAAGCGCGCGCCGCCACATTAACTTACTAGACCGCCAACACACTCATAACTGTCAATCAACATTATTTAACAACAGTTCTTTCTGCTGTTTCATTTAACAACATGTTTAACACATATGACATAGTAAAATTACTGCAGTTAAGCAAAACAATGACCCAGCAGTTTTCCTGTCATCATGACATAACGAAATGTTTACCCACTACTTCCTAAATCAACAATGCTGTACGTATAAAGCTAGAAGTCAATACAGTTATGGAAAAGTATTGATTTTACGCTTAACACAATACACGTGTTTTCACAAACAAAGGTGATTATTTATTTTGTCAGTAAATTTATTATTTACTTAATTACTTTTATACTTTCAGGTCTAGACGAGGAGCCTTTTCCAGTTCGAATTCAAGTTTTTCGTCATCAAATTCTTCGTGCGATGGTGAGAACATGTTCAGTTTAACTGAATAGTTTTGAATAAAGTTTTGTAAAGTAATAACATGAAAGATAAGTGCTCGGACGTTTTCATAAGCATATTCCAATTACTGTGATTACTACAGTTGATCGGACTGTGGTTTAAAAATGCACAGTGTAAGTATGAAAATAGTGTTAACTTAAAAGAGTACTTTATATTATTAGAAATATTTTAGTATTTTTTACGATTAACACTTTATGGTCAAGCGTTGGTCCAACTAATGATCTAAGACCTTGTATTACAGTGGAACTCTCGATTTGGAATTGACGTCTTTAAAAAAATAATAAAAATAAGTAAGGAATAATTAACCCTCTCAGTTGATGCCAAACACTTTACTCTCTTAGCACGCCCTTTGTAAGAAATGCATATACATCTTCATGCAATATTTTCAATTGTTTATTTTTATCTTCTTCACAGGAAGCAGTATTGTTTCAAGCGCCTCGTCAAGATCTGAGTCCGGAAGTGAGAGTATCAGCATTTCGGATCACTCGGATACGGATTCCTTGTTGCCATGTGAACAACAGAAAATGGTGTTGCAATTTCTCACAGACTCTAATGACATCTGCTCGATGGAGGAACTGCTTCAACCAATCACAAACTTAATAGACCCCGAACTACATATCCTAAAAATAACCGACAAATCAGAGTGCTTGGACAATTCTATGTCCTCTTTCCAAGACTTAAGTGCACGAATTCCAAGTATCGCAATATTGATTTTCCTTCAAGAAGAGGGAACGTTAGGATTCGAAAGGACTCAAACTGTTCGACGGTACTTCGAGAAAACGCCGTGGAAGTTTCACCATTCAGAACAACTACACCGGGGTACTATCAACCCATACCCATACAATAGCCAAGACTTTTATTACACATCGGAGGATCTTCCATTGTGGGCCATCAGACAAGTGCATGCCGGGAAAGAATTCTTCCGGACGATGCTTTTCGTCAGTGAAAGCAAGTGGCCGGCCATGATGCAATTCTATAAACTCGTCTTAGATTGTGAACCGGAAGTGAAAAGAGAAGATTTTTGTTTGTTCACAGTGGCGACATTTCCTAATTTCAATATTCAGCTTGCGCTGAAGAAATTGCAAAACGACACGAAGCCGCGTGTGTTAGAGAGTGTAAAACTACAATTTAGGGTCAATGATCTTAGTAATATTGTTTCCCTTCTTCCGAACGTCTGTCGACCGTTGTCGGACACGCGATGGGAAACCACAGACAATGATGGTAACGTCGTTGTCTTGGAAACCCAGCGATGTGCTAGTCAGAGTAACAGTTCATTCAGTGACCGATGTTCATTATCCGACAGAAGTTCTGTGTCCGGAAGACATTCTATCAGAGAAGAACGCGCGTCTGTACAGAAGCGGAGACGGGATATTGCAGTGAGCATGCGCATTCGGGAACCTTTGAGAAATACTCAGGAAAATCAAAGAAATACTTCTTCAACTCAAAGGACTCATTCCCTGATAGAAAATGATAAACTTCTACAAAAGATCAAACTTGATAATTTGACCTACCGATTAAACGCTGTAAATTCTATTAAACAGAAGCACCCTGGTATCAGACGAAGTCAAAGCGCGTATCGTCACGTGACTCAGGCAGACGACATCAGTAGAAATGAAGAAGACCGGCCTACGGGTCTTAAAAGTTTTTACGTGTAGCTCTGCACTATGTCAACAAAAATTAATCACCCTCTTGTTTCCTTGGGGATACATAAAATACACGCACGCATAAAACTTGATCATGTAATGTAAGATTGTTTTTATTTCGACATGTACATCTGCTAGCCAAATTTTTAACAAGCTTCAGTACAAACCATCATGACACAGTCATTAATGGAAGTTAATTAATTATTTCAAGATATGATTTCATCTGTGTAATGACTAATACACACGTGTCAAATTGTGCATTTGCTAATTACGCCAGAACGCCTGTATCTGGTAGGAAACGCATGCAAATGGTTAATATTGATCAATATATGGTAAGAGCAGCAGACATCGTTTATTTATAATTAATCATCTCTCAGCCTTCTTTCTAATTAACTTATTATTTAGAGACTGATGGATGACCTTTATTCAGTAATTACTGTTTTATAACGTTTTACATAATGACTTTGTCAAATAAAATGGTCAGTATATCACATGTACATATATTACCAGATATATATCAGTATTCGATATTATAAATTTGAGATACGATATTTGACTTATCATGGTGTAATAATAATAGAAGACCATTGTCCTTCACCTGCCAAAAATAAGGATATCATTTCTTCATCCATATGTCATCATAAATCACAACTGTATTTAAACTCTCAGCGATATTTCAGTATGTAAATTTTGATATATTTTGAAAATAAAAAGAAAGGCATGCTAACAGAAATGTCTCATTAAACCATCATAGCAAGATTCAAGATTTTACCACCTTTTGTTTACTACATTAGATCAGCCCCACATTATTTTTTGTGATCATTGATCTAAATGCATTTGATGTACCATTATATACGTTTATCAGCATAAATGAAATACCGTCAAATACAGTCCTAGAAACTGACACCAAAGTTTACTCCGCGTTTCTTTTTGCATACAGTACATCACAATCATTACTTGAAGATAAAGCATGCCCCGGTAGAGGTTTTACAAATTTAATTAAACATAAAACATATCAGTGCTATTCATATTTTGAAATATTTCGTAAAAAAAAATCTATACGTTCTGAAGAAATCTATTCTATGATTGGTTATATAAAGCATTGCATTAGCAAGTGAAACTAATATAAATGTCTTGAAAACATTCCTAAACAAGCGTTTAGTGATTTTTAGAGATTTTCTTCTAAAAAAAACAAACTTTTCCAGGAGATGAAAATTGTGTCACATACGGGTTGTACATAGAACGTAAGCATATCTGTGATTTTTGTATATCATTGTTCTGATCACATGTTCTCATGTTGTCAATAAACATTAAATGTGCAATATAGTGTATAATATATAAAACAATTATCAAGAATTTTGTCTTTTTTATTCTTTTTACCTTTTTGGATGCTTAGCGATGTTCGGGTTTTCTTAACATATCCCGGAAACGTTACATTTAAATACAGGTGTTAATACATGGACCATTTGAGGTCGTATAATGACGAAAGCTTTCGTTTAAGAGCAGGCTCGAATTCCACGAACAATTCTTAGCGCTAAGTAAAACTAGATAACACGCATTCCACGCTATTTTATTAAATATTCAAGTACATGACTAAGCTGAAATAAATTATTACCTTAAATACTAATAATAATTGGTAAAAAGGACATATTTGGGTATCTTTATGAGAGAAACACGACTAATAAAATTCGCCCTTAAGTATTTACGTTTTACTTAGAGCTAAGTTCGAGACCACTTATGAGTCGTTAATTAACAGTAAACTTGTTAATTAATTGTTAATGACTACCTTTAGCCTTCATTTGTGGAGGCAGGGAATCTGGGAGAGAGAAATTAGATTATAAGATTATATAAATAAGATTATTCCTCAAAGGCCAAATGGTCGTTGAACTGAATTAACCATATATCCTGTATAAGAGAGATAAAAAGAAAGATAGAATGATAGAGGATGAAAGAGAGAGAGAGAGAGAGAGAGAGTAAAGGGTAAGATAATGAAAAGAAAGTTGAATAGAATAATAAAGAGAGATAAGAAATATAGAAATGAGTTAAAGCTGGTAGTAAGAGAGGAAAGAAGATGGAGTAAAAGGGGGGGGGGGGGGGGGTGGCGATGAAGTAAAATACAGAGGGTACAAGAGAATGGAAGAATGAGAGGGGGTAAAAGAGAGAAATATAATAGAGAAAGAATTCAACTTGTAGGAGAGGATGTATAGAGTATGGGAGAAAGAGCTATATCAACAGTTACAGTGATAACCAAGTTAGTAGTATCCCAAAATGTTTGATGCTTTATGTTTGCTTAGGCCTAGCGTCCCATCAACAGTATTTTAGCCTTATTTACGTATTTATGTCTTATGCTTCGAAAAATAATTTCTCAAAGCGAACTAAGAATATTCTGCAAATTCCCATTTATTACACATACATAAGTCTATCTACTAATGAACTAGAACTTGAAAAAAACAAAACAAAAAAAAAAACACACACAACTCTAGCTGTATCTTAGCTTCCAAAGATGCTACTATCAAAATCCACGGCTATGTACAGTTAACACATGCGCAGACAGGCGGTATAGATCATTTGCAACATGCCACTGAATAATTCATGATCTCGGAATTAAATTACCGCCAACCTCCTAATGGTAGATTTAACCTGGATTAATTCTCATCCAAACTCAGATGGATGCATCGGCACATAGAGGCCATTTGTTTGCCGTTGGTGTCATCATGGACCATACACAAGGTCCCATCTACACCACGTATTGCTACTATATTAGTCACCATATTATTCAATAAAGACGCGAGGATCATGACAAATTATCAAATAAAGAGAGGATCCTATGGCAATACGGGGTTGTTTGGAGATCGACTCGTCAATTGAAGATAGTGTGAAAATTTATGTAAAATGTAGACTTCGTGGGAAATATAAGGTATTCGGTGAATTGAAATACAGTGTTTTATATGAATGTTGTCAAATAAGTTTGACGGATTTGAAATAAATTCCCATTCAATGAATATTTCTGTGCCATGCAAACTCGGTTGAACTGAGCTACACTTCTATTCGAGCAAATAGAGAAGAGTCAAAAATGAGGTCAATGGTTAAACAGTTGATAACTGCTGTTGTCGAAGTGGGAGGTTGTAAATGCGACCCCCGGTCCCGTCGTACCAAGGTCGTTTAAAATGGTACTGGTATAGCTTCATTGCTTGGCACTCAGCGTTTCGGTGGGGTGGGTGGGTGAATGGCTCTTTTTACAGGCTGGCACGACTGGATCTTGTATCATGTCTCTTGTTGTACGGTTTGATACCGAACTGAGGCGCTTCAATACATGGACGATTAAGTGAAAACTTAAGACGCAAACGACTTAAATAGTGTTACTGGGAAGATAAAAATACAAGCAAACCGTTATCGTTGTATGTGTATATTTCCCAGTGTCAGGCACGAAGATTTTTATATCTGAAAAGGTTAAAAAGACAAAACATCCGAAATCAAATTCAAGCATATTTCTTGAAATCAAAAGTGAGTTAAAGGGAAATCACAGAATTAGTGATGAATACTTTCACTAGCTCACTTACGTTTAAGATTATCGGCATATAGGTACATGTACATGTATTTACAAAATTTATAGTTTCAAAAGTTATTATTCTCAAACAATTGTGCGTTTTCAACAGTCAGACCTTTCCCTAGGAATCGCTTAGTGGAAGATAAGAGATCTGCTCAGCGAGGGTACCCTCTAAATGGTTGAGGCAAAGACAATTTCATGACCTTCCAAGGCGCAAAGTACTGGTCCAATGCTTAAACCAGCGAACTTTATAAGGTATAACAACACGTTTCCCAATCGAAGTAAATAATAAAATGACATTTTGGGAATTTTAAGACTATGACAGTATACATGTACAACAAGTCGACATGCCCCAGTTGTCAGAGTCGCTGACTCTATCATGTATCTTTTTGCCGCTGTTGGTTCAAGTCTCAGTCTAATCACCCTCCATCTGGTCTGCAGGATGTAGATGGTTCAGTGCATTCGGGGTCTTACATTGCCTGTGTAATCAGATGGACGCCGCTATATTACTTATATATTGTTGCAGCGACGGTAAATTCCGTTCCCGGTGGACAAGTGATTAGACCATCCACCTCAGGAAAGGGAGGTCGTGGGTTCGATCCCTGACCGTGATATACCAAAGTCATAAAAATGGTCATGGAATAGCTACCATGCTTGGCGCTCAGCATATAAGGGTGGTTACAGGACTGTTTGGTCCGATATCAGGATAATTCGACTGGCGTGGTATCATGCCACATGTCTACGGCGTGATACTGCAGTATGTTAGCACTATATCTGTCTCATGTAGACATAGTCTTCAAAAGACTGGAATACTATTGGTGGGACGTTAAACTCCGAAACAACAGCATCGTATTTGACTGTGTGGGAAATGATAATTGTTATTTCCTTATTTTTCATGTCAGCAATAATTAAGAAGGTTATTAATGTCGCTTGACCTTGACATGCATTGTAATATATCGCTGATATTAGCTTACCAAAAGTAACTCTAACCATCGAATACGAGCAGTGAAGAACACATTAATTTCCTTAAATAGTGTGCTTGCATTTAAGGCCCAAATAACGCACAGGAAATCCTTATACACACATACAAATGGACATGTAGATAATCCCCCATTAGCGGGGCCCATTCGACCCCTAAGCACGACCCTTTTCTCCTCCGATAAAATCGATGTGTATAAAATGTCATTTAAGCTCTTAACTTCGGAATGTTATCAGTCTCTTGGTGTCACCACAAAAGAAAATTGAATAATCGAATAGCAAGCAACCGTGCACATCTCTGAATCGTGTAACAAGATAGAGTTTCAAATTTCCGTCTTTAACCCACATTAGTGTTCAAATTTTCACTAATACCGCGAGACCTTGAGAGACCCTTCGAGACATCGCGAGACCCCGTCACTAGGTCTCGGCCGGCAAATAAAATGAAACTTGTCAATAATGAACAATAAACTTTCGATCAGACTTAGTGTCAAAAAGATATTAAGGGCAGGAGAGTTACAATATAAAAACCTGTCAAATAGAATTTGGCTTATCACACTTCTCGCTTATCCCCAACTTATTGCCTGTACTTTTATTTGTTTATCGCACAACTATGGTGCCTTAATCGCGTCATGTCTTTAAACTTAGTTATCACTTAAGATAAAGATGACACTTCTTAAGCACATAACAAATGGTGATATCTCAATCGTTCAATATTCGGTAAAATACGTTTTGTTCAGATGAGAGTCTGAAAGTATAGAGGTGTTTTGTGCGATGTTTATCATCGCCACTTTGATAGCATGACGAAATAAACGAAAGCAGTATATTGTCGGGGATATTTATTTTATTCCATCACAAAAACAAGTAGGAATCGTTTCATATTATTGCAATATGTACTTGCTTCTCTGACACTCATTTTATTAATTTAATCGCGATTCTAGAAGTTCGCTGCTGGGCTGCTAACTTTACGCTGTCAGACTTACACGCTGTCAGGCTGCTGGGCTGATAACTTCAGGCTGCCAGTATGCTGGATTACCAACTTGAACGTAAGTAGGGCTTCAAAAATTTTGGCGGTAGCACTTAGACTTTATGTGTGGGACCGTCAACAACATACCGTCGGAAGTGCAGCCTCTTACATCACATTCTGAAAAAAAAATAGTTTGTAGAATTTACCCAAATGTGCCAAGTGGGGTGGCAGATGCACATAAGTTTATTTTGGTTCGGTATAAAAGGTTAAATATTATGTGATGAAACTGTATATCATTTATGTGGGATAATTTGATTCTAGAATCATATTCACGACTGACGAACTATTTTTAAACTTCCGCACAAAATAGTTCTTACTTCTATGCCAATTCAAACTGAATAGATATGTCAAATTTAAGTTCATTTTTACTGTTAAAGAAAAAAGAAATGATATGAAAATCTTATTGACAAGAACGATAAACGAATCCACTCTAATAAACGCTAAATCTTTCAGTACGGTTATAATACAAAACGTATAGTCTTATAATACATACATGTCTCATTTTGTAATATTTTTATGCAACCATTTACATACCCCGTGGAAGAAAGATAAATGCCCGATATGGGAATCGTATAACGATGAGTACTAGAATTTATTTAAATATATTCAGTATTGCTATTAGAAAACAAACTGTTTTTGTTTCCTAATTTTCATTCCAGGCAAAGTTAATCATCCAGAGCATCCAGTTTCCTAATTGACTTTTATGTTTGTCTGGTCGCCCAAATACCCAACGACCTCTTGGTTACGCGGCTATTGGTATCGGTTGCTATAGTTATAATATCTTACTATCATGTGAATCTTCTCTCCAAAGTCCTAAGAGAGGAGAGTGCGTTTAGTTGTTTCATTCTTAAAATGGTCGCTTATATCAGAAATTTAATTAAGGTGAACAAGCTTACTAAAAACATGTTGAAACAGACTTGACTATTTGAGTTTACCGTCGCTTCGACAGTATCGACGCCCAGCTAATTACAGGTGGAGGAAGACCCCAAATGCACGGAGGCATCCGGGTAGACCCATCGACCTACCGCAAGCCAGCTGGAAGGCTTCCTCACATGAAAAACCGAATGATCCTGCCGGGATTCGAACCCACGCGGTGAGGGGCTGAGTGAGTGTTAAAGTCAGCGACTTAACCCTCTCAGCCACGGAGGCCCCGTTGAAACAGAGAGATAGAGAGAGAGAGAAAGAGATAGAGAGAGAGAGAGAGAGGGGGGGGGGGGAAGAGAGAGAAGAAGAGTCAAAGAGAGACATATCGATAGAGATAGAAAGCATACTAGGATAATGTGTTATTCTAAGTAATTGTACATTTGATATTGGAAAAAAACTAATAGCATATCAGTTATTATGGAATTACCGGACCACCATATTTTTCAATTAAGTTTCCTATGTTAAGATTAGGAGTTAGGCATTATATCCAATTTTCATGATCCCTGTGAGTAATTGTTATTAATGCAAGGGTGGACACAGTGAAAGGTCTCTTTTCAAATGGATTAGAAATCTGATTGATATTTAATATACAGATTTAAACTTAATATCAGAGTTGGCTGGTTAATCCTGGATAACTACTATAGTTGTTGATTAGTCAGGTAGACACTAAAGGACAGAGTAACCTCGGAGAGTGATAAGATTAGTAATAAGAATGACCTTAGAGTAATCAAACAAATAACAATAGAAAAATAAGTATTTTTTTCCATTTGGTGGGGGGGGGGGGGGGGGGGGGGGTAATTAACATGAAAGAGGTACTGTGATGTACAAAAAAATTTGGGGCCCGGACGGACAGAAAGACAATCAGACAGACAAAGAGTGGATGAATGTAAGGATGGATGGATTGGTGATTGGTTTGGTTTGTTGTTCGATAGAAAGTCATTTTTATACTAACTTAACATGAGAGAGGTATTGTGATGTCTTACTGCTAACTAACGCTACAGACAAGTGACATGATACCACTCCAAGCCACATTATCATGACGCTGGGCAACAGATCCTGGAACTTTTCTTATGTGCTGGGCACCAAGCACAAGAAAGATAAATGATGGATCGAACCCACGACCTCCCGGCAACGGGACGTATAAACTATCTACTCAGTCACGAGAGAGAGAGAGAGAGAGAGAGAGAGGGGGGGATGCAATATAAAATTAATTCATAAGTGAGATATCTAGCAAATATAAACACAAAGAAGTAACTCGGTTGCTGGTTGGATATAAATATTAAAACAAAGGCAGCTTTAAATCATTTTACTCATCAAGCAAATTTAAATATGTATTTGAATGTATGTTGTTGTTCATAACCTGCTATGCTACAAAGTGTATACTACCCGGATTAGGAAATAAACACCCAATTTGTTTATCATTCATTTTATTCAAACCACGATGGGGCTTTAAGAAACATAATCCCTTTTTGTTCAATCAATCTCAAATTTGCTAAATCTATCTTAAACGAAAACAGTTGAGTTTTAAAACAGATATGTTTTAAATCCAATCAAATTTTGCACCGTCTGCATTTTTATATATGAAAAACCTCAAGTTTACCTGACACAGATTTAATCGTTTTTACCATCTACATAAAGAAAAATATTAAACATATCCTTTAATAGATTGAATCCACGTCTTACCATTTATGTATAAATCTTATTGAATACTCAAATCAACAATATACGCTGATCAGATTCGAGATAAGATTACGGCGAGGATCAAATCAAACGTCTCTTAAGTTCGTGTTACCCGTGCAGTGTGGGAAACGCTCGACTCTTTTGAAAATACCATTAATTTCTCACAGAGATTTCCGTCGGCTTAGCATTTAAACCCAAATCTGACCAGTGCTTGAGACAGCTTTTTTCAAAAGCTTGACCAGTACAGTCTTGATTCATGGTAAGGATTCGCCAGTCCTGAATAGACTTTAACATCTAGTGTCCTAACTAGCAAGGTCCCTGTCTGTGTTTGTCTGGATTTAGCGCCCAGCCGACAGTATTTCAATCATTTGGTATCTTTTTTTTTTTTTGTCAACATGAGGCAGATTTAGTTTAATCCTACGCGATATTACGTCAAAGACTAATTACATGATACCTAAACCAGTCACATTACATTGAGACCAAGCTTACCAGTCCTGGAACCACTCTTTAGTTAAGTTCTTTAAGAGGATTTTTGTTGTTGTTGTTGTTTTCTCAAAATCCGCCCCCCCCCCCCTCTCTCATTATGTAGGTGTCTTCTATCATTTTCTTATTTTTAATGACTCAAACATTTTTCCCATATTTTATTCTCTCTCGTTTCCCTTTCTGTTTAATCCACCATCTTGAAATTCCCGTCTGCATTCGAGTCTGAAATAAAGCATGTGACATTCAGAACCAATTAGAGCATGAATAATAACATGGACAATACCTTATTGATTCATCAAAACCGTCTGAAAACAAAAATCGACAGAGTCAAATTAGATCATCGTGTACTTCTGTTTAGAAAGATCAAGTTTCATCTACTATAAGCACTTCTTTGAGAACTGTCCCTCAACTGTGTCACTGCATCACATTTTTAACGCTCGAGTGACAGATTCTCAGACATGAACCAGCCATGCAGATGTTACACAATATCGTCATAATCATCTCATCTGCCCAACATAACATTACAGCCTTTTCTGTTTACTCCTTTTTAACGCACCGTAAGCGGCTGTCGTGCTTAAATTCGTGTCTGAATGGACTTTGATTCAAATAAAATCTGAAATTTCGATTGCACGACATTCTGTTGTATATTTAATGATCACTCATTTTATCGTCCATTTAACGGTACACTATAGATGTAATCAACCGAAAACAAGTTTTATCAGAGCCCTTATCGTGTCTGACAACTCACTGCTTTAGTTTTTGCCAATACATTTTATACAGTTCTATTCTCTGAATTGAAGACTTAAAAGACATCTGTCTGTAGGAATTCCCGATTGCACAACAAACTAAATGAGGTGCTTGATCATTTGGGAATGATTATTGCAATTTTTCGATTTTTATTTCATAAAAGATTTGACGTAAGGGGCAAAATGTCACAGAAATATTTGAAAATTTATATAATGATTGACATATGTTCAAATACATCATTCATGAGCCCCACAATCAATTGCCAGGGGTGCTTTCTTTTCTATGTTATTTGGATTGAATTTTAAATATTAAAAGATAGATATTTATTATGGTACTATTTCTTTTTAAATATTTCAACTAGATCCGCGTCCCATCCAAATGTTGAATTTGGACTCAAACTGGTCTTTGAGACGGTTATTCACAGCTTGACCAGTACTGTTTTGAATAGTGGTTATATCAGTCCATGAAAGCTCTCTCTCTCTCTCTCTCTCTCTCTCTCTCTCTCTCTATATATATATATGTATATCCCCCCACGCATGTATGTGTGCCGCCCTCTCTTTCATGACATGGCGGACTAAGATACATGTAGAGGTGAACAGCGGCTTATTTAATCTGGTCAAGGAACTGAACTGATGGGTATTTTAATTCAATTTGCATGATACTTTGTTGTTGCTGCGGTTGGAATTTATCGTCGTATTTCCGTCATATTGTATCATCCAGCTGATTACAGGGGGAGGGGACCTCTTCGGGATTCGAACCCACAGCGTCAAACTCAGTTAAAAAGGCAATATGAATTTAAGACTCACATGTACTCTACCATTCGCTCTAACTTCCTTTCGAGTTAAAGCATTTTCATATAGAACACCTTGACATGTTTATCGTTTGATAAAACTGATAATTGGATGCATGATACACCCTAGTACTACTTAAGTGTTTGATCATATCTCCAGATAAGTTTCATTTCGTGTACCGTTAATGGTAATATATATCCCAAATACAGTTAAACAAACCAATAAACCATCATTATATTTACACTGTTCTGGTTCATTGGCATAGAACATCTGTAATGATCTTCAGAAGGAATAGGAGAGAGGAAGACCCAATAAAAAAAAACACATCACCTTACATATTTACGATCATAAGATTTCCTTTTATTGACAGTGGGTTCAACTGGAAAAGAAATGCTTACCTCTAATATCTATACTAGCTTTTATGCCGTAATCACTATATTATCAAATACACAAATTATTTTATGAAAATACATATGATAAATATACAGCTACATATATACTAAAGGGCTTTAAAAGTGTATAAAGCTTCGATAGTTTAACTCATTGACTTCTTTAAACTAGTGATAAGTCGAATGTTAAAAGAAAAGAAGAAAATATAATATGCCCCATTACATATCTAATAATCTGAGCACCATGCAGGCAGCAGTGGTCCAGTGGTAGGACAGGGCGTTGGGACTGTTAGGTTCCGGTTTCGAGTCCTGTCAATGCACACTGCTAATTTCCTTGAGCCCGCATTGTGTCACTTCGCTCAGGTGGGTGAAAATGGATAACAGAGAGAGTCGTATAATTCCGTGGCGCCATAATGTAGTCAGCCATTAGCGAAATGAGGAGGTCGATAGATTTCAAAGTAGGTAAATAAGTTAGACTAAATAATGCCTTAACTATTACTTTATAATTCGTGGTTTATCCCATGTCCCTGATCGCAGATATGATATGCTCAAGAAGAAAATACTCTCGTTTCTTCGAAACTTGGCGGTCATCCGAGCATTAGATTTCCCCAATCAGTCCTCGGAATATGGCAAGTTTACTGTAATTGCATATTTTTATCTTGCGATTTCATATCCCGAGTAAGTCTGTGGTTTAACCTTATGTCTTAAAATCCATTTTGCACATATCGCAATGCCCTTGGTGACATGGTGATTTGAATGGTTTTCAAATAGTTTAAAGATATGCAGGTAGGTGCTCCTATAATTATAATGCAAGGTTGTTCATGCCTCAAAACGTTTTCTTTAGAAACATTCAAAAATTTCTTTGCTCGTTTACTTCTGGTTAATTTAGGTTAAAGTTCTATCTGCAAAATGTTTCAGAAGTCGTTTCCGATGTATAGATTTGTAATTGACTTTGTGGTTTTAAAAAAAAGTGATTTTGTGGTGAGTTATTTTATTTGTGGTTTGTAATCAAAAGGCAGGTACTTAATACAATGTTTGCATAGCACGAAATACTTAAAAAAAATATTATAAAATAGAATATTATGTTGTGAATGATATTTGTTCGATTTTCTTTTTTAAAACTTCAATATACATTTAAGAGATGGAAGGATATTACCCAATTTTAGTGCATTTTAAGTGCAGTACGAGGGCTTAAGTTGTTTTTATAGACAGAAATGCTAGGATTTATCGTCGCTGCGACTATATTCAAGCTGCAAAGCAAGATTCAGCTGATTACAAGTGGCGGTAGACCCCAGAGTACACAGGAACTCCTGGGTAGACCCCCGATTACACAGAAACACCTGGGTAGACCTCCAAGTACACAGAAGTACCTGGGTAGACCCCCGAGTACACATAAGCACCCGGTAGACCCCCGAGTACACAGAGGCACCTGGTTTGACCCCCGAGTACACATAAGCACCTGGGTAGACTCCCGAGTACACAGAAGCACCTACGTAGACCCCGGGTACACAGAGGCACCTGGTTTGACCCCCGAGTACACATAAGCACCTGGGTAGACTCCCGAGTACACAGAAACACCTGGGTAGACCCCCGTGTACACAGAAGCATATGGGTTGCCACTAGCGTACACCAAGTCACATGCGTAGACTCCCGAGTGCACAGAGGGCCATACGAGGACATTTGAGTACATAAAGCCACCGATCTGGTCATTATACTTTCACAAAAAAAAAATCCGGGTGCGAAGAAGGTATAACTGTGCTTGCCTTTTCTGTCCCGGTTGCCCAGTGATAAAGACGCCTTATCAGTAACCCAAAGAGTGACCTACCAACATCAAAAAAGAACATCACTTGGTGCTCTGCATATACGCCTGTACCGGTAGTTCCAGCAATGGGTGACCCGGTGTCAGTATTCTTACTTGACAAAATACGCATTGTATATATTTTATGTATTACATTCACACGAAATGCATAACTATGAAACTAAACATCTCTATATTCCAAATCATACGTTACCTAGTTACGTCAACTTTTATTTCAATATTTGACTAGAATGCTAAGCATAGAAATAATATATATCAAATATAAAATTGTTTGTCGTATAGTTATAATATTTTACAAAATGTTCACTACTTCACCTGCTTATATATGTATTATATATTGGCTTTAAATGTGTATTTTATATGTGTATGCCAATATGAAGAATATGTGATGGTAATTTAGTGTGCCAGAATGTGATAATGTGTCACATATCTCACAACTGTCCCATGTAGACAAAAATCCAAATATGACTGAAGGATTTTACATTCAAGATGATAAACAAATAAGCAGATGACCTAAAATATTATAATTTAAGATGTTGAATAAACCTTTCATTATTTAGTTAACCCTTTCCCTCATAGAGGAAACCATGAAAAGACCTATGCGAACAACATAAAACCAGATCAGCCTGCGAGTAACTCGCAGGCTGATCAGGTTTTATGCTGTTCGCTGTTCCTCAGTGGTCTGGAAATGGTTAATTAAATTTGGAAGGTTATGTGGTACCTATTGAGTGCGTCAAAATGAGTCTATATGAAGGAAAGGGTTAAAGTACATCGTGGTTTCCAATGAATCGTAGATTTAATTGATAAAGAAACATGCACTTGAATATGCAGTGTACATTTTCTTTCCCTTTAAACTTTTAAAGACATTTAAGTCATTAAAATTTAAAGTCAAACGAAATTCTCTAGCACAATCAATAGAGTCTTAACACGGTTGTGACATTATAGAGTGAAAATTGCCGGTTCTAGTTGTGTAATATTCTAAGCCATATACGTCAATTAAACCAATGTATTGAACAACTGATTGATTTAGTTTTTAATTGCTATTTATTTTTGTGTGCATTTTAGAATAACATAATTGCCTTCCACGAGCAATGAGTCAAAATCAGTGTTTAGCGGCTCAAAATAGAAGCTGATAATTACAACTTCCGCGCTAACAGAAGTTAAAATTGTGTTTGTTAATAACTCCGGTAGAGGCGTAACCGTGTTTGATTTGCTCGGTCTGTTTGTTTAATTTTACATTGCCTTTTAATTTTTGTACCACGGCCTACTTGTTTTTAAACTGTAAGTACAAATAATGACCGCATTATCATATCATAGGTAGGTCCCGAATCTATTTGCATCAATTAAGAAAAAAAAAATCATAGGTCTGAATATGTATTAACCTATCTATACGGTGTTTGTTTTGGGTGAAAGTTTATTTATCGATCGAAATATTTCAGGTCAACTTTCGCCCATAGTTCGTTTATCATTTGAATAACCCAGTTGGGTAGGCACTTGAAGATAGATACATTATGAATATATCTTACTATCTTTGTTACAAAGCCACGCAATCTTTAGATTTTCCATATATTTTGAGTGTTTAGAAACATAACAAAATGAATTAACTGTATGATATTTAATTCTTATACAGACATAGCAAAATTGACTTGATTGTAAACAACAAAGGCTTTGAAACTGTTTCTATTTCTGATTATCGATAATAAATATCGAACTGTAACATTGGCACGTGAATATTTAGAACGTAACCACTTCACGATAGATCGAGTGTACCCGGCGATCTAATTCTTAGTATTCTGATAATATCCCGTGGCGTGCTCGTTTATTGTAACCTTTTTCGATTAGAGTCAAGTTTCTTTCCCATACGGGTGCTTGAAAAGAAGTCAAATCCCTTTAGTATTATTTTATGAGTCAATTTCGTGTCACACATTTGTAAACCTTGTTTTCTGAGAGGTTTGCAGGACGGAAGCAAAGCTTAGTATTGCATTGAGAGGAGACGTTCGCACATTTTAAATACAATGAAACACAACAAGTTTTAGGTCAAAGTATCCAGAATAAATTCTAATTGTGCAAAAAATCTTCAAATTTAATGACAGAGACAAGCTATTTCACGTAGTCCTTAAAGTTGAAAGTAATTAGTCATGAACTCATTTCAAACATTTACATACGTTTTCGGCTCAACTCTCAAATAAATATTGGATATGAAGAATCTTCACTAACTGAAACATTAAAGCCTTAAAGCGATATCTGCGTAAATGTACACATCTTAAGTCAATATAGAATATACGCACAGTATTAAATGTTACTGTTTACTTAGCGTATTCCTAACGCAACCATTATTTATTTCTAAACTGAACAATTTTAAGTCGATTTGGAAACAAATTATATAAAAAATAATTCTCTTATACTTATCATCCTCGACGGTTCCTTAATTGGACCAGTACTTGTCATGTGGGAAGCCGATAAGAAATACTTGTCCCAGTTTAGTTTTTCTCACACACAGTCACACATTGATCCAGGTGGCGGGTGGCCTGTCTTGGTTCGATACCAGAACGAGATACAGTCTTTACTGTATGAAAGTGGATGTTTGCTCGTTGTCAAGGGAATGTAACAAGATGAGGTGACACTTGTCCATGATGTGATAGCACAGCAAAAAAACCCCCCCCAAAACCCCCCTTCAGTACATGTAGACAAAAACTGAAAACAGTAAATACGCGATAATTTGAGCACTGGTGAAATGAAATAAAAACTACGGGATATCGCAAGGAACAGAATACCGAAAGGACGCGGTGTATATTCATGCAAATTCATACATCTCATGCCGGGACAAAGGATTTATCTCGGATTATGCATGATATTCGGATAACCACAACTCAGAGTGTCGCCATTCCACTTTATCAAAACAAACAATGCATCAATGTTAAGGTTATCCATCCATCATCAAATTATGATCATGGTCCATCAAATGCTTAAAAAGACTCAAGTGCAG